>NC_061165.1:48757945-48917945 GCF_022113875.1 Hydra vulgaris
TATATATATATATATATATATATATTAAAATTATTTGTTTTTTTTTATACATGCACTCATTGAAATTATTTTAGAAATCAAAGGTGGTTCAAAACACCAGCAAAGTCGAATGTATGTTTAAATTTGTTGTTAACTTATTACTGTTTCAACTGTTGTTTTTTGTTGTTGTTGTTGTTGTGAAATCAAATACTTTATAAATATATTTATTTTTACAGTCTCAAGCAAATCACTCAATCCTCCTTTTATTAAAATTGAGGACAAATCAAGGTTACTTTTTTAATTTTAATATGTTGAATTGCAAATGGGGTTGTCCATAAATCATGTCGCGCTCTAGGAGGGGGGGGGGGGGGGAGGGGCTAGTGGTTTTGTAAATACTTATATGAGACTTACTAATGAGCATTTCCAAAAAATCATGCACAAAACATTGCATCTGTTGCATCAGTTATTTTTAAAAAAAATGCATTTTGTAATCTCTAACTTAATTTTAAATGACATGTATGTATATATTTCCTATACAATGTATGGTAGCTATTAGTTGCTTCATTATAGAATAACTTAATTTTTTAATGGAGTCACTCACGGAACAGAAAAAAAGCAAAAAATTAAAGTTTTATAAATGAACCCTATTTTCTCTGAGAATCTCTGAAAACCCTATTTTCTTAGAAAAAAATTTTTTTTTACTATTCAATTCAGTTTTACTTTAGTAAAAAAAATCAGTTTCATTGAAACTTATTGAGTCTTCTATTCCCAAATAATTAGAACTTTAAAATCAAGTTCGGAAATTCAAAATACCCTTCACTTTGGCATAAAATGATACTTAGTTGCAATTTATGATAATGAAATATTAAAACACATCATCTTTAAGAATTAAAAAATATGGACAAGGAAATCAACTTTAAACATCATAAGCACATATAATAAAAACTTTTGTATTTTGTCCTGAAAAATGTTTATATTTATTGTGAAGTTTGAATAATTAAAAAATGAAGAAAGATTTATCTCCTATAATTTTTCTTTTGAATAATCAAAATATTACGTATCTTCTTTTGGATTCCATCTTTATTGTTTTTAATTTTTTTTTTTTTTTTGACTTACTGGAATGGAAATGCCCTAAAGTGTTACAATGTTGTAACGAGGGGAAGTGGGTCAAAAAAATTTGAAAATTTCATGGCATAATTTATGGATGACCCCTATCCTATAACTTTGTGTAACCCTGAAATATATATATTTTTTTAATTTCACATCCGTTTTTCCACAGTTGTGTGATTTGGACGGTTCTTTATAATGATATAAATGCCATTATGAAAGAGTAAAAGGATAACCTGATATATATATATATATATATATATATATATATATATATATATATATATATATATATATATATATATATACATAAGTATATATATTATTTTTATTATTATTATTATTAATTTTTTTATTCAGATTGTATAGGCCAATGTACAAAGAAGAAATTGAATCTGGTTTTCCCTTAATTTTTCATTTAAAAGAAAGTTTCCAAGTCAATTCAAATAACGAAACTATGTACGTTTTTTATTACAATTTAGTTTCTGCATGTGTGGGTGTGCATATATATATATATATATATATATATATATATATATATATATATATATATATATATATATAAATATATATATATATATATATATATATATATATATATAAAGTGATATTGCATACTTTTGTTAGCATTATGGCAGTATACTGATTTTGGGGTAAGCAAGGGTTTCAGTACACATATAGACTGATTTAGGAAGAACCAGCATGGGAGTTGCTGACACATCTCCTCTGGGTTTGGGTTAGGATAGCAACAAGTCAGGTTTTTTTTTCATTTCAGGGTAAATTTTTACATTACTCTTTATTTATATGTATTTAAATAATATTTGAACACAAGTGTCTTTTTATTTATTTTAGAACTAAAAATTGCAAATCTTACTGTGAGTGTTGTGAAGTTAAATTTGAAGATTTAAAATTGGTATTTGATATTTTGTTAAAAAGTTTATCGATTTCATTTTAATAATAAAGCCATAGATGATTTTCAAGATTTTATTTCATATCTTCAGTTTTCATACATATATATAAGTTTATTGTTAATTTAGTTATTATTAAATATAGTTTTAGTACTAATAATAAACTTGTTTTTATATTCAGCATTTGAATGGAAATCAACACAGACAATTTGCTTTAAACAGTAATAACTATGCAGGTGTTGATGATATTTAAAAAAGTTTTTCTTTTGAAAAATTTCTTTTGGAAATTGAAAGTAGTTTAAAACATAATGTTACGTTTTCAAGTTTAACTTCTATTGAAGAGACACATGTTCATTCCGATAATAAACATATAGTTAGTGAAGTTAGTGAAATTAGTAGTGATTTTGTTGATTTTAGTTTATCAAGTGATAAAGAAAAACATAAAGTAAATGAATACGAAAAAGTTGATCCTGAAGTTGTAAATTGTCTCTCTATTGCTAAAAATGAAAATATAACCATAAAAAAGACTATTCAAAGAGAAAAAAAGATGTGTCCTGAATGCAGTGCAAATGTATACAACATCCCAAGACATTTGCAGGGAAAACCCCATTATTGGTCAAAAGAAGAAAAGAGTTATCGATACAAAGTGTTGTTGGAAACGTAAGACGAATTTTTGAAATCATTGGAGTCAACAATGATTTTAGAATTGTTTTTTTTGATATTAGTAAAAGTGTAAGAGATAAATATCTTACAACATATTGTGTTGAGAAAAGTATAAAGCCTGGGGCTATAAAAACATATTTATATTCATTAAAAGATTTTTGTGACTTTCTTTTAGCTGAAAATATATTTTTAGAAGGTATCACTAACCAACATATTAGTGAAGCTTCTATGAAGTTAGATCAATGGAGGAAAAAATATAAAGCTCATGATAAAGTACAAAAACACATACGAGCTGAAGAAGACTTTGAAATGCTTATTACTTCTGAGCAAGTTAGTTTATATGAAAATAGTCAATTTGCTAGTAATGCCAGAAATATGAGAAAATCAACTGAAAATCTGCCTTTTTCACCAACAGATTATTGCTGTGTAAGAGACCATTTACTAACTATACTTATATTTTCTAATGCGCCACGGTCAGGTGTCCTTGCTAGAATGACTGTAACTCAGTTTGAAAAAGCTGTTATTTCAGATAATCGTGCTGTAATAAGTGTTAAAGACCAGAAAACATTTTCTACTTATGGAGCAGCGAAAATACAGATCCTAGAAGAACATTATAAATGGGTAAACACTTTTATAAAAAAGTTTAGAGCTTGTTTACCCATTCAGTGCGATAAAGTTTTTCTTGCTCGGTCGGGGCGCCCACTTTCACCAGGAGATATTAGCAAACGCCTTGTGGATAATTTGTGGAGGAAATGCGGAATTTTTAATAAGCGCGTTATTCCCAAACATTTATCGGCTAATATTGTTAGGAAATCTGCTTCAACCAATTTAAGAGAAGCAAACAGTAAATTTGTGAAAGAAGCCGCAAAAGCAATGATGCACAGTGATTGCACTGCTGAAGAACATTATGCCATACCCAACATGGTAAAATCTGTTAAGTCTGGTCTAGAAGAAATTCGGCAACAATTTTACAGATGCACTACGCCAAATGACATTTCATTAAAAACAGATGATGCTGTAAATAAAGACCCAAGTATGGAATCTTATCCACTTATTGGTGATAATACAGTTCATCAAAAATTAGAAAAAAAAGGAACAATTAATCAAACCTCAAACATTATATCTACTATCACTACTCCACACAAAAAAGCTTGGTTGCCAGATGAAAATAAAGTATTGAAAGAGGTTTTCCAAAGCGGATCACCATCTGTTAAAGAAATTAAAAAAGTTCATTCACATCTGAATATTGATGCCTCGCCAATACAAATCTACAATAAGTTTAGTAGCATTCGCAGGTATTCGCCACACTGCAAGGTTCGTTTTTTTTGTATTTCAAATTTCTCTCAAATCAGCACTCAAATAGTTCTTATTAATTAAACTTTTAATAAAAGATTGAGAATGCAATTTAACACTAGAATTATAAAAAAGAAAAAAATAAAGTTGCTTTTACATGAAAAACCATATTAAGTTTTTAAATTAACTTATATAATCATATGGTAAATCTTTTGCAACTAAATGGTTTATTAGCGACTCGGAGCAATCAATAAATAAGTGATTTGACAGCAAAATTATTGATCAAATGATTATATGTTCTAAGGATAACTTTATGTTTGGCTTACAATTTGACTGGAATAAAAAATTTAAAAGCAAAATATACAGGTGAAAATGTTGTGCAAGTTTATGAATTTAAGAGGTGAACCAGTTGCTGCTTTATGTAATTTAATAAAAGCTTTTGGCTTCCTTGACTGGTACTTTTGAGTGTTTGAAATCTACTATGAAGATATTTTAAGTTTTACTCAGAAATATATTTTAAAAAATATATTTCTGAGTAAAACTTAAAATATCTTGTTTATTGACAAGAATTGTATGTAACTTTTCTCATCAAAAGTAATATTATAAATATGGTTATATTGCCTATATCTTTTATTTTAATAAGTTTTTCATAAGTTTGAGCACTCCATTTGAATCTATTTTTCTTGAAGAATGCACTTTTACATTTTGTAAAGCATCAAACTCAGATTTTTTTTTTTCAATCATAAGTCACATGATATTTGCGGCAGTCATTATTGATAGTTGATTTTTTCATCAAAATTTTATACATATGATTTCTATTTTAATACATATAATTATATTTCAGGAAATATGGTCTTGTGGTGTATAGTGTATATTATATATCTTTTTTCTATCATTTTTAGTGTAGTTGATTTTTACTTTCCACTAATATTAAATTTATGTGCAAAAGATTTACAATGGATTATTTTTAAATTTTTATTTGGTTCACCAAAATCTCTGATCAAAATATTCTTCAATATTCTAATCAAAATCTCTTTTCAAAGTATTCAAAACCTCTGTAAATATTGTAAAACACTAATTTAAATAAACTCAGTTAATTTTACTTTATAAATTGTTAGGAATCTAAACGAGCACTTTTTTCCAAAAGTCGTATGTGCAAATGGAAACCACATCATATTAACACCCTTCGAACTGTGGGGGCTGATTTACTCTCAGGCAGTTCCCTTTATGCAAGTAAAATAGAAGAAGTGCTTAAAGGAACAGAAGTATGGACTGATTTTTCTATTGCACAAATTCGAACACGTGTAAAGCACGAGAAAGATATATTTGCGAAGACTTGCATTTGATTTCACAATTGTGAGTCTTCACATTAAAAACTTCACATTAGAAACTTAGTTTTATATTTTTTTAGCTTTTTAGTAATAGTTTTGTTGGCAAGTTTATTTATGGAATTGTCTTAATGTTATTTGTTTTGTTTTTTAACAAATTTAGTTTATTTTCTAGTTTTAAAATATTTAAGTTGCATTTGTTAGCTTTGCAAAATGACAACTTCAAATTAAATTTTGATACTGCTGTAGTTTTTCTTGAGGTTTTGTTGATATTTCAGTATTATGCTTTGTATAACTTGAGAGAGTGCTTTAACTAGTTTTACTTAGATAAATCCAGCAAAATATAAAGGCTTTATGTAGACAAAGTTTGTGGTATTTTTTTGGTTTTGTAATCTAAAGAACAAAAATGTACTGTATATCACTTATTAATAAAACCAAAGTGAATTCAATCGTTTACCAAGCTTTTTCGAAAACATGACTAATTATTACATACTTTACCATACACTGTTATATCTAGTATTTTGATAAATTTATTATTATTTATTTTTAGGTAATTTTTATTCAACTAAGTATTCTATCAAATTTATTAGAGAAAAATCCAAGCTGATCATAATTCTTCAATGTGAACTTCTTAAAAGTTTACTTTTTATGCAGCAAAATAAATTTAAAACACAAAAAAGAAAAACCCCAGATTTAACAGAAGGAGTTTAAAAATAAATGCAACATATGGTAACATGTTTTCTATTTTCTAATTTAGTAAATATAAATTTTTTAGATTTTTGATTTTAGAATTTAAATTATTTTTAGATAAAACAAATGGTGTGTATTGTGAAATAAACTTTGTGTAAAATTATAAATATTTATTAATGATAAATCATTCTATATTATTGCTGAACTTAACGCTGCTGCTCACCATTCGTGCGCCTTTACACAGACTTTTTTACCATACTTGGCCTTTCAGTTTTATTATCTCACGCAATGAGGTACTTTCAAATCTGTCAATATCTGCCTAATTAGTAATGAGATCAACTTTGCTTCATCAGCTTAATTAGTGATAAGATCAACAATTTTTATTTAATAACTTCTGTAGTAAAGGATAAACCTTATGTTATTTTTGAATTAGTAAAGTAACTTTTAAAGTCAGGTGATTTATTTAATTCATGCATTATAATAATAACGCAATTTAAGTCCTTTGTCAATTGTATTTAAAGTATATTAATCTGTAATTTTTAAATTAGAAGGCGATGATGACTCAAGAAAACGTTGCTCTTTTCAAATGCAAGAGGTCAAACTTTTGATAAAGTTAGTGCTTATCTTCAAAACCCTTGCATCTCACACGGTCAACTCGATGTTACATGTTAAAGAATAAGATCGTTTAATACCTTATTTAAAAGAAGTTACAAAAAAAATCCGTTTGCTTTTATATAAAAAACCAGATCGTTTGATCGTTTGTTTTTGCAAGTTGTTAAACATTTATTACGAGGTATGTCATTAAACAAAAATAAAGTTGTGTTTGTAAAGTTTCTAATTTATATATTTTTTTCAATTTATATATTTATTTATATTTGTGCGTTATTTATTATGTGTTTAAATGTGTTAAGGTTATAAGGGTTATTTTGTAAGTGTGTAAATATGTTTTATATATGAAATGTTTCTATGTTTGTGATGTTTTATAATGTTAAGTGTTTATAGTTTGTAAGTAATTATTATGTTGTTTGCATGGTTTCAAATTGTTATGAATTACAGCAAGATTGTTTACCTTGCTGGCCAAGTGGTGTACTTTGCTATAATGTGACTTTGTTGAGAGCAAAGTCACATGTTAGCAGTGCTTGCTTAGCCGACAGGCCTTTTAATTTTTTAATTTGCTATATTTATGAGATCTAATATGTAAAAAAAAAATTTTTTTAACTTGCTATATATGATAGAGTATAATAGATTATTGTATTATGCTCTGTATTATTCGCTTACACCTTATTTTAGATAAGTTTAAAAAAGAAAACTCAAAATTCAACTTTTATTATATTAGGCATTATTTTTACACACTCTTTTGATGCCTAATTATGTCTGATAATTTAAGAAATGAAATTGTTAGACTTCGTTGAAATGAAATAAGGCAAGCTTGGCGAGCTGAGATAAACCGCCGTCGAAATGAAAGATATGAACCCAAGCGAGCTGAGATAAATTGTCGTCAAATTGAAAAAGATAAGCGCAGACGAGCTGGAATAAACCGCCGTCGTAATGAAAGAGATTACCCCAGGCGAGCTGAGATAATCGTTTTATTATCTCTGAATTAAAGTGATAATTGGGGACATTGTAAGTACATATTATCATCTAATATGTACTTACAGTGTAAAAGAACTTAAAATTCAGCTATTCACTTTGTATGTTCTTTATCGATGTGTCCATATCTGGTCAAGAAAACATTAATATATTTATTAAAAGAATCATTTTTATTATAAATTAACGTTTTACTATATATGTATTTTTTGTTTTATTTATTTTTATAATATTACCTTAATTATCTCATGATGATAAAGTTATTTTTCATGTTTAGCTGCAAATATTAAGTATTACAAACATTTTAAATTTAGTTGTTATTTTATTTCTTTAGTTTTACTTTGGTGCTTTACCGACTATCATAAAATTACCTTGTCTACTGTTAAAATATGGTTTAAACTTAGTAAACTTTAATTATTTAAAATTTACTATGTTGATCATTAGCTAATAGTTTTAAAATAAACCTGTTTGTTGCAGTTAAAAATAGTTTTATTTTTTATTCAAATTACATATTTTGTTTGCACTGATAGCTGTTAAGTTTTTGTTATTTTGTGTTATAGCTAATTAATTTTGGCCTTTTCTTTTCTTTCAGATTTTGACTATTAACAATGCTTTAGAAAAAACAGCAACAGATAAATTGGTTTGTAGTGTTAATAAGTAATGTTTTTACTTTTATCATATCATAGTTTTTTTTTTTAATCATAGATATATCTAACAATGCTTTTTCAGCATACTTCAGAACAAATAGAGACACCCTAACCCACATCTCCTAAGGTGGGGGTCCAAGTTTAGGACAAAAGCTCAACCCTCCTTTTGTGTGTGGATCCTGCTGAAAGTAAAATATGAGGAGATGGAGAGCGGTGGGAAAATAATACGCTACATCTTAGTAATTTTTATAGTTGGTTTATCTACCAATTGTTAATTGATGATGCAGATGCAGTTAAATTTTTTTCTGCAAATATAACTTTTCTTTACATTTTTGTTTTGTTATTTTGTATAAATATATAGTAATTGTAAATGATAAAACGTTTTTATATTTAATGATGTTTATAAATGTTTTTTTTTTTTTTTCTATAAATAAAAATTTGTAATGTTTTGTATATAAATTTTGTTGAAAAGGTTTCTGCTTTTTTTTATTGTTAAAATGTCATATGTTTTGTTTCCTTCTCTAATGTTTTACTAATGATTATTAAATAAAGGCAAAACGGAGATACGTCAACTGAGGGTTTAGGTTTAAGCAGGCATTCTTTAAATTAAAGAAAAGAGTTTTAATTTTTATTTAAATAGGGTTAATAAAATATTTTAAACTATATTTAAAAAATTATAAAACTAAATTGCATAAGATTTTTAGATGAAACAGTCAAAATAAATGTTTAAATACATGCGTGCAAATAATTCCTATCCTAAACTATTTAACTAAACTAAATAATTCCCAATGCTAAACGTAAAAAAAACGCTTACAAACGCCAAAAGTATGTTTGCCGTTAATAAAATTAAGTTCAAAGATAAATGGTCTCAACAGTAAGATGTATTTTTAATTATTTTTATTATAAGTTGGGATGAAAAAAAGGTTCTTTTGTCGCTATTAAATATAAGTGCATTTTGAGCTAAAAAAAATATCATTCACATCAACTTGATCATTATAAATATGTGTTGCAACAGTCACTGATGCCATATTATTAACTTAAAAAATTAAGTTTTTAAATAAACTAACATCATCAGGCATGTAAAATAACAACTTAACTTTGTACAATAGCCAATCGAAAATTCGTCCATATAAATAAATACATTGTTTCAAATAAAAGCCTTTGACGATTTTCTGAATTATTTCGCTGTGGTAAAATAATTATTATATGTGATGAGTTTTAGCATTCTGAGTAATATTCAGAATGTTATAACTAACTAAAAACTATCACCTGGTAAATTTAGTAACATGTTCTTAATAAGTTTGAATTACTTTTCTTTGAAAATAATTTCGGATAACAATTTAAAAACTGCATATAAATAAACATAAGATAGTCTTGCTTGAGTTTAGATGGACTTGAGATAACTTTGAATGTTTCTAAAAATTTTTTTTTTTTTTTGATATTTGAATTTTACTCATAGAGTCAAAATTTAATCATTTTTGGCCTCATACATTGTAAGATATTTTTCATTCACCTTAGGAGTATTTTTAACCAAAAATGGGCTTAAGATATTTTTGCTTTGCAGCGACGATATATCTATATTTTTATTATTTTTTCAACTTTAATTTATACTTTTGTCGTGATACGGGAATTCTACGAAACTCTTTTTGATAATAGCTTGTTTGGAAGATTTTAAACTTTTCCATATAAATTTTTGTTTTTTAAAATAAATTTTATGTTTTTTAGCTTTGTTTTTTAATGCGACCTTATGTATTCATAAAGATTGAATACAATACAATGCATAGTTGGCAATACAATCATGCTGGGCACGTATGGTAGTGTATGCAATTTTCTATGAAGTTATACAAAGAAAAGAAAAAGTTATTAAAGATAATAAATTATCATTAAAACTTCTTTCTGTTTTTTTTAACTTTTCTATTTTTGTTGAAAAATAAAATTTATCAAGATTTCTTTAAAATTGTGGCCACGTAATGTTATTTTTAGTCGTCTTTTGGATACGTTGGTGACGTTAAAAATACAAATATGTAAACTTTAAACGTAATTGGACTAAAATATAAAGAAGTTGGGTATGGATTCTTAATGACGTAAAAAATCTGGAAGTCTCTGTGCGCCCCTGATAAAAAATAGTTGATAGTAATATTTAAAAGATGATTGCTTGGGGATTTATCACAGATGCCGAACATCATTTAGCCAGAACAGCATTGCTGAACACTTAACTAATTTGCCAGAAATTTCACGCCTTCTTTCGTTCGATTGTAGCATATATTGTAAGAGCAAGTCTCTTTGCGACAAGCTCAGGAAACCAGAACTTTAGCCACTGCACCACAGCTGCTAAACATCCTCGCTCTATATTTTGAAATGGTGACAAGGAAATAATACGTTGTAGATATAGATTAGGTTGAGTCGTATAGGCCAAAACTCATTGTAGATAAAAAATTTAATCTTTTTAGTCACTTGCAATAATGAAAAATGTCCCAGAGCCCATTTTGTTGCTTTGCGTTAAACAGATTCAACAAAGGTTAAATTAGTTTTTAAATTTGGAGTCTAAATAGGCACTGCATATTCATAGTGCTGGTCTTTATATAAAAACACTATATGTAATTTAGAACTTATTGATTACAGTGATATTTTTTAGCTTACCAAGAATTTGTGGAGACAATATAATGCTCCATTTTAAGTTAGATGTAAAATTAACTCCCCATCACGCTAGTAAAGCTTCTTAGGCATTAATTTATACCTTGGTTACTTTGCAAAAAGTAAATTTAATTATCATCATAGATAACACTGCAACAATGGTTAATTTAAGTAAGCAAGTTTTCCAAGCAAAGAAAACCCTGCAGATCTACGAAATTGAGATTTAGAGAATCCGCGGCGCAGTGGTAGTGCACTTGCCTCAGAAACAAAGGGTCCTTGGTTCAAACCCCATCTCTGGGCAAGTTTTGCGACATCGGTTTGGAAGGAGGCGCAAACTTTCGATTAAATGTTCATTCGCGGTGCTCTGTGATTAGACCGTGACTTCTTAGGGCACCTAAATAAAATTAAAAAAAAAAAAATTTGTCTGCAAGGAAGTTTTTGAAAAAATTTAGTATCATTGGCAAGTATTTCAGAAGTTGTAGTTAGGCGGGTAAGAAGTTGTATGTAGATGAGACTTAAATCATATTTGTTATCAAGGATCCAATTATTCTGCGAAACGATATTGATTACTATTTAAATGGTCAAATAAATGGTTAATGAATTTTAACATAAGTTAATTCAGTATTACCCTCATTGGAAGAAAAACAGTTTCACAGTAGCAAATACACAATAGAGAGAGAAATGAGGTAACCACGCCTTGCTTAAGAAATTTCAATCATTACGAAATTAAAAAAAAATTATAATGCAACATTATTTTCACACAAAAAAAGTTAATTGTATATATATAAAGCATATTTGTTAGCAAGCTATCTTATAACCTTCCTAAAAGCATTCTAACATTCTGAATGATTGAACAAAACAGTGGTTTTTTAGGTTCGATTTTGAACTAGTGACAAATATCTAAGAAAACGCAGGCCTTTTT
Source organism: Hydra vulgaris (assembly GCF_022113875.1). NCBI lineage: Eukaryota > Metazoa > Cnidaria > Hydrozoa > Anthoathecata > Hydridae > Hydra > Hydra vulgaris. Next base: position 48,769,704 of record NC_061165.1, read on the forward strand.
TTTTGTTAGTCAGAATAAAATACCCTGACCAACAGGACAATGACAGCAATTGAAACTACACTATGTAACATGACATTAAGTTTTTTTTTAAAGCAACAAGAAAAGAATGTGACTTTCGGGCAACATTGTCAAAAAAATGAAATTGTAAAAAATACATTTGTAAAGCACAAAGAATCGTATGCATACTCAGTAAATATTTTAAGTATCCATACATTGAAGCATTTGTACACATCACTGGATACAGGCGTGGATACAGCGAGAAAAAGATGATGTGGGTAATGCATTACCTCTACAAGACTTTTTTTTAACTCAAACAAATATGTTGTTGTCCGATAATCATACTCATGCAACGGTCATGTTTGACAACACATTATCTCATGCAATTTTTTTTTTTTTTTTTTCTTTAAATTTTCACAACTACATATTAATTACAAATTTTTTACACTGCAATATTATAAAGAAACTGTACTTCCTAAACAAAAAAAAAAAAAAAAATACATTTTCCAAAATACCGTTAAGTATAGGAAGCAATAATTAGGTATGCTATGACTTGATAAGAAGGGATTTGTTGTTGTAGGGAACTCGTAGAAGACTGAGATTAGTCTTATCATCGAGAACCTTGAGGTATTGCGTAAAGCACACATATAAACAATGTGATTCTCATTAAAGAAATGTTTTACATGTTATTATTGCAAACTTTTTTTTTCTTTTCTTTTTAATTGAACTATGTTTTGTGTTAGTGTTGAGGTTTATAATAATAATACTAGCTTTATTTGTTAAACAAAAATTTACATTTTCCATATGTATTTGATTGCTGATTATTTTAATTTGAGCGTAAATTCTGATTTACCATGAGAACTAGAATATTTTCAGGTAATTTTCCATATTAAGAACATGATTTTTGAGTTTCGACTTTAAAGAAGTTTTATTATCTGGGAGAGAAATCGAGGTATAATTCGGAATTAATTTGTTGAATAAATATGGGCCACGAAAAGAAATAGAAAATTGAGAACTTTTTTTTTTAAGGGGTACAATAAAGTTACCAGTTGCTCTTGTGTTAAATTTGTTGATATTAGATTGAAAGAAGTTTCCTGTGAATCGGTTTGGAACTAATCCTAGTTTGTATTTAAGCATGAACAAAATGTTAGCGTAGATATTAATTTGGTAAATGTTTAGTGCTTTCATTTCTTTTAATAGGGGTTTAGCGTGGGTCAGTTTTTATGATGTATTATTCTAGAAGCATGTTTTTGTCGTCAATAAAGAGATATTATTTTTGTCTTGTGTGAGCTTCCCCAGGCTATGCTGGCATATGTGAGATAACTATGTATAAAGGAAAAGTAAAGAAGTTTTAGGTTTTTTTGCGATAAAAATGGTCTAGCTTTAAAAAGTATACCAATACTTTTAGATATTTTAGTGTTGATGGCATTTATATGAGCTGTCCATAAAACATTATCGTCAATAATCACACCAAGAAATTTAATTGTTTGGGTTCTTTCAATTTTTTTGTCGTCCATACTTAGTGTCGGTAGAATTGATTGTAGTTTGTTCTTCTGTTTCTTTGAGTGAAATAAAATATATTTAGTTTTTTGCGCGTTTAATGATAACTTGTTAGCACTGAACCATGTTTTAAGTTTTTTAAGTTTAAAGGTGACTTTATCAAAGAGGTCATTGATAGTGGTAGATGAATAGAACAGATTGGTATCATCTGCAAACATTATACAATCGAGATTTGTAGAGGCTTTAGGAAGATCGTTAATGTAGATAAGGAATAATAAAGGTGCAAGAATAGATCCCTGGGGGACACCGCATTTAATTTTTAATAACTCCGTGTTAGTGATACCGTCTATAATAACACATTATTGCCTGTTATTTAAATAATTAGTGAACCATTTATTAGTTTGATTTTTTATACCGTATTTTCTCATTTTTTCGAGCAGAATTTTATGGTTGACAGTATTGAAAGCTTTTGTAAGATCGATAAAAACTCCCAATACAAATTTTCCCTTATCAAATGACGAGCTAATGTTGTCCATTAGGTCTAAGGTTGCATGTTCCGTAGAATGATTAGTTTAAAAGCCGTATTGACATTCAATTAGAATTTTATTGTCTGCTAAATATTTATAAAGGCGCTTGTACATTATTCTTTTCAGGAGTTTGGAAAATACTGGAAGAATTGAGATAGGTCTATAATTGGTTAGCAATGCCGTGTCTCCAGTTTTAAAGACAGGTAAAATCTTCGCAATTTTTAATTTGTTCGGAACAACTCCAGTTCTAATTGATGACTTGAAAACATTAAATAAAGGATCTGCTACAATGGATAAAATATCATATTGCTGGAAATGTCATCGATGCCCGGAGCTTTGTTCTTTCTGATTGATTTTTTTGCTTTTTTAAATTCCTCCAATTTTAGGTCACTCTCAGAAAATGAACTAATATGGTCAGTAAAATAGTTATTAAGTGAATTGTTCGAGTTGTTTATCTTGGATGCCAGGTTAGGACCGATATTTACATAAAAGTTATTAAATTTGTCGGAGATTCCATTTTCCGCAATTCTGGAGGGTAACATTTCCGATTTAGTTTTGGTTTTTCCGATAATATCGTTCATAATTTCCCATGTTTTTTTAATGCTACCATTGTGTTTTTGTAATTGTTTAGAATAATATATTTTTTTTCATTTATTTTTAATTTTTTCAAAAAGGTTTTTGTATTGTTTATAGACAGTAAGATTTTTTTCGTTTTTATTTTTTTAATATTTAATGTATAGTTTTTGTTTTTTCTTTGACGATTTCTTTATTCCGTTAGTTATCCATGGACATTTCAAATATTTAACTTTTATTTCTTTTTCAATAATTGGAAAGTGTTTATTGTAGTGCTCAAGAAAAATATCAATAAATAAATTATAAGTAGAATTTTAAATAAACTATAAGCAGTATTTGTAAGTCCTCGGTTGCATTGTTGATAAACATTTGACTAATTTGTTTTTGATAAAGTTTCTTTAAATTTGTGAATCGAAGATTTGTTAATTTTTCTTTTATATGTTTTAATTTTTGAATTATTTAATGAGGAAGAGTTTTGTGTAAGTGAGAAGAATATTGGAAAGTGGTCTGATATATCAATTTTAAATATTCCTGTTTTTAAAGATATGTCTAATAATGAGTTGGTCAGTATATTATCTATGGCTGTAATTGAGGTTGAAGTGACTCTGGTGGGTTTATTAATTAATGAGAATGTACCGAGCTGAAACAAATTATCAAAGAAAATTTTAATGTTATTGTTTTCATTGAATTTTAAATAATCTATGTTCATGTCTCCTATGCAAAATATATATATTTTTTCATTGTTGAGTTGAATAAAGATTTGGTTCAGATAGTTAGAAAATTTGATAATATTGCCATCAGATGGCCTGTAACAAGTAGTTTCTTGAATGTTTTTTTTATTTTTATTGATTATTTCTATGGTGAAGGCCTCATTGTCGGCATCGGAGAACGAGAGGTCGTTTCTAATTTTTTTTTCGAATTTTAACTAAAATTCCTTCTCCTCTTTTGGGTATTTTCCTTTCAAAAGAAATCATGTGGTAGTTAGTAATTTGAAGGTTTGAATTTGCTTTAGAAAATTCGTCAGTACACCACGTTTCTGTAATACAAATCATGCTATATGAATAATTACATTCTAAAAGAAAACTTTTCAATTTGTCGATATTTGAGATAATACTTCTTATGTTTATGTGAATAACTGTAAAATCTTCATTACCTTGTTTGAATTGGGATTTAAAAGTATCAATTTCAAAATATTCTGTATTACAACATTTTTCGTTAAATATTTTTTTATCTGCGTGATAAAAATCGTTAGGTAAAATATTATTTGCGGTTTTAAAATAATCGGAGTAATGGGTTTCAAACTCTATTGTTTCGATTGCCATTTTGTCGGTTTACATTATTTAATTACAAAGATTGCGGTTTGTTTTTTATAATTTTTTTTTTTTTGCAAACACTCTCCTATTTACGAAATTCTCTGACAAATATTTTATCTTATTTGATAATAGCGTATTTACTATCTTTGCGTAGCCGTTTGACTTCTTCCCAAAGCTTTTTCCTAATCTCCATTGTTTCGTTCGAGAAGTCTTCGTTAATGTGAATACCCGTTCCCTTGAGTTTTTTTGCTGATGTTATTATTTTGTTTTTATTTTGAAAGTCTAATAATTTAATAATCATGGTTCGTGGAGATTTATCTTCTTTTATTTTCCCGATACGATAAGCTCTTTCAACTATTATTTCCTCGGAGATTTCCAGCTTGTTTATAAATATATTTTTAAGCTCATTTGCACAATCATTCCAAGTTTCAGTGGGCAGCTAAGTTAATCCATCAATTCTTAGGTTATTCTGTCGTGAACGTTTTTCCAAGTAATAAAATTTGTTTTTTAAATTGCCAATTTCGATGTCTAACAAACTGTGTTTGTAATATTTTATTTAAAAAGTTTTCTTCCTGAAAGTTAATACTTTCCTTTAAATCACTGATGTCTTTTTTAACAATTACAAGTTTCGATTTCTTTTTATTAAACTCGTTTTCAAGTTTGTCAAGTCGATCGGTTATTATTTTTAAGTTCGCACTTAAAATATCGGTAAATATCTTTTCCTGATATTTTAAAAGTATAGCAGTTTCAATTAAAATGCTTTTTTTTTGCTCATCAAGTTTGGTGCTTATTAGTTTTTCTATATTTTTAATCATAACTTCCATTTTGTAAATAACTAATCGCTCGATAAACACGTCTTGCTCGTTCAATGCCGCAAGTCCTAAATTTACATTATATTTGATATTATTATATTAGGGATTGACCGGAAATAAATATTTTTCGGAACGGGAATTGAACCAAAAATACATCCTTAATATATATATAACCATAACGGGAACCAAAACGGGAAACTCTAGCCGAATACGCTATTATATCAAATATAGGATAATAATCAACAAATACGCTTTGATGTTAAACACAAGATGAGATAAGATTAAATATATTTAGCATTATAGCGTAAGTACCATTTTAATATTATATTTTATGTTATATATAAACTTTGATATAATATATCAAAGTTATAACATATAACATATATTATATGTTTTACAGCCGTGGCGCAGTGGTTAGAGTTCTAGCTCAGAACCGGCGTCGAACCCAGAGGTTCTGGGTTTGACGCCGGCTCAAGTCCAACAAGTGACCTTAGTACGGATGGAGGCATGAACTTCTAGTTAATCTGTGACAAAACCGTAAGGACTTCTTGGAGCACCAAAATAACAACAAAAAATAAACATATTTAAACTATTTTGTGTCAATTGATATCGCATCCGATATGCTTTATGAAATATATTTGCAATTTGAATGGGAATTCAGACCAAAACCGAAAATATAAATCTAACCGGAATCCGGTCGATCACTATAAGACATAATGTTTTACTTAAAAAAGTGCAACAAAAATAATTTTCTTGTACCAAAATCTACAAAAATATCTGATTTTTGGAACTGTAGTTTCAAAATTTTTGGCGAGTGGGCGACCCCATCTTAAACCCTCCCCTAAGTAAACCATCAATTATTGCCCTCCACCACTGAATCATGTATCCATCCCCGGTTGGTTAAACCTATAGTTTACAGTATAAAATCAAATTCAAAAAAGTTATATCAATGACCCAAATAAAATTAAAAGATGAGCGACAAAACTTCAAATAAAAAGTTTAAGTTATGCTGAAATATTTGCAAAGTTGGATCACACAGCACAAGAAAAGACGTACAAGAGGTGATCTTATTGCGCTTTACAAAATAACAACTGGAATTGATAAGATCATGTTGTAACTTAAAATCAGAGATGTAGCCAACACAGTAAAGTCCAAAACCGAGACTGAGATCAAGATATTTGGTCTCAAGCCACCCTTTGTGTTGATATTTTTTTTAAAGATCAAGATAGTAAAAAACAAGACAGCAAAATTACGAGACCAAAATCATGACTCTAAGCTATGAAGACCAAAACCAAAACTGCAAACTTCAAGACCAAAAACAAGACTCTAGGCTTTAAAACCAAAAATACACCGTTAAATCGAGACTTTCTGAGATAAAGACTCGAGATTTACATTTCTGCTTAAAATTGAAAGGGTATTTTGAAAAACAGACAATTTCTTTACGAGTAGGCTGATACCTCATTGAAATGGATATTTACAACCAAGACCGTCTTTATCAATATCCAGCGTAGGCAGCCGCTACGGGGCAAGGCCTTTGAAAAGGCAAGCTGGCAAGGAATCACATTATTTTAATCAATTGAAAAAAAAGAAAGAACTATAAAAAATCATAATATACCCTTTTGATTCTATTATTATAACTTGAGTCATTGATGGCGAAACCTTTGGAAACTTTGTTATTAGTTGATGTCACATAGCGTCTTTGAAAGCTAAACCCACCAGCTGAATATATTTCATGCGCTGATCATTTAAATAAAATGTTTATCTCTCCAAATTGTATAAGTTGTTCATATTCCCAATTTAAATTGAAACTGCACAAATTAGACAGTTTTTATTCATGAATATTTGTATTATAATAATAGAAAAAAGGATTTTTTAAGTCCAACTACAAGTCTTAATAAGTAAAAAAAGTCAATAAATAAAACCTATATAAACATTTTAGATGCCCATTAAAATTTATTTTTAGGTAAATGTCAAATAATTTAAACAAGATATAAAGCAATTTTTTTTAAACAATTAAATCATTAATATAAATATTATACATAATCAAGCATTTTTCTATTTTTCTGAATGGATGCTCTTCAAACTCCTTTGAATGAGTACCAGTTACTTATTTTAATAATACAAATAGTAACTTGTACTCATTCAGAAAAGTTTAACCAAATTTTTTTTTACAACTTTAAATTCTTTCAAACAATGAAGGTCTAAGCTGAAGAGACTGAGATGAAAAGCTGTATTATAAGACAGAAAGGATTCTGTCTATTCTAAACAATTTGCTGAACAATGTGAAGAGTTTAATTTAAATTTGAACAAACGTGGAGTGGCTTTAAACAATTAGAAGAACACACTTAATAGGTAGATTGACTTTGTAATTAGTTATTAAAATAGTTTAATTTATTATTAAATTTGACAAAAACATTATTTTCTAATTTTATAAGACAAATGCTCTTGAATTAAAGGGAATCATTTCCGAGCCACAACAAAATTCTAGTGGTCTATCTGGTGCACAGTTACCGGTATTCTTTTTCAAATTTTAAGTGCAAATATTTGGCCTAATAGTAGATAAAAGCGACGTTCAGCTCAAGCCGTTCTTCAAATTGAAAATTTTCTTCTGAAATAAATCAACGTGATATCAATATAATTTACCAAGACATTGACATAGTTTGTTTATTTGATAGTTTTAATATGTTCTAGATGAAAACTGTTTATTCTTTAAAAATGTTAATACTTTTTTTAGTGTACTAAAGTGTTTTAGATATATGAAAGTATAACTACGGGATTGTCCCTCTTTGGATAAACTTATTATAATTATCTACCATACTAATTTGTTGGTTTTTGGTCTAATGCAGTAATATTTATTAGGCTATATAAAAAATTTGTGTTAAAATACAATTTATTTGAAGGAGAGGGAGGCTGGAGAGGCCAAAACTATTTTTTTTTTGCTGGGGGGGCAGAATAACTCGAAAACGGGTCTGTTTACAACTTGGAATTTCAGCATTTAAGTGGCTAACATCCATTGATTGCAAGAAGTTCTATGCTTTGAAACATTCGTTTATTTAATCTCTCATCGCTTATGGCAATATGAGAGACTTAGGCAATATAGAAATTTGCACTGAAACGTTATTCATGTTTCCTATACATGTTAGAAAAGTAAAAGTGAATCTTATTAAGTATTTTAGGAATTACTTTTAAAAAACACTTTTTAGAAAATTGGCAATTTTCAATATTGACAATATTACCATAAGCAACGAGAGATTAAACAAGCGAGTGTTTCAAAGCATTGAACTTTTTGAGATCAATGGATTTTAGCCACTTAATTGCTGAATTTTCTAGTTGTAAACAGGTCCCTTTTGTAATTATTCTGGCCCCCTAGCAAAAAAGTTATAGTTTTGTTCTTTCAAGCCTCCCTCCCTTCAAAATTTCAACACAAATTTTTTATATGACCTAATAAATATTACTGCATTAGACCAAAACTTCTTATGACTTCAAGTTTTTAAAAAGTGGAAATTAAGTGTGTGTGTGTGTGGGGGGGGGGGGGGCATCAGCACCGCCCTGAAAACCATTGCGGTGGAGAAAACCCCCAATGACGCATGATTGATCTAATCGCATCATTTGTGTCAATATATCAGTTTTAATTATCTTTAGAGTTACATATATGGAGGTAAGTTAGTAATTACAACTTAATTAGTAGTCACCAAATCACTGTGTACCAGAGAGACCGCAAGGTTTTTTGTCGTGGCACTTAAATAAAACTTTTTTTATTCTTGAGTATTTTTCTTATAACTATAGAAAAGAGAATTTTTAAAATGCGAACACATTGTTAAAAATGAGTCAAATATGAGGCAAAAGAATAAATATAAGGGGGGCATAAGCCAATTTAAGTATGCTAGTTGTATGTTACAGTAAAAAACTATTATGTTTAAGAGTATTTGTTTTATAAAAATAGAAAATAGCGTTTTTAAAGTTAAAAAAAAATTTTAAGCGTCACAAGGGTAAAATTGAGGAGGTCTAAGCCCATTTAGATATCCATTACAATTTTACCATGTTATTTACAATCACACTTAAAAAATAAATTAAATAAATACTTAAGTGAAAAATTTAAAAATCCAATTTAGTGAAGGATACAGAGGAAAGAGGGGGAGAAGGAGTAATGGATTAGATATCTTTCCCTTCCTTATCTTAACCTAACCCTTCCCTAAGAAATATAAAACGACACAGTTATTTATAAAGTTCTAAAAAAAAAAATTATACTGCACCATTTTATTTTTACGCAAAAAGATTGCTTATATAAAGCATAATTAGAAATTAGCTCTAATTATAAGCATATTTATAAGCAAACTTTTAATCTCTGACCATGGCCGAATTAATCCATTTTAGTGCCCAAGTTACAAACCCATATGGGTGCTCCCTTATGGTGAATCCTCATGGTCTGCATTTTTACGCATTACAATTAGCCCGGAGTTTTTGAAATTATTTATGCGCTTATTTTTTAAGCATTCAAGATTATACCAAACTTGAATGTTAATTTATATCATAATGTATTTCCTAATTTTTACAGCACTTATTAAATTTTTAGTTGTTTTTGGACTTGAATTTGTTCAAAAAATATATTTTTTGAAGAGTTGTGGTGCACCCAAACGCTTGGTGCACAAGGCACTAGCCTTATTTGTCTAATGGGTAATCCAGCCTTACTTTTGACCTTTCGAAAAACATTTTTAAATTCTAAATGATCAAATAAATATTTCTCAAACTAATTGTTATTTATTTTACATTCATAGTTTTCAATAAATAATTTGTAAAGTAGAAATATATTATACGGTTATTGTAAATACGTACGATTGGGGCTCGGTGTTAAAACAAAATAATATCTTCTACTTGCCCCGTCAATGTTTTTGTTTATATTCTTTAAAATTGTTAATGTTATAAAAAGGCGAAATAAACAAACAAACAAACAAAAACAAAAAAATGAAACATTCAAAATAGTAACTAAGAAATCGCGGATATTTTTTTTTTCTTTTTTTTTTTTTTTTGTAGTTGGACTACCCCTTCAAGAATAATGACCTTGATCCGCCAATGATTAACTATTTCTCTTCCATTGCATAAATGCTTTATTTTTCAAAACCACTATAACACCAAAAAATGTTTTAAAGTTTTATTTCCAGTTTTTATATTTTGAATATTTAGGCAACTCTACAGTTTTTATTGATTAAAGACTTTCTGATATAGTGACAATATTTGATATAGTGACAATTTTTTTTTAAATAAACCAAATCAAAGTCAGTGTAAAAAATTGGGTCTTAAGTTTTGTGATTGACAGACGACTTAGGTAGCTACATAGTTTAAAACACGATGGAACTTTTAACACATGGTTTAGCGTTCTTTTAAAGATATGAACACCAACCTGTAATATCGTATTCTGTTAAAGGGCCTATGTGAACTATGTGCGGCTTTTTCTATTGAAAAAATAGGCATTATTATAAACCCCAGCATGCAGCGGCTGCAAATTACTTACGCTTATTTAAGTTAAGTAAATTTAAAGAAGATATTTAATAAAGTTTAAATCAGTTTGTATCAGTGCTATTTTTAACGAAAGGGCGACTAAACCGCCCTTTAAGTAATAGGGTGGCCTCGTCGTAACTATGAAAATATAAATTATGAAAAGACAAAAATCTAAAACTTTATTCGGCCTAGGGCCCCCGAAGGTGTAAATCCACCATTGATTTGTATCCCGAAGTCACAAAGATTAATCTATTAGTTCTACAGATTTTTTCGATTGATTTTTGATTTGATCATAGAACAGTTTGATATGGTTTGTCTTGCAAAAACAAAGTTTGACGTTATCGATTAAAACACTAATAAAAAATATATATCTGTATTGATCCAAGACACAATTAAACGGGTCAGAAACACCATAAGTCATTTTTGGACAAAAGTGAATCAAGCACGCAATTGTGTTATCTAAGGGTACATAAAAGTTCATTTGAAATCAATAAAAGTCAGAACTTTTCAGCTTGCGGATGCTGAAAGGTCTGACATCATTTTATTTCTCAAGGGAACTTGTATTTTTCCTCAGATAACACGATTCTGTCCTAGACTCATTTTCTCCAAAAATGGTGTTTCAGAAATGATCTGTTCAGTTAGCCCTACAATTTAGTGTTGTTTATTTAAAACAAAATCAAATGAACAAACTTTTTATTAAGATATTAACTGTCCTCAAAACGTTCGAAATCGAAACTGCAATTTAGGCCTCTTTAACCTCTTTATAGAACATTTTTACAATGCCTTTAAACACTAGCTAAAATTTATTCCATTTGGAATCTATATATAAATTAAATTAAATAAAACCCATAAAAATGGAAGTTTATATTGTCTCCCATTTTAGAGTCTTTTTATGCTTTCTCTAATGCAGTTTTTAGACATGTATTAAGATGCTTTTTTATTTCAATAAATAGAACTCTGATAGTTACCATTTTAGCAAATATTTATAGTGGATAGACTCATAATAATTACTATAAAACCGCTTCATTAAACCGACATTAACCTTCATTAAAATTATTAATTAAAAACTATTGAAATTGTAAACCGGTTGCAAACACAAAATAAACATATAATTATGCCACATTTTATAACATAATTAAGTGGACCGCAATTGTGTTCCTCTTGTTGAACACATAATCCATACTGGTTATCAGTTTTCATCACATTCATCCTATATAACTTTCTTGTCAGGTAAGCAATTACCATGCAAATAGCAAATCTTACCTAGCGCTGTCTTTTTTTAAATAAGCCAACGGTAGACTTTTTTTATAATAAGTCAACAGTGTGGACTTTATTCCACACTGTTGCCATATATTTTTTTCAGCACAATTGAAAATGTCAACAATTTATATTTTCCAATGCGTTTATCCGGTTCAGAGTTTTTGTCTCGTCGGTTTTTTAAAGTTATAATTATTTATATTAAAGACAAACCAGAGAAACTCCGTTCTATAAGAATAAATGAAAAATAAAAAAATAATGCGAACCGATTTTACAAAACGTAATTTGTTTATTGATAATACTGAAATAAAAAGAGCTATAGTTACCAATTTCTTGGGTGATAACATTAATGAAAATCTCACTTGCAAAAATCATGTTAACATTCTAAACAATAAAATTGCTAGAAGTATAGGAATAAAAGTATACTTAATTAAATTACTCATTTATTCATTGTCATATTAATTATGCTAATACTGCATGGGGTAGTGCAAATAAAAGTATAATGGAACCTCTTTATCGCGCAACAAATATTGCACGTCTTATAAGCTTTAAAGATCGTTTTACTCATGCCAGGCTTCTTTTACTTAAAATGAATATTCTTTATGCATTTCAGCTTAATATTTATAATGTTCTTTGGCTTATGTTTAAATGTAAAACTAACACTTCCCCTTATCCTTTTTATAATTTTACACACAAAATAAAAACAAATAAATACTCTCTTCAAAATGAAAATTTTATCCAACAACCTTTTTTCCATACAAATTTTGGTAGATCTTCTATCTCTTATCGAGGTGCTTTTTTATGGAACAAAATAGTTTTGAAATATTTTGATTTTTCTCAAGAGATGAATTACGACACATTCAAAAGCAATTTTAAACAGATAGTTTTATCTTTCGATAACAAACCCTTATATTTTTAATTTTTATAAAGTAAAAGCCTTTAAATTCACTTCATAATATTTACATGAATGTTACTTATCTTTTAAGTTCTTATTTTCACTTTCGACGAAAATATATATATTTAACACAATAAACGCAACGGTTTAGTTGAGAAACAATGCGGTTCTCGACGACAAGACCTTAAGGTCTTCCACGAGATTCCGCGTTCTTTCTCTGACAAACTTAATTCATCTTGTAAACAGTTTATTATATTATCGAAATTATTATAATTGTAAAAAGGTTAATATTGTAAATATATAAAGAAAGGACAAAAAAAAAAAAAAAAATTTTAAATCGATATCCGTTTGATTTGCAATGTAGCGTAATTATTAATTTGTACAAACTTATTATAACATTGTACCGCTTGTTCTTATTATTTATAAAAACTAAACTGTAGATTTAACATTTATAGACTAATGATAAAATGCAAAATAAGAGTTAAATTTTATTTAATTTAATAACAGAAGTTTCAAAATATTTTTTTATCAAATTTCATTTTTGCCAACAACCGAAATTTTCGCTGCATCGGCAAGTGACAAATCGTTCCTACGCTCAAAATTTCCATTTTATAATAAAAATAATAATAATAATAATAATAATAATAATAATAATAATAATAATAGCAATAATAATAATAATAATAATAATAAATATCATGTATATTTCATACATAAGTAAAATGACATACTGAATTATATTGTAAGCCTGAATGAACTTTGAACTTAGAAAGTGTAACATTATTTAACCAATTCATATTCAAATGAAAAAGACCTTTATATAAACACTAGCATATTTTCCACCCCAATCCCGACCTTGTAGCGCTCCTCCCTCTTCCCTTCCCGGTAGGGTTTGAAACCCTAGTCCGCGCCTGAAGTTTTTTGACCAAACTCTGATTTTATTTGGTTTTACCAAAAATTGTACATTCGAAATTTTTGAAATATCAAGGACAGCCTGTCCAACTTATATTGATTGCTTCAGTTTTAACTTTGATTTTGCGCTGGAAATAGCCGGGGATTTGCATATAAATTTTATATGATAAATATTCAGGATTAGCAATAATATTTCTAATATGATCTTCTTCGCTTCGACAAACAAGGTCCATCCTAATTCTTTTTCCAAATTTTCTTAAGTTTTGCCAAACACTACATTGTTCATCAGCATAAAAAAATCTTTCTCAAAATCTGAGAAGGATTAAGGATCAAAATCTGTACTCTTAGCACTTTAATCAGTATTCATCTGAATATAAAGAGCCATCCATAGTTCTTTTTTTAAACTTAATGGCTCGATAAATTTTAGTTACTTTCATTTCTAGCAATTGATATATCTGAGAATTTCGGTAATGCACAATGTATTTTTCTTTATTTCAAAAATTGGGAACAAGCTTTTTACAATCTGTAAATTTAACACTAAGTTTTTTAACTAGCTTACTAATTTAAAACTTGCTGAATCATTCCTCCTTAACCATCATAGCTTCAAGAGCGAGTAAACGTTGCGGCTATCATGTATATGCTCGGGGTAATTGATGCCACACTCAAGAATATAACCTTAGGAGTTATCATCAGGCGTTGCAAAAACTTCCTCTATTGATAGTTGACACCACTGAAAGCCTCCTACTTGTAACAGCTACATCATTGCTCAACCATTTAAATTGCTGGCTCGTCAAGCTTAAGCCTTGTATTTGGTTTAGTTTTATCATAATTAGGACATTCTGGGTTGTTTTCCATTGCACACCGTTTACTCACCATTATAATATACCACAACGTCATACTTTTTCCGTAAAAAGATTTTAATACCAGTCAAAAGCTCTAAGCTCACCTTTGTATTTTTCAATAAAGCATCCCACACCATTTAATGAGCGCTAAAGTAGTGCGCAGGGTTATGACCGTAATTAGTCATTGACTTTTTCCTAAATTTTTTAAAAACGTCTGTGAGCAATTTTACATGTCTCAAGATAAGTACTGTGGTAATCACCAAAGGTCTTACAGCCAAAGATCTTTCAAACCTTTATTGCATGCTGCTAGTTTTTATTTTTGATATTTGTTTTTGTTGACTTTGAATAAAATGCTTCTTGAGGTGATAAACATGTCTCACTAAATCTATCAAAGCTATCAACGTATTCGTATGTGTAAAAGACTTTACGTTTCAGCATAAGTAGTAGTGTATTTTAATCCAACATAAATTATTTTTAAATTTAACGGTTTTAGATTTTTTGCAAAAGTCTCAAGAGATGAATTCATAAACTGCAAGCTGTCAATAAATTGCAATTGACCTAAAATAAAACACATGTATTTTTACATAGTGTTTGGAATGCAACTAATCTTCCTTATGTAAGTTTTACCAATAGTCTGCATAATACGGTGAGAATCATAGCATCAGCACTTTTGTAATGCCCGGTTTAATACTAAAATTTAAGTTGCACTTCTCGTGAGCATTGCCCCATATTTTTAGTAATGTGACAATGATCGCGGACCTTATCCTCTTCGACTTTTTTTGCTGCAAATGCAACACTCAACAGCTTCTTTAAATGATACCTCGTTATTCTTAGTTATAACCATTTTCTTTTGGATTTCTAAAAACCTTGTTTATATTTTTCAACTCAAGGCTAGCTAAGAAGTGTTCCATTGCATTTTTTTAGCAATATAAGTCGATTCGCTAACTTTCCTATCGCATCGAACTATTTTGTCATAATAACTGCAAAGTGTTTGCTTTGCAATTAAGCAAGTGAAACTCTTTTGTGGATTGCTGAGAGCTCCTCTACTGGAACATTAAGACACTTAAAGCCCGCGTAAATAATTTACTGCACTTACATTTGCTTAAAATAGTTCGTAAATTTCAAAATATGCGGTTTTCTTGGGGCACCTAAATAATGAATTAAAAAAATATATAACTTTTACCTTTTTTATACATTGCAGTGCGTTGAACTCCATAACCGATACCCAAACAGTCTTCTTTTTGAGTCTCCAGCAGGTCAGCCCGAGAAAATATATGAAGGCAATGACGGCAAGGCTATTTTAACTCTTTATTCTTACTATTACTTTATAACATCGTTCTAAACTTTTTAATCCATAATTCGTGTTTTTTTTCTAAAACTTCTTGAATAAGAAAAAGGTCAAATTCTTTTTTATCTTTTTCATTCCTAATATAAAATGGGTAAAGTTCTTTTCCCCAACCAAATACTTTCATCAATAAAGTAGGATTTCGGCGTTCAAATTTTTTTTTTTTTTTATATATATATCTTCCCCTAGGGTCATTTGTTTTTAAAAGTTACATTCTAAATGTCTTTTAAACTTCATTTAAACGTATTCTAAACGTTCTTTACGTTAGAATATTTATAATACGTTTAAAAGACGTTTAAAAGACATTTAGAACGTAACTTTTAAAAGCAAATGACTGTAGGGTCACTTCCAACAAGGCTGCAAGCAACCACTACTAGAGTTAAAAGTTACTAGAAGAGAAAAGATGAAGATTATAAAGCAAGATAACGGTTTACAGACAACTTAAAAAATTGCAAGTTATATGAATCAGGAAAACAAGATAAAGGGAGCAAATTCCAAAGAAAAGATGTTCGAGGAAAAAAACTAGACGAATAAGAACTTTTGGAGCACTTAGGGACAATCACAGTAAAAGGATGAGATTTAATTAAGTGGCGAGTAACACAAAAACGAACTTTAGTAGATGGCACAAGAAACGCAAGCTTTTTAGAGCAGCACCCATTATAGTATTTATAAAAAAGAAAAGGAGAAGCAACATTACGACGATGTGACAATGGTTGAAGGTTGGCTGCAAAAGCAGATCCAACTATGTTTACAATGCGTTTTTGCACCTTATCTAAAAGAGAAAGAGCATCATTTAAAGATCACTCCAGATATCGCAACAGTATTCCATAAACGGTCGGATTTGAGATTTATAAAAATAAAGAATAGAATCCGCAGTAAGAAAATTACGAGCACGATAAAGAGATTCAACCTTAGCAAATGCTAATTATGCTATCAATTTGGTATATGGTTTCTTATAAAGATTGGAAGTTAGAGTTAATCCTAACATTACCGTTCATAGATACAGGAATATCTAGACTATTGCGATAACGATTGACTGAGAAGAATTGAGTTTTATCTGAATTAAAGTTCACCAACCACCAAGAGCCCTATGTTGTAGCAGAAGTGAGATCCTTTTCAAGCTTAAACGCCCGCTTCAAGTAATCAGAAAGTGTTGACTTTTTATCAAACCAAGAACAAATGGTAGTATCGTCAGCAAACAATGCCACCTTAGGTGTGAGAATTTCTGGGAGGTATATTAAAAGTTAATTTATATTTAAAAAAAGTATATAGCCAAAGATAGAACCTTGAGAAACCCCTCAAGTTACAGGAAACGAAGAAGAGTGCTGGCCATCCAGGACAACATTAATACTACAATTGGTAAGGATGGATTCAATAATCTTAAAGATCTTACCTGATACATCGGAGGAAGATGTATGTTATGGAGAAGTAGCGGGGTTATTACTTTTAGTATCATTATGATCACCCTGCTACTGGTAACATGTAATTCTATTCAACCTGCATCCTATTGTACTTCCATGTTAATAATAATGAACTAAATACTTTGTTAACTAAATAATTAACTATTAAGTTAATTATTTAATTAACTATAATAACTAAATAATTTGTTAAAAAAGTTGTAGGGTAGAGCGGGGTTGTAAAAAAGGGAAAAAAAATTGAAAAAAAGTGAAGTTTTCTCTACGGTCCGAACTAAAAGAAACTTTGAAACCATATCTAAATCGAAATTTCCAAAAAGTGAAGTTTTCTCTACGGTCCGAATTAAAAGTAACTTTGAGACCATATCTAAATCGAAATTTCCGAAAATTAAAGTTTTCTCTACGGTCCGAATTAAATGTAACTTTGAGACCATAACAAAATAACAAAGAAAAACATACTTCATAAAAACAAGTCGAAAGCCGCTAGTTTATAAGAATCGCTCTTATACTTATATGCAAATTCAGATGAATCCTTTAATGAAAAATTCAATCACACATGATAAACACATATAGATCCAGCTTATGGAGAAGACCAGCATGCCAAACTTTATTAAAAGTTTTAGAAATGTTGAGAGCAATAGCCCTAACCTCTCCACATCCATTTAATGCACGATAAAATTTATCAGTTATTACCGTTAACAAATCAGCATTAGAATAAGATGATCAATAAGAACTTTTTTCCATTTCAGCAACAAATAAAATGTAACATTTAACATTTTATCCATTGCCCTTAATCTTACTTTCAATTAACTACTCAATTCTTTGGTATCATTTTATTAAGACATAAAATTGCGTCAGACTTGATTCAGTGACCTTGTGGTAAGTCAGCTTTATAGTTTGCTAGCTGACCAGTTTCTTTGTGAAGCTCAAAATTTCTTCACTTGGCTTTTGTTTTAAAAGGCTCAATAAATTTAGAAGGTCTAGGTGAAGGAATAGGTTTAGAAGGTGAAACAGGTCTTGGAGGAAGCATTAGTTTTGTAGTTTAGAAAATTGGCTTTTCTTGTTTTAAGGTATGTTTAAAGAAATTCTTTATATTTGCTTGACCTTTTACAGCAATAAGCAATTTTTTTAATTTCTTTTTTACAGATTATGAAGTTGATGGCTCTTTTTGCTCAACTGGCTGCTCTCTGAGCTGCTTAACTGCTGAAAGGCATTCTTGCATTTAAATAACTTTTTTTGTGGAGCAAATCTTTAATATCAGCAAGTGATTTCTCCGTTACTGGGTCCATTTCTTAATATATTTAGGCTTGCCCTTCTCTAATTAAAAATTTGTGGTATAGTTAATTATGATAACCACACTGCAAATGTACCTTAACTAATATAGTTACGTAACAAAATAATTTTAAATAAAAGAGGGAATTTTTGAGCGAGTTTAAACCTCCACCCTAAAGCGATGTGAGAGAGGAAAACTCTGGGTAAGTTTAAACCCCCATTATACACCTACTTATGTTAACTGTTATGTTAACGTATTTCCGTAATAACTTTGGAACCGATCAAAATTACAGAACAAGTTTTTTATTACAGAAAAAAAAATACCATGGATCGAAAGAAATCTAACGAAACGGGGAAAATAGATGAAACGCAAATATCAACAAATGTTGTTCGCGATATTTTTTATGAAATGTTTTCAAAGCAGCAGAAAGATATTTTTAAGCTTATTAGTGGTAACTTAAAAACAACTAATAATAAAATCAATGAGTTACTTGATGAAATACATAAATCAAAACAAATTTGCGACACATTAAAAAAAGAAAACGAAAAGATTAACACTAAACTTAAAGAACTTACCGAAAGAGTAAGAATACTCGAAAAGACAAATAAAGATATCGAAGAAAGTCTAACATTTACTCAGGATATCAAAGATAAAAAAGTATGTGATTTAGAAAAGAAAATTAAAAACAAAAACAGTGTAGGTGAAGAGAAAAAAAATAAATTACGACAGCTAGAAGATAGACTCAGGAGATTAAATTCAATTTTAAAATTATTAGTCTCAGCGAAAGTTGGTGTACTGATGAATATATTATGTCAAACACAAATTTTCAGCTGCCAAATTTAAAGTGATTCATCAATTTAGAGAATCTGGTAAGAAAGGAGGGGATTTGTGTGTATTTATAAGCAATACTTTAGTATACAAACTAAGAAAAGATTTGTGTTCAACCACTAATGATTGTGAATCACTGTGCGTGGAAATAATAAATAAAACCACAAAAAACATTATCATCCACGTTTTATTCAGACCACCTTCCGGTTCAATAAAACAGTTCGAAAATTATATTAAAAACATAATTAAATATAAGTTAAGCAAAAATAAAAGCGTTTATTTTGTAGGTGATTTTAATCTGGACATGAACATGCGTTATTCAAATACAAAAATAAATAATTTCTACAACGTCATTTACCAGAAAGGCTATATTCCACTAATTAATAAACCCACAAGAATGACTAGAGAAAGCGCAACTGTTATAGACCAAATAGTAACCAACGAATTTAAATCAAAAATAAAAACGGGTATATTTAAATGCGACATTTCAGACCACTACCCTATATTTCTTATCTCACAAAAATGCAATAATATCTATGCAAAAAAAATTGAAAAAATTACACGACAATTAGATGAAAAATCCATTGAAAATTTTAATAGTCTTCTAGCAGATTTAAACTGGGATGACCTCCTTGATATTGTACACACAAATAAGGCATACAATAAGTTTCTAGATAAATTACAACAACTTTATTATACAGCGTTTCCATTAATTACAAAATGTGTGAAAAAAAAGACATTATCAAATCCATGGATGCACTATCCATGGATCGTTTTTTGTCGTAAAAAACTATCCACAAAACAATAATTTTGTGACTTGACCAGTATTAGAAAACCGCTTATATATATCCACAATCGCCATATATATCCACAATCGCCATATGTCTGTATTCAATAAACGAATCATTTCTTTCCTTTTGATACTCTTTTTCTTTTTTTATTTTATTTTGTAAACGATCAATAGATTTATTACATTTGATAATCAACTTTGTACATACTTTCAAATATAGATTAATGGTACTTTTATCGTATATATATTTATCTGTGTCGCAGAATGATTTGAATTTTTGTATATCTGAAGATTTGATTTTTTGTATATCTGCAATAGAATATTCATTATGTACTCCTTTTAAAAATTCGACCAACTTGTAACATTGATCAGCCAACTCTTTTTCTTTTAATATTGCTATCATGTTATACAACATTTTTTATTAGTTACCTAAAAAAAAAATTACAAATTTAAAAAAAGATGCAATATAAAAAAAATTAATTAATTTTACATATAATAAAAAGAGAATCTTCTACAATAAAATTTAAAAGCTCAGTTTTATTTATAAATCTTCGAAATCCGAAAGCAGGATTCATTTGATCTTTATTAGGTCTTTGAAAAGAAACAATGTCATCGGTTATAAACGATTTTTGTAAAAATAATGATATAGTTCCTCTTTTACCGCTAAACGGCCATTTTAAACTAGCATTATAAATTTGTGACATTAAAACAACAAATATACCAATATAATCTCCATGTCTCATTTCATTATTTAAATTGATATCAACAGTGAAATTAATTTTACAATTTTTATAATAAAACGGTGCAGAATAATAAGTAGAATAATAACCATTCAAATTAAGATTCATTCGTTTCACTATATCTTTAATCACAAAGATCTTTTGACCGTCAGGTAAACCAGTTGGTTCTTCAAGAATACTAACTCTACAATCAAAATTCTTCTTTAATTTCTTCTTTCAAATTAGATTTCTCAATTTTTATTTGATTATCATTTGTATCTTGTTTTCGATAACAGAAATCAGTTTTATTGTTATCAAATTCAATTTTACATTGATCACTTTGACACTGATCACCATTATATACAATAAATTTGCAATTATTGTCCTTCTCAATCAGTTTAACATTTTCCACATCTTTTATAAAAAATTTTTCCCCGTTCTCTATATTATTAATAACTTGCTCAACCATTTCAATAAATTTATTAGACATCTAAAAAAAAATTACAAAAAAAATTATTAAAAAAAACAATATTAAAGTCCTGTCGAACCAAAACCTCCCTTTCTTTCATTATCAGACAACATGGATTCTATTTCCATTTGACTATTTTTATTTTTATCTACAGTCCATGAAATTCTTTCTGCAAAAAAAACAGGTACAAAAGTCATTTGTGCAATAGATTGTCCTACAGTAATAGTAAATGCTTCAATAGAAGAATTATAAAGTATAACACAAATTTCGTCTCTATAATCAGAATCGATAATTCCAGGCGAATTCATTACTGTAACACCATGATTTAAAGCTAAACCTGACTTGGATGTAATCCAACCTTGAAGATCATGTTCCATTTTTGATATAAAAACACCAGTAGAAAATAACATGCGTTGAAACGGTAAAACTATTTTTTGTTCACTACTACGTAAATCAAAAGCAGCACTTCCTTTGGTAGCATATAAAGACCATCCTTTTGAATCTATTATTTTTACTGTTAAAAAAAGTGAAATTTTTATTAACAACCGTATAAAATTTACATGTTGGACAATAACAATGAAAAAAATCGTTAGGATAATAATAAACATCACTTTTCAAATAATAAATTTGACAATAATGACATTTTAAAAATTCATTATTATTTTGAAACAATCGTTCAAAATGAAATAATTTATTTTGAAGCATAACGTTCATAGTTTTACATAATTTTAAATAATCACGAACATCGTATAACTCTTTTTCTAAATCTTCTCTAACAGCTGTTTTATCTTTAATTTTTTCGATGGCTCTTTCAATCTTAATACCATCTTGATCTATATTCATTATACTACAAGAATCATTCGTTTTATAATTATTTGCTCTTATTTAATATAATGTTAAATTTGTTAAATTATCCAAAGCTCCATGTAATTCTTTACTTCCGTTCATTTTTTTCCTAATAAACAAAAATAATTATATTACAAATTAACAATTAAATTTACAATTGTCTGGTATCAAATTTCATCATTGTTTGCAGTGAATAATCTAATAAACATAAATAACACATTCTATCTTCACACCAAAAACAATCGTGTAGTAAACAACGATTCAACTTTTGACATTTTTGACACGAAAAAAACAAAGCTAATTCATCTTTATCCAATTTTTCCATTTCTAGTTCTGTTAATGGTAAAAACTTTGTTTCTTCTTCTTTTGAATTTGAGTTTCCTGATTTAAAATTATTCCATAAAAATTTTGATATTTTATAATAACGAAACAACTCTTTATTTGGATGTATACAACAAGTTTTCTCTCTTCCTCAATTTCAATTAATAAATTTATTATTTCTTGAGTAAGGCATTTTTCCTTTTTTATTAATTCGGAACAATCTTCTTGTAATTTAATTATTCTTGTAAATGAATTATTATATTCATTATATGCAATTTCATAAACAGCAATTGAATCTTTCTAAACTCATCTTTGGAGATGTTTTAAATGATTCTGAAAAAAATTTTGTTCCTTTTATACAGAACATAACACAATAAAATTCTATATTTAGTAACAATTAACATTTTTTCTATTATATTACCTTATAAAGTAAAATATGATATCATAAAAGATTAAAATGACACGTTGACAATTTTTTTATATAAACTTGTTTTGATCTTTTTTTTTTTTAATCTCTATTGTTAAAAAATGATATATAAACAAATCCGTGTAAGAAAAAATTGAAGAAATACAAAACAGTGGATAATTATGCTTACAGCAAACACAAAGTATTAAAATCTCAACCTATTACCACTTTTAACGTACGAATGTTAAAAGAAGACGAAGAAATTTATTATTCAGAATACGATAGACAAACTTCTGTAGAACCTGTTATGATTAACACTTTACTTAAAAACGGGCAAACAAGATTTTTTAATCAAAATATGAAAAGAGCTGCACAAGATTTAGCTGCACAAGAAAGTAAAGAGTATAAAAAATCAAAACAACACGAAATTAAAGACGAAAAAGATGATGATGAATAAACTTTAATTTTTTTTATTTAAAAAAAACTTGTACTTTTTTTCTACTTATAAATTTAATAAAAAAACCAGTTATTATAAAAAAACATGTTTTTTATTTCCTTATAAGGTTTTAAATATTAAGTCATATAGATTAGCAAAAAAATGTAAATACAAATCAAAATTTTTATATATCATTTCAAAAAAAAATTACTAGCAAGCAGGTTGAACAATTTTTAGAAAAAGCAGTAAAGTTGTTTTATCCAGACAACGAACTTCATCCTATGTTACAAGAATTTTATCATTTGGAAAACAGTTTTGAAGATTGGAAAATTATTATAAACGATTAACTAAATGGAATTTACAACTGTTATTACCAGAAGAAGAATATATTGACTTGTATTTCATTTTTATCATCAAATACTATCAAAATCATCAACATTTATTTGAAAAAACTACCCGTCATTATTTTTAATTTAATGAACAGGGAATCAGCTAAATGGAAATCAGACATGTATGATTTTTGTAAAATAATCAACAGTGATTTTTTGAAATGTTCAGAAAAAAATGTTGATGCTTACAAAGAGCACTGATACATAGAATTGAAGATTAATTCAAAGTGTTTCAACGGTTTGTTGAATGGATTCATTAATAGAAGAAAGTAGCATTGAACTTGCTGGTTATATACCTGCCTATCAAAATGCAATGATTGATCACGGTATGAAACTTATTTGAGTGAGAAAATAGTGATGTTTTTACACGAACTAAGAGTGCATTATCTGCTTTTATTGGGAAAAAAAGTTGAATTGCGTACAGCCGAGTTATGACTTCAATATATGGAATATATTGACGTCGTGAAAGAATTTATTTGTGCAAAAAGGACTTCAAACTGGTATTTACATCTGCAAGCCGTGAAGAAAATAATGAATTTATTTGCAGCAACAGGTCATGTAAATTATGCCAGAAGTGCTAGAATGTATTTTCAAGAAATGTTAACTTTTTCACAGAATAACTGTTGGCTTCATGATTTCTAGTAGGTGAAACGCAGTTCGAAGAACAAGTTGATATTGGGGTGGACTATGTTCAGATCTTGTGATTGAACAAACGCTTATGTGGTCTCTTAAAACTGGCGGTGGGTTAACAAGAGACCGTGCTCTAGATGAGAATGTACGCCTCCTTGGGTTTTTAGTATATACATAGCTGCTGTTCATGACGCAGTGACAAATCTTAAAGGTGTTGAAATTGGAACTAGTGACCAGCATCTAGAAATGGGGTTTACACATAGATTAAACGATTATCAAAATATCAATAAATTTTATGGCTGTTTTGAAACGAGAAATCATTTTGAATACGAAGATCTTACCTTTGCTCGTTATCGAATGGAGTCTTTTCAGAATTTGAAAAAGACAATGTTAGTTGTGAAAATGCGAAGCCATTGGAATACATATAAAAACATTATCATAATAGCTGAAATGTTTTTTTGATGTGTAATTTTATGGAAAATACAATAAACACATTATTAATGATCAAAACTTATAACCGCTAAGTTGAACCAATGTTGAAAAAAAGATCCAGTAACAAAGTCATAAGTCATTCAATATATAGGGCCTACCGCTATAGCCCTTTCCACTTAGCCACAGCACTAATCTTTTTTACGCATTGAGTTAAGATAATATTTGAATTAGCATTCTAACGGTATATCATGCTTACGATTTCAAAGAGAAAATATTTCTTCAAAAACGATAGGGTCATAATTTTTACTTTAGGCGATTATAACTCACAAATCATACATTTTTAAAGCTTTGCGTGAGCAAACTTTTTACTCAACATTAAATTATCTTTTAAATGATATAAAAAACTTACAGTTATGGTATAATAAAAAGTTTGGTCATTTTGCCCAAATATTTAATTGAAAAAAAGGCCTTAAAATGGCATTTCCTGTTCTCAAAGACACTGGGCTTTTTTTTGGTCATTACTGACATGCTAACTAACCTATGCGCAAAAGCCTAACTTCATATGATTTTTTTTCTAGGTATAACTCCAATTTCACCATACTCTAAGTACGAATTCCATATTTACTAATAGTCATTGTTTGAAATTTATTGTATTCTAACTTTAAAAGCAAAGAAGTGTTGCTTAAAGTTTATTTTGTTTTGATCTTATTGCCTAACTTTTATTTTTTAGACAAGCAGATAGAACTAAGTAAGTTCTTAATTTTTGTAGATTTGAGAGCAAAAAGCTTTTATTTATCGATGATTTCTTTAATCTTAGACTATATCCAATATCATTGAATATGTTTTATATTATGTTAAATGATTAGTTTTACATTATTTAACATTTATTTGTCATTTAGGTGTTGTTTCCAATTCAATGTAAAATGTTCAACTATCTATTGATGAAGCTAATCGAATTAGACGTTGGTTAATGTTATTCAATTAAATGTAATGCTATCCTTGCTCTCTGAATGAGCAACCAAGTGTAGAAAATCAACATTCTAGATTGTTTTTTATGGGAGGACCAGTTGGTAGTGGAAAAACCTTTCAGCGCTGTTTCAATTTCCTCTCTCATAATTGATTCCGATAGAAAATTTCATGTTGATGAAGATTCGTATAAATACATTGACCTGAAAATTCGAAGAAAGTACTCTAATTTGATGCTGAAGTTTAAAAAATTACACTAAAAACGAAAAGCGGCTGTTTCCTGAGATCAGATCCCTGTTTTGATTGGATTTATATTTTGAATTGCAAACAATTTAGAAATGGAATTAAAATGTGTTTTGAAATATAATTTGCTATAGTTTATAGCAAATTATACTGGTTTAATGATTCCGGTTTACTTAACATCTTATCAAGACTAAAATGTTAGTAAATTTAGGAAATGACCCGTTAGGTAGGTTATTTATCATACAGTTGACCTGCCTTGCAGGTCATGAAAATAGAAACTGTTTTCATGATCCGCAGGGCAGGTTAACTGCTTCGAAACGGTTAAAATTAATCGCATAAACATGGTCAATTTTATGCAATTTAACAAAAATAATATACTTCTTCAAGTTTATTGCAATTTAGTTAAATTAATGTGTACTCTTATTACTCACGTTTTAAAAACATTTTATTTTATGTAATTATAAATACTTAACTACATTTCATTTATTTCAGAGGAACTAGAACAATTGAAAAAATTGCACAGCAACAATTAAAGTTCTTAAAAAGTTAAATGGAATAGTGACAGCTCGCGTTTGTTATTTTCACTATGGACAACGAAATGAAGTTCAACATATTTCTCTAACATTCACTTAAAGAAAAGAAATTGCAGGAAAACTGCATATAGGTTAAAGCAAAGCAAGAATCTTAGATAAGATAAGGGATGAAATGGGTTGTTTTTATTCAAGATTACATTTAACTCAGCGCAAAGATTTAAATAATCTTGAAAAATCTTTCAATATTAGTTCAGTACAACTTCACGCTAATGACCAAGACAGTGTTAGATTGTGGCTAAAGGAGTGGGAATTAAAGGGAAACAATCCAGTATTATATTACAAATTGCAGGGAGGAGCTGATCCATCTAATACATTTAAACATGAAGATTTTGTAGTAATAATCCAAACAGAGCACCAAAAAAAAATGATACAACAGTTCGGAACACATGGTGTATGTATTTATTCTACTCATGGCACAAATGCATATGATTTCCTAATCACTACAATATTAGTTATGGATGAACTAGGCGAAGGGCAACCTGCTGGATGGTGGATGGTATTAGGTGATATAGCTGATATAGATGGTAGCTAATAGTGATTCATTTTCTTTTCTCAAAGTTCTGGTGATGTCTGTCCAATTTGGATAATGAGTGATATGGCTTCTCAATATTATGAAGCATTTTGTGCTGCATATTCATGTTTTCCTGTTAAGTTTTAATGTACTTGGCATGTTGATAAAGCATGGAGAATTGAACAACAAAAAAAAATACAAAACCTTGAAACTGATGCAGATATGTATAAAAGGCTTAGATTTATTTAAAAACTAGATGATCACAAACTATTTGATGATTACTTGCAATCGTTCAAGATATTTGCAATCTTCAGTTTTGACACAAATGTTTGCAGAATATTTTGAAAGATTTTGGGTATGTAAGTAACAAATATGGGCATTCAGTTATAGTATGGGACATGGAAAAAATACCAATATGTATTTAGAGTCATTTCATAAAGTTTTTAATTACAGTTACTTAAATAGAAAGCATAATAGAAGAGTTGATAACTGCTTGTTCAGTTTACTCAAGTATAACAGAGACAAAGTCTATGAAAGACTGATAAAACTGACTAAAGAGAAAAATAGCTATAAATTAAATAGGATACATTCAAGGCATATTGCCAGTTTGCAATTACCTGAATGTTTCACTTCAGTGGAAAAAAGTAAATGGGTTGTAGAATCAGAAACAAATGGTTATAGATACCAAATCGCAAAACATTAGGATTTTCGTAATCTAAGTGAGTGCCTTACAAAGTGCCCAAAATGCAGAGTATGTTCAAATTTATATAGTTGCAATTCACTAAAATGTGCCATGCAAACACATTCATTTAGTGCATCGTGTTAAAAGTTAGAACTTGCCAACAACTATCAAACAGGTTATTTTACCATAACCGTCTTTTGAATGAAACTGCAAATTTATCAAAGGTTGTGACCCTGTCAATATAGATATTTAAAAAAAGAATATAACAAAAAATTTGATTAACTTAATTGGTTTAGTATCCTTTAGCTCAGTTTCAGACTAGGATGATCTGCAGGTTTTGAATAAATATCTTTCATTGGCTAAAAATTTCTTTTTTAAATTTTAAAACGAATAAACTTGAAGAATTCCATTTAAAATGTAATGCGCCACCCAACAAAAAAAATTTAAAGCAACCAAAATTTATTCAACAAAAAAAAAAAAGAGAGACAAATATCTAATGTTAGACTTGCTAAACTTTCTGCTGATGAAATTAAACAACTTTTTGATTTCTCCTTGTGGACTATCACAGAAAAAGGTTCTGCTATTTTTATTTTTATTGAAATATCAAATTTTATTAAAATATAAGTGTAGAATAATAATTGCCCAAATTTTATCTTTTCATAACAATATTCATTTAGTGTGGGAAGTATTGTGAATGAAATAACCATAAAAACTATTCTGACGCCAGGTAAACTTTTTTTTATAAATAAAATAAATATTGAGTTAATAAAATTCTTTACACAACATTTCTATATAAATATTAAGGACATTTTTATTATATGTATCACTGCATATAAATTTATATGATTTACTTATGAAATTTTACGTGCGTAACGTGCCATATTTTTAGTACAAAGAAAAGTTTTACAATATTTTGCTTACAAAAGACCAACTCTCAGTAACACATTAACTAAAAAAGACTTACGTCTGGATGACAATTTCCTGCTTCCAGAAATACTAAATCATAATGTTTCAATTGTCAAAGAGTTAATAAACCCAGATGCGTTTGAAATTGTTGAGACAAAATGTAAGTTTTTTAAGGGGCATCTATAAACTGTCTACTAGGGTAAAACTGTTAATACATTTTTTTATAACAAAGCCTCTTACATTTGAGGAACAATTATATAGATGCAACAATTGACAGATGAAACATTAATTTTTAAAAAATTAAAAAAAGTCTTTACACCTTTTTATTTACTTTTGTTCACTTATTGCGCAGTTTGACTATGGGTTTCAATTCTATGAGTTTTTATATTTTAAAAGTCTACTTTTAAGCAGAATCCAGTCAGTTTACATTTGTTTATAAACAAAGCATTTACAGATGGCTATAATTGTAATTCTATTGTTTTTTATACCACTATATACTATAAGAACTTGAAATTTCTCTGTAGTGAAATTCTAGACTTTCAACGACTATCCAGCGCACTCATTAGAAAGAAACTCAGTAGTCTAATTGATCTGTATGACAAAACAAAAAGTATCCATCTGATAAATTCACTGTAACACTTTCTCAGTTATTTTATATCAGTGATATCAATAGAGAATGGAAAAGCATGGAGGAAAAAGAGCTCTATTAGAGGCAAGTTAAGAGTGGAGGAAAGATAGGTTATTCAATGGTTACTTCAAAGCAAAAATCCCTATTGTCTCCAAATTGATAGTAAAAAATTGCAAGGGGGAAGAGTATCAAGTAGTTCTGCTGAAAAATATGATAACTGAAATCAAACTTGGTATTCTTAAATGTGAGATTAGGTTTTCTGCAGCCACTTATAAGAAACTACATCAGCTATTATTTAAAAAAATAAAATAATAATCTGTGATCGTAGTAAATACTGGTCGTTTGCACCGGATTGTATTGCTCATGCAGAATGATGTCTTAAGCAAGGATTTTCGGAAACCACATATTGGCTGTCAGCACCATGTACTTGACCTCCTTCTGAAACATGTCATAAATTTTCTAATTCAAGAGCCAACTAGCAAACCAGAACTCGACTGCTCCTTCATTGAAAAATTTAATGAAAGCAATGTATCTCTTCAGGCTGATTTGTCTCTCTCTGTCTTCATTATATTGGTTGCATTCAAGTTAGTTTAAGAGACGTTAGTTTAAGAAAAGAATTGAATTATAGAAAAAGATAGTGTTTTATAAAATTAGTATGTTTTAGACCTAGTTATTTTGTTTTGCACAATTGTGTTGTTTTTGGTCATTAAATCTTTGAACATTTAGACAGCAATAGATAAACAGCGTGGATTTAAATCTTTCATCAAGGTTGATATAAGATTGATGTATTTGAGTTATTAGTGTTCCTAAAAGTATTTATTATGAGCAATACAAGTTTTTAATACTTAGATCTATAACTTATCAACGTTTAACTTTAATTTTTCTTTTTAACAATATGCAACAACCAACTGACTAAATACCACTAATCTCAAAGATCCATCATTTAAGTCAATAAAGTAATTTGACCTTTGAACTATTTTTTTTTAAAGTTAAAAAATTAAATACTAGTTTTTACAAAAAATTATTTCTATTTATTAGAAAAATTATTTTTATTTAATTTGAATATGAAATGCTTCATAGTAAAGATAAAACGATATGTACCAGAGGTGTACACTGGATTTTAAGATGTTTGAGTTTTGACATTTACTGGCATTGTGCAAACTCAAAACTTTTTTATTTTCATGCTTATGTCAATGAGAATGTTTTGCGTTGAAATGTTGTGTTAAAAGCAAGGGAATAAAAAACCCTCAAGTTTTGGGTCCACCTAGTCCTTATTGTATAAGCAACAAGTTAATAAAACATTTTTTCTCTTATTTTTGTCTGAGTTCATCACCAAATTTCAAATTTCATGAAAAATTCCTTATTTTTTAGAAATGATTACCAAATATTTAACCTCAATTTGTAGGAGTTTTAAACTTTGCAGGGTTTTTAAATCTTAACACTAATTTGTTGATGAAAATAAATTTAAAAAAGAAAAGTAAAGAAAATATTTTATAAACTTGTTGCTGCCACATTAAGGGCCGAATGGGCCAAAATATTAAGTTTTTTTTGTTCTCAAGCAATCATTTCTGCAATTCATTGCAAAACGTTCTCATTCAACATTAGCATGAACATACTAAAGTTTGAATTTTGCACAATACTTGGAAGTGTCACAACTCAAACATCTAAAAATCCAGTGTACACTCCTGTGTGTATACACACACACACACACACACACACACACACACACACACACACACACACACACACATACACACAGTATTCTTTGTTTGAAATTTACCGTCAGCACACGAAAAACCGCTGGCTGGACAGTATTTATTTGTCTTGCGTGCGAAATTTTAAAAAATAATTGTTTTTTGTACCTCTTTAATTAGAATTTGATTAGGAAAAAAAATTTATTGCAATTTAAAGATAAACTTGTAATTTTTTGGCGAGCAGTAAAAAAAAAGCGCCAGCAGCAGTATTGACGAGCGTCTGAGCGAGCGCAAAACTGCAAGAGTGCGAAAGCGCTCATTAAATGGAGAAGACTTTGTATATTTATTTATTTATTACGAAAATTTGTCAATTTGCTCATTTAGATTAGTTCTGATGGATTCATATATATATATATATATATATATATATATATATATATATATATATATATATATATATATATATATATATATATATATATATATATATATATATATATATAAATATATGGATATATATATATATGTATATATAACATTGAGCACTCTTTTTGTAGATTACATTTTAAATTGATTAAATATATATATATATATATATATATATATATATATATATATATATATATATATATATATATATATATATATATATATATATATATATATGTATATATATATATATATATATATATATATATATATATATATTTAAAGATATGTATATATATATATATGTGTGTATGTGTGTATATATATATAGACATATATGTGTATGTGTCTATATATATATAGACATATATAGGCATATATATATATATATATATATATATATATATATATATATATATATATATATATATATATAAATAAATAATTTATTATTTTGATAGCAAAAGAAAGTAACTATTGAGAAGATTATTCTTGTAGTATACATCTGTTACTTTAATTAGTAATTTATTCAGTTTCTCTAAATTATAGATAATAACTTTTATAATAATACTATTAATTATTATCGTTCATCCTAGACTTTGTCAAAAAAAAAGTAGACGTTGGTAAAAAAATTATTTATTTGATTTTTATTATTCCATTATTATTATTACTTTCTTAATTAAATATATTTCATTACAACTATTTTAACTGCAAATTCTAAATAAGTAGTAAATTGTCCTCAATTATGTGATGGTTGAATTCTACAATCTATAGAATTATAGAAAGATTTGAATTTAAAAGGTATGTTATAGTTGTTAAAAAGTTATGTTTTTCAAAATATATTTTACATTTTTTGTATTAAGTTAAAAAAATACTTTTTTATAACCAGTTTCATAAATTAATTTACATGAAATACTTAATAAATAATTAATTTACATGAAGTACCTTTTAAAATAAACTAGCACAGTGAATTAAAACAAGAATGAAGCTTACAACAAGAAGAAAAGGTTTCGCTGCGTTATTTTCTTGTTGAACTATAATTCTGGAATTTTAGACACTTGAATATACATTTTGTATAATTTAATTAAAGTGAACATTGATAACAGGTTTGAATGAATCTTGTAACACATGCTTGTAACATATTTAATTAGATTAATGTATATAGTTAATGTATATAGTTGTATAATAAGGTATATAACTTACGTATATAGCTAAATTTTCATTATTTACATAAAATTTTATTACTCCAGTTTTTATTATTTATAACACACATGAGTAGCAATTTATTTTTACTGAAGGTCAAAAATTATGGTTTTTTTCGATTTACAGAATTATTTTTGTTTTTGTAAAAAAATTATGGTTTTCATATGTTTTCTGTTTTTAGATTTGGATATATTAAACACTGAGTTCGGTAATTGAAGTTAATGTTTGTTTTAAATGTTTTGATATGGCATTAATAAATTTATTCAAATTTTACAGCTTCAAAAAATTATGCTATTTAAGTGAAAGATAATTTTTTTTGCTTTTGTAAAAAATTTAGAACTTCTAATTTTTATATGGTATTTTTTCTTTAGATCTTGATATAATAAAAAAACAAGTTGCTAATAGAAATAGATATTACTTATAAATTTTTTTAAATGAAATCTTTTATTATTTTTGAAAAATTTCTTCCTCATATTTTTCGATTAATTTAGAAAACAAAGAACTGAAACTTGGTATGAATAAATATTTTAAATATTGATATAAAGTTTGTTTCCAAAAACTGTTTTATAGTCATTGTCTTCAAAACATGTTTTAAATATTTTATTTACTCTTAGTGTTTAAATAGTATAGTCAGTCTAAAAAGCTAAATTTAATACAGTTTCCTATTTTAGAAATGATAATTGGAATTATTTCTGAAAACGCTTAATTTATATTTTATGTTAGTATATTTTATTGGAGTGAAAAATGCTAAATGTCAGAACAACAAAACGCAAACTGTCCAACAGAGGAAAGGAACGAGCACCAAGACACCAGTTTAACATCAAAAGCCCGAACACTAATCGAAAACTCGAGTATCTCGAATGCAAACCTAATGAAGGATGTAACGAGTATGAATACCGAGACTTTGCAAACGAATACTACACAATTACAGGAAAACCATACGACAGCACAAACAAAGGCGTAACTGCGACAACTGAGATTGAAATACCTATGCAATCACCAGAATTATATCAAAATTTAACATCAACTAACGAAGTGTTTTGGGGAGGAGGTCAACTTATTAAACCAGGAACAAGTAACGACAAATCTAACAATGTCGGAATTGAAATAGTTAATAAAAAAGGAGAAACAACTATTCAAGAAAAGCATGACAACATTGATAAAATACAAAGAAATAAAAGTACGAAAAGCAACACGAATATTATCGAATTATCTTCAGACGAGGATAGAGACGAGACAGATTTCATCGAAGAAACCACTAAAGAAGAAGGATGCTACGACAACATTACAAGAACGGACCGATGCAATGAATTAAAGCTAGATAACTCGGTAGTTGTTATTAAAAGTGAAAATATTATTAAATTTTTTTGTGTAGCATTATAAAATAAGGTAATAAATAATAATTAATTTTAGGAACTCTTTTGTTGTAATTTCAGATTAAAACGCGGTTTTGATTTATATCATGTTATGCATACAGGACAACCAACGCATACAATATGGTACAACCAAAAGGAGGTCAAATGTGACGGCTTGGACCTTTGCTCAAAAACGCACACGGTGTGCAAATACTTTGACGGGAAACCATCTGAGTTCGATGGACAAAAGTATACCTATGTTATCCTTGCAAGCTATGTTATGCAAAAAGCAGAACGTTTAACAGCAGTTGAACAACTTAGAATACGAAGAGCCTTCTTCAAAGCAAGACAATATTAATAGAAACCATCCCACCGACCACGTGGGATCCACGTGGTCAGTGGGATGGTTTCTATTAACAAAAAATGGAAATATATCTCATAGTTATAAATAATAAGATGGAAATATATCTCCTTGTTCTGATGAGCCTTTATTGATGAAACAGTGTTGAATGAGAAAAAATTTTGCTAAGTGATTTTCTACTAATTTGTAATTGCTCTGTTCTTTTAAGAACATTGAGCACTCTTTTTGTATAATACATTTTAAATTGTTTAAATATATATATATATATATATATATATATATATATATATATATATATATATATATATATATATATATATATATATATATATATATATATATTTATATATATATATATATATATATATATATATATATATATATATATATATATATATACACCAAACAAACAAATTATGTTAATGAATTTAGTTTCGAGTGCTCGATGTTTTTAAAGAACAGATCGATAATAAAAAGTTATGGTACATTATGTACATAAACTAATTAAGTGAAAAATGCAACTTGCAAATTCCGTATTAAAAAGTAAATAAAAAGTTTTTTTGTTTTAGAAGTATTTTCAAACAAAAGAGTTTGCATAAATTTAGAAATTATTAAAACTTAGTACAAGTTATATTAAAAACATGAAATCTAAGAAATTTAAGAAGAGTTTATCAAAATAATATTATTTATACTTTTACAATTTATTTTTGTCATGCTTTTTTATTAAAAAATGACATTAACAAAAGCATTTCGTTCTATAGAGACAAAAATTACAATAAAAGAAAACAAAGCGCTATAAAGCTTTATTGACAAGCCTCATTTACAAGCTATTTACACACATAACATGAGTTTGTTGAAAGAAATTCATTCACAAAAAAATGTAAATTTTACTTTTCAGGTTTGATTATATTAAAAGAAATGATTAAAGTTTTAAATATTTTTTAAAACAAATTTTTATTATTAGACATAACAAAACATTTTCCTTTTCACAATGTTGCATAATAATGCAATAATATTTTGTAAAGCGCTTTGAATTTCAAATATTCTTAGTTGTGGTTTCACTTTTTTTGTTTATGTACATAAATACGACTCAACTTAAATTATATATATATATATATATATATATATATATATATATA
The DNA here is from genome assembly GCF_022113875.1 of Hydra vulgaris. NCBI lineage: Eukaryota > Metazoa > Cnidaria > Hydrozoa > Anthoathecata > Hydridae > Hydra > Hydra vulgaris. The sequence goes on from NC_061165.1 coordinate 48,804,837, forward strand.
TATATATATATATATATATATATATATATATATATATATATATATATATATATATATATATATAAATATATATAAATATATAATTATATATATATATATATATGTATATATATACATATACATATATATACTTATATATATATATATATATATATATATATATATATATATATATTATATATATATATATTTATACATATATATATATATATATATATATATATATATATATATATATATATATATATATATATATATATATATATATATATATATATATATTGACACACACACACACACACAGAGATAGATGGCTTTATTTTAGCTATAAATATACTTTTATTTAACAGAGTTGTGATTTGAACAATATATATTTTCTGTATATGTTACTGTGGGTAACTTCATTCTGCTTATTAAAATAAAAACTCTATTCTAGTGCAGACTAGTTCTTGTTGACTTTAAAAATTATTATTTAAATTCAATTAATAAAGTTATACTTATTATTAAATAAAGTTTAATGTTTTATGTTAATATTAAATTTTTTATTAAATTAGTTTACAAGTCAACATATCAAAATTTATCTCTTAAAATTTTCACTGAAAAAATCAATATTCAAGTTCACAACCAAATCAAATAAAATATTAGTATAAAAACTATTGCTTTTTATTTGAACTAACCTTTAAACAAATAAGACAAAGTTTTTTGTTTCAGTAATCCATTTTCTTAGATGAAGAATAACTACTATAATTTAATTTATTTAATATTTAGGTTAATATTTAATATGTCAATAGCGTTTTAAGTGTAATTTTTTCAACTTCAACATCAAATTAGATGTGCTTTCCTCAAATTTCCTGGTCAATGTTTTTTTACGATTCTTAATCAGCATGAAAATCTCTATCGAAATCAATCATATAGTTATAGGGGTAGCAACTGAAACAGTGCCAACTTTACCGCATAAATATTTGAATACTGAAACCTTTAGTAGGAGTCTTAAATCTGCTACAGCTACATGTACTGTCATAGCAACAACTCTTCTTACAAATGGATCTACATTGCTTGCTAACAAATGGATCTACATTGTTTATTCCAACTTACTGTCCCAAAATTGGGTAATAGTATATGTAATGTAACCCATGGGCATTTATTATGACAAGTTAATTAGTCTTTGCTTTATAAAACATCCATGATACATAAACATGATTTAAATGCAATTGATAGATGTTTGCAACAACTTTCCGTGTAGAGTAAAAGTTTCTTTTTGGCGGTGAAAAAAAAGCAATTGCTTTAATTCAGAGCCTAATTGCTCACCTTAACGTGAATACATTATCGATTTTTATCAAATATGTATTCACGTAATCACGACTATAATAACTAATTCAAAAATGGCAAGTAAAAGCATATTAATAACCTGGCCTGTACAAAAATTAATAATAAGCTTCCAATAAAACTAGAAATTTTAACGCAAAGTTAAGACAAAATATCCCGCAAAATAAAAGGCAAAATATGTTACGGACTTTTTCGCAGGATTAATTTGAAATGGACAAATTGTGAAATTTATACATGATAGTGTAAGCAATTATAAATGGGATATGACATTTCTAAAAACTGCTTATATATTAATTAACTTTGTGTAGTGGGAATCCTGAATTTAAAATTAATTAGAATAAAACCCGACTAATACTTTTAACCAAAAGTTTATTATTTTACTGAGTTAACATATACACTCATTTCGTATACATATATATATACTTCTCATAGTGGTTGTTTTACTTGTATTTATTATATTTTAATTGTAATTAATACTCTATATTAACATTTGTTTATATTAAGTTTATATATAATTATATTATATACATATATTATGCAAATAATAAAGTTAATATAAAAAGGGTTTATTCATATATATTTGTATATTCATATATATTTGTATATTTGTATATGTTAGGTACGTAGACTGATTTTTTTAAATTAATCAAATACAGAAGTGTTATATATCATTTGAAAGCCCTCAAATACAGTATTCTGAACGTGTAAAAATTATGAAAATCGGACTATTCTATCAAAAGTTATGACGTTTTTAGTAGCAAATTTTTGATATATCGATTTTAAGATAAAACTGTGGTCAAAAAAATTTTATTTCCACATTAATTGTTATAACTTTGCCCGTTCTTATTCAAATATCTATAAATTGGTATTAAAAGATGGATATGCAAAAGGACTATAACTTCCAACTAGATTTTAGGTAAATGGCTCATCCAGGGATCCAGAGAGGGTGCTAATCCACCATCTACACCTTACAAAAATACACTTTTTTTCAGAAAAAAAGTGTTTTTTTTTCAAAATTACAAGTATCTATATATAATAAGTTGTTATTATTTTATCCCACATCACTAGCGAATATTACAGGTCGATCTCAAAGTCGGGTGTTGGATTTTAGGTAAGTTTTAACACACCCTGTCAAAATTTCATTCTATTAAATCTTTTTATCTTAACTAAAACTATCAATTATGGTTTAAAAAATAAAAGAGTATTAGGACACCTGGAAAAAATAGTAACTAGTGGTGTAAAAATTTCCTTCATGGATGGTGAAAAGGGGCGTAAGCCGCCCCCTTCCGCCCCATCCCTAAAAAAAACTTTTAGTAAGAATTTAAAAAAGAATGTTTAAAAATGCTTTTTAAACACACATAAGTATAAAAAACTATTTTACCACATTACAGTGGTGTATAAATTCCCTTAATAAAAGGGGGCATAAGCTATCCCCCCTTTCCGCCCTAAAATAATAACTTTTAATGAGAATTGATCAAATGTTTAAAAATGCTTTTTTAAACACACATAAGTATAAAAAACTATTTTACCACATTACACTTGTGTATAAATTCCCTTCATGAAAGGGGGCATAAGCTATCCCTCCTCCTTTCGCCATGTACCTAAAAAATATTTTTTCATGAGAATTTAACAAAAAATGTTTAAAAATGCTTTTTTAAACACAACAAATAGTATAATAAACTATTTTACCACGTTACAAGATGTATGAGAGTATCTATTTTGTCATGTAAAGGACGGGCTACCCACTCCTACCTGAAAAAAAAAAACACACAGCAGCAAATCTTTTAAAAGAAAAAGTAATTGATTATTGTCTTGACTTTTAGTAAATGATTTGTGTTTTGAATTCCATTTAAGAACTTTAACGATAGACACCACGTAAAGGTAAGCCAGAGCCGTCTATCAAAAAAATTTGCAAGCCACAAAACTTGAAGAACTTTTTTTTCAAGCATTTTTACATTATGTCATATTCAAACTAAAAAAATATTAACTCCCCTAATACAACATCAGCAGCTAGCTGGATTTTTTTCATCTTATGCTCGCCAGCTTCAATATCAGTTTCATCTTGTTTCCAGTAAGAAATAGTGTAAATTTTATCATTTTGTCTCTTGTTTACTTTTTCTACTCTACCATCATAAATGGTAAACTTTGATGAGTCAGTATCATACCATTCGTGACAAAGTTTTCTGCCAACAATTCTTTTAGACATCACATCATCTAAATCTTCAAGTTGTTTTGCAGATAAGTGTTTGTATAAATTCATCATTTCACTGATAGGTAATACAGACAGCTCGCGCTCTAACTTCCTATTATATTTTTCATTCATTTTTTGGCGTTTGGCTGTCTGTCTATTAGTATTCTCTGCTCGAATTTAATTATGTTGTAGTCTTGATCTAATTTTTTTTTTTTTTTTTTTGCCATGTAAATAGACCATTTAACTACTTTTTCTCAAAACAAATTTTCAAGATTATCCAGGTAATATATAGTTCTATTCTTTTTAGATCTTAATTTGCTTAATAAATAACAAATTGTTGCATTCGGGCATCTTCCTTTGGCATCACTAAACATACCAATTAATTCTTCACTATCTATATTGTGAAGCCTTGCACTAGCTGTCTCTTCCATGAGTGTCGTAGTAATAGAAAGAGAAAAATATCTCTTATATTGTCGAACCAAAACATTCTCGACTGCATTAAGACAAGCAGAAGTCATTTTTATTAGCTGCTCATCAATGGGACATAAAGAAGTAATTGATTTTAAAATATTTGGGAGCAGCTCAAGGGTTGAATTAACGCATCGCGATTTGCGATATCTGTTAAATTATCTGGTCTTCAAAGTTTAAGTTTATGGAAAACCACGAAATTTACGGAATAGGCAAATAAACTTTAATTTGTGAGTGAAAATGTTATGAAATACAAAACAATAAATTTATTACTACAAAAGTAATAACACTACAGTGTTGTTACTTTTATAACACTCTTTTAAGTTACATTTATAGTTTATTGTTTGATCAAACAACACCTAATCAAGATATTATAAATAGTTAAGTAATTCCAAACTTTAATTAAAGTAGTAATGCATCTAAAGAATATACAATGGCTATTTAAACAATGTTAAAATCCTCAGCAATTTTTACGAATACATATTTTTATAAACAGTTTAGCATTTTTAAACATCTTACAAACGGTCCGGAAAAAAAGCGCGTTCACTTTTAAATCAACCAATGAAAACACTGGTAATTTACTTCTTAGGAGAAATCTATATTAAAAAGGGAGGAAGGGGGGAGGCTAAAAACTTAAATTTTGTTTTATAATTTAATTAATTAAATCATAATAAAAGTAAAGACAAAAAAATATATTTTTAAATATACTTCTTTATAAGTAAAATTTATTAAATTGAACATCTCTGTTTTAAGTAAATGTCAGTACTTCTCTGTGGCAAAACTGCGGGGGGGAGGGGGGGCTTTGGTTAACAGACAAAAAGTGTCCTGATTTTAAACTAATTTTAGATTGCATGGGCGATATGGGGCTGATTTTGAAAATCGTGTTATTTGTTTATAACAAGTCACTTGTTATAAAGAAAAAACTATATCTTAAAACAAAAATTCAGTGAAAATTGGCCTTAAAATTAAAAAAATATGCATTGGTAACTGATAAATAATAAAACTTTCATTGTAAATCCTCCCGCTTTTTTTTATTATTTCCTCCTCCCAATTTATACATCCTGACTAAAATTCTCACCCCCACCTACCTTTGTATTAAGCACATTAGAGTAGTCAGTAACAAAATCCCCCCCCCCCACCTCCGCACTATTTTTAAATTGAGCCCCTTATCTCCCATGCAACCTAAAATTAGTTTAAAATTAGGACACTTTTTGTGTGCTCACCTCCTCCTCCTCCCCCCCCCTCCTCCCGCAGTTTCGCCACTGAGAGTAGTACTGACATTTTACTTCAAACTAAAAACAGAGGTGTTCAATTTAATAAATTTTAGTTATAAAGAAGTATATTTAGAAATATATATTTTTGTCTCTACTTTTATTATGATTTAATTGATTAAATAATAAAACAAAATTTAAGTTTTTAGCCTCCCCCCTCCCTCCCCTTTTAATATAGATTTCTCCTAAGAAGTAAATTACCAGTGTTTTCATTGGTTGATTTAAAAGTGAACGCGCTTTTTTTCCGGACCGTTTGTAAGATGTTTAGAAATGCTAAACTGTTGATAAAAATATGTATTCGTAAAAGTTGCTTAGGTTTTTAACATTGTTTAAATATCCATTGTATTTTTTCTAGATGCATTACTACTTTAATTAAAGTTAGGAATTTCTTAACTAAATCATTTTTATTTATAATATCTTGATTATGTGTTGTTTGATCAAATAATAAGCTGTAAATGTAACATAAAAGAGTGTTATAAAAGTAACAACACTGTAGTATTATTTTTTTTGTAGTCATAAATTTATTGTTTTGTTTTTCATAACATTTTTGTTGACAAATTGAAGTTTATTCGCCTATTCCGTAAATTTCGTGGTTTTCCATAAACTTAAACTTTGAAGACCAGATAATTTAACAGATATCGCAAATCGCGATGCGTTAATTCAACCCTTGCAGCTCTTTCCCAAAAAAATCTGTATTTCTATAAAATAATGCAGCAGGATTAGATTTTAATTAGCAATTGTTTTTAAAACAATTTTTATTACCTGGATGCCAGTAACATGATCAAAACTAGCATCCTCAGCTGAAACATAAAACTTTGTCATCCATGGTCTAGTTAAAAGTTTTCCAAATAGTGCCAGTACGCCCATTTGTTTAATAGCTGTTGCATTACAAAAAGCTTCTCTAAGAAGTGCTCGTAATCTAGAGCATTTTACAGTTCCAGTGATCAGATAATGTAGTAAATCGTTATAATGCTGCATTTAAATAAAACAAGTATTAAAAAGGATGTGAAGACAGTTTTCGCGATACCTTGGAATACTACTACGTGGTAGTTTATTGTTATTATCTTAAAAGTTTACAAATCCTTCCGGGTCACCTTTGACATCTTTAAATCTCAACTTGTTTATAGCTAAAACAATTTTGACTGCCATACAATCGTTGCCAAATAATCCACATCGTTCAAATTCTAAAGATTTCAAGGCTTCACGGCTTGATAGACAATGAAGAAATAGCAATTGTGTCTGGGGGGGGGGGTGCAAATGGCAGTTTAGCTCATTCAGATTCTTTCCCCATGTATCACATATTTTGGTTGTGGCAAGTTGATTTACTGACACTCTGTCAGACATTGTGTTAGATATATTTGAGATTATTAAACTGCGACATTCATTATAGGAAAGAAAGTCAAAATCTTAATAAGCAAAAGCTAAGTGATCAATCGCGCCACATATATGATTTTCATAATCAACTGCTGTTCCACCAGGTAATTGGTCTATAGCAATGACCTGACAGTTGTTTTTTGGATGTAAGATGAAAGGTATTTACATGAACACCCTCTTGTGTTGTTGCATCAAACCCAAGCGTAAGATGAGAATTATGTAAAGCCCAATCTGCTGCTTGCAGTTTTGCTATAGTTCCAAGTTCACAAGCGATTTGCTCAACAGTATAACGATAAGGAATGTTGGTAATGTGAACACCCTAATATTGACCAACTTTTTGAATAAGGAATGCAATGTTACTTGTTGGAACATTAGCCAATAACATCCTCATTTGTAAAGGATAACTCTATTAATCTTCTGACATTAAAGCATTAATAACATTTCTATCTTTCATCTGGCATATATCATTTTCTAATTGAGCAATAAACATTTTATTTGCTTTAATGTCAGCAGCATGTTTTACTTTTAATTGCATTAAATTTTTTTTTACTTTTACTTTTAATGCTTTTGTTTTAGCTTAAAGGTTATGAATTACACTATTGTAATAACTTGATTTCATTTGTTGTTTCTGACTTCCGCCCTCAGAGCTTTTATAATATTTTCTTTTCTTTTGATATTTTGCCTGAGCACCTTCAGCTTGTATGGCATCGATTTTAATTTTGATTTAACTGTTGCCATTTTTTGTGGTGGTCTTTGGTCGACCTTGCTAACTAATACGATTAATATGATAACCTATTAAGGAGTTTTGTTTTCTTAGGTGTGAGCTCATCTCTAAAAGAATGCATTCTTTTTTCAATTTCTGTATAATTAACACAAGAAAAAATGTTACCATTACCTACATTCACATTAGAAATGTGTTCATTGGATGACACAATGGAACACCCTGATTTAGGAATGAAGGAACTACTCTGATAAAAATGTATTGCCTGTGTTGTTGATACCTTTAGTGGATTGTTTGCAAAAGGTTCATAACAAAATTCAATAAATTTTGAACAATCTCTTACATAATTGCAAGCCCATTTTTTTGCAATTTCATAAACATTATCAAGTTGACGTTTACTAGTGTTTAAGTTAAATAAGTCATTAACTAGTTTAAGTGTTTTAACAATGGACTCACCATTATTAACGAATAAAAAGATTACGTGTCCATTTTTACAATAAGTATTTATTTTGACATGTAAAGTGAAGTTATCAACCAAATAGTTCTTTACTTCACCACGAAACAAATATCTAATTTTTTTTGGACCCATAGTTCCTTAAAGAAGTATATAGGAATAGTTTATAAAATATTTAATATTGGGTAAAGTAAACCAATTATATACTATACCTTGTTAAAAACTGTTCACATTGTAATATAACTATACTTCATAACATTAAAATATATATTTATTTAATATTTATATAATTATATATTTAATAGAATTTAAATGGAAGCATACGTACCTTCTATAATTTCATGATTACTATCTCAATACAGCCAACTAAATTTTTAGGAACTGCAAACATAAGTTAAATTAGTTTAAGATAAAATGACTGTTGTAAAAGTCATACACTTTATTTAAACTTAAATAATACAAGTCAAAAAAGCAAAGGTCTGCTCACATATATCAATAAAAACCGACACTTAAAATATTAAATTTCACTTTCAATTTGCATTTAATGTGGAGAACTACCTCAAACTTTTAATAAAGCTCTAAAAAGTGATACCTATCTGTAAATTTTAATACAACTTCATTAAAAAAGCATAAAAAACTTTATCTGAACTATTAATCTTATCATTGCTTTGTATTTAAAAAGTTTTAATATAATAATCAGAAAAGAAATAATTCAACAGTTACTTAATTGTTAAAATTGAGACAATAGAAAAGAAACTGGATATTATTTTACATTAAGTAAAACACATAAAAAGTAAAAACAACAAAATAAGACTGGTGGCTGTAATATAACTTAATAATTGTTAAAATAACAATTTCCAAACCCGCCACCAGTTCTCCGTTGCCTCCTTCCTCTTCTCCAGATTCTGCCTCTGTTGCCAGCACCCCTGTTTGGAGGATGTTCGAACCACCTAAATAAATGGTCGTCTTAAACCCGACCCAACAGGGTTTGAATGAACCCTTACATAAAAAAAAATTAAAAACTTCTTTTAAGTATATGTTTATTAAAAATAAAAGTTTTTTATAAAATATAAATATGCATTAAAGTTTTTCAAAAACAAAGAACAATTATAATGAAGTATTTCAATTTATACATTAACCTGGAGACGATTGTACTGCAGGAACTAAAAATTTAAAAAAAAGGTGTCAACAGCAAAAACTAAATGAAATTGGGATTAAGTCTTTAGCATTATCTTAATGAGATAGACTTTGCACTGCGAATAAAGAAATAGTTTTTTAACTTACCAACAGATGTAGATGCAGCTAAAAATGTAATTAACAAAATGAATTACTTTTTTTGGAAAATCAAAAAAATAATTAGTTTTTAAACTTACTATTTGTGACAGATGTAGATGTAGATGTTACATCTACAAAAGATGTAAATGTAGATGTCTCTAAAGCCAAAAAAATATTTGATTTAGGATTAAATTAATGCACTGAATAAAAAGTAATAGCTTTTAAACTTAGCAACTGTGGAAGATATAAATTAAAAAAAGAAAGTTTATTTTTAGGAATTGGCATTAGATCTATACACAGTGAACAAAGAAATAGCTTTGAAACTTACCAATTGTGGCATGTTGATAAAACTACAAGTAAAAAAAACTGTAATCAATAAAGAAAATTGAAATTGATATCAAATCTATATTATATTCGTAACGAAAGAAATGACATCGACATCCGCAGCAGGTGTCGATGAAGCCTTATGTAATAAAGGTATAATTAACAGAAAAAAAACAACAGTAAATTAATGAAAAAGATTTGGATTTTGCAATCTATACATAGATTATGAAGTAGTAATTTTTAAACTTACCGACTGTGAAGGGTGTAGATGCAACTAATATCACGAAAAGATGCAATAAACAAATTAATACACTGCTGAAAGAGAATCAACTTTTAAACTTACCAACTGTAATAGATGTAGATGGAACTAAAAAAATATATATTTGCAATAAACCTTTCACAAGTTAAGTAATAATAGCTTTAAAATTTACTAATCCCAGTCGTTTAAGAAATGAATAAAAGTCGTTTTAGAAATGAAAAAACATATAAACATTAAACCAAAGCATATTTAAACTTCTGCTCATATTAACATAACCTAAAATGCAATATATAAACTTACTAGTGGGAGGCTGAGTTGATTGGACTAAAATTTTCAAGAAAAATGTATATTAAAATAAACAAAACACCTTAACATTGACAATAGTAAGTGAATTAGTTACAACAATCAAATAAGTTCTACATAATGTGCAACAACGTTATTGACTAAGTATATTATGAAAACATAATTACACAAGTAAACATTAAGGAAGGTTGTATAATGATTTAAACAATAGCCAAAAAATAAAGTATTCTACAAACAAGTAAATGCTAAAAGACAATAAAAATGATATCCTTTGTATTAAAATACAAAATATATCATTTTTATTGTCTTTTAACATTTGTTATTCATAATAACATAGTTAATTTTATAATGAATAACATCAAAATTTATATTTTTCATGTCACCGCTATGTCACTATCATCTATCATACCATTATAAATCACTATCATATCTATACATCTATACGTCACTATCATATCACTATACATCACTATCATACTTCACTTACGGAATCTTAAAAACTGATGGAATAATAAGCCTGCATCTAAACAAGAAGGAAATATTAGAAATGTTTGTTAATAATTTAAACAATAATCAACAAACTAAGTATTATATAATAGATAAATCATAAAAGAATAACATACCAACTGTTCTCAATGTAGATAAAGCTAAAGGTAAAAGAGAGATAAAAAGAACAAAAAATACATAGTTTAAAAAAATAAAGTTTTTAAACTTACCAATCATAGCAGATAGTGACAAAGCTACAGGTAAAAAATTAACCAAAATAATTTTGATTTTGGCATTACCTGTATACAGAGCTAAAAAAAAATTTTTTTTAACTTACCAACTATATAACTGTCACTGACAGATGGTGATGAAACTAAAAGAAAAAAAAGGTGTCCTCGAATAAAATAAAAAAAGGATTTAACTTATATTATAGCTTTAAAGAATAAGAGTAGAAACACCTAATAAAAAAATAGTTATTTAACTTACCAACTGCATCAGATTACATTGAAGCTGAAGTTGAAAAAGTTGTCATTGAAAGAAAAAACATTTTCGGCAAATAATTCAACAAAACAAGTCTGTTAAAACAATTTCGTAATTAACAAAGAAAAATAATGATGTAAATAACAAATAAAGATGTAAATACCAAAAATTTGGTGTCATTTTAAAAAAAGTCATGAATAGGTTTAATCTAGTCAATGATTTTCAAAAGTGACACAAAAAAATACACTTGTAAAAGCAATAAGCAATAGAATTTTTATGAAAAAAAATAAACGTACTATTTATTTGGTTATCCAGATTATTGTTCATTTTTTGAAATTACTAACAAACTAAGCGAAACAGCATGCAATAAATATTTTAAAAGAAAAAAATCCCTTTCCCCCCTCCCCCAACCCCATCTCGACTATTTTCAAAAAAACCCAAGTTAGGTAACAAAAGTGTTTTACTGATTTAACTATCTGCTACATAATATTTTTTCATGAAATTTGGCAGGTGAAATAGAAATGCATGTAAAATCCTATTTAAAAAATCGAAAAAGCGGAATAAAGGTTCCTTCGACAAAAATTTAACAAGTAAAATCAACATAATTTTCATGAGCAAAATACTTAAAAAAATAGCACAAAAAACAAGCTTAATTCTTCTTTCTAAATATATATGTCAATATATGTTTCTTAAAAAAAATACAACAAAAAAATATTTTTTTCACCCTCCTCCGAAAAAATGAGACGGGAAATCCGCTGAAAAAATTCGGAAAAACAGAAATAAGGTACCAAAATTTCTTAACTAAGTTAACAATCTGCAACATAATATTTTTCGATGAAATTTGGTAGGTGCAAAAAAAATGCATGTAAAAACTTATTTTAAAAATCAAAAAAGCGGAATAAAGAGTCCTTCGACAAGAATTTAATAAGTAAACATCAACCTATTTTTCATGAGCCAAATGCTCCAAAAAATGATAAGACAATCGTACGTTAAAATAGCATAAAAACAAGCTTAACTCTTCTTCTTTCCAAAAATATACTATATGTATATGTTTTTAAAAAGAAACTCCTCAAAAATACGTTTTCCTTAGGCTACCTTAAAAAAACGTCCAAAACACGAGTCACAGAATTTTAGCACAAAATTCGGCTCCGTAAATCGCTATTTCCGCGTACTTACTTATATGTGGATATTATATTTCAATATAATGAAAACAAATATATATATATATATATATATATATATATATATATATATATATATATACATATATATGTATATGTACACATATATGTGTGTGTATATATATATATATATATGTACACACATGTATGTGTATATATATATATGTACACACATAAATGTATATATATATATATATATATATATATATATATATATATATATATATATTTATATACATATATATATATGTAGACATATATATGTGTATATATATATATACAGGACCGGCGCGAGTAGGTGTCACGTGGGGGTGCCCTTACAAGTTTAGCCGACTAAAAAAAAAAAGGTCCTCGTTTTCTAAAATTTGCCCACTGCCACGACGACATTTGCCGCCTGTCTAACCTCAAAAGGGTCGACATTTACCGACTAACTAGTCTATAAGGGTCGAATTTGCCGACTAAAAATCATTGTTGGAGGGGGGGGTGGTGCCACCCCTCCACACACCCCTATCGCGCCGGTCTTGTAAAAATATATATATATTTATATTTATATACATATATATATATATATATATATATATATATATATATATATATATATATATATATATATATATATATATATATATATATATATATATATATATATATATATATATATAATGTAAACCTGGTCGGCATTTGGATGTCCAACAACGTCCAGCGGACGTCCATTTTGAACGTCCGGTAGACACTCTAAGTAAAACACTATTCGTCCGTCCATAGCGGATGTCCAAGGTGAATTAAGACGTCTAGCGGACGTCTATATTTATCCAAAATTGATATCCTATTAAATGTATATTTATCCAAAATTGATATCCTATTAAATGTATGGTTGTCGTATATAGGCATGACACCGAAAATTAGCGATAATTTCTTTCTTTAAGTTTGAAATTAATTTATTTAAATATTTATGTTATTTAAATCTTAATATATGTGATAAAAAAAAACTAAAGAATTTATGTATTATTTATTTCCTTCAATTTGCAATTTCGGCATTGCGCGTTTTATCAAGTCGCCAACAAGTGCCTCAGTATTGCCCACGTCAAAACCATCTTTGTCTGAGATGAGCGCTTCTAAAACAAGCAAAATTTAGAACTATTTTCATTTTTAATTTAAATAATTTGAATGGTAATATTGCTTTTGTTCTTCATTAGAAAACTTAATAAAAGGTAATTACAATGTAATTAGGTATGTAAACTAACTTCTTTTCCATCTTTCCTGAAGCAGCTTTGTTAAGATTGTTTCATTATGCTGTCAAAGACATTTTTAACAAAACGACATGGTGTTGGCGGTGTTTTAAACTTAAGTTTAAAATATAGTTAAATTTTTTTATTTTTGAAAATATAGAATTTAAAAATTATGTAATTTTTCCGAAATACCTTTTTTCACCTGTATTTGAACATTTATTGCTCAGCTTATGAATAAATCCACTGCTTATTGGTTTATTAGAATTAAAAATTAAGTCTAGCTCTGGGCTAAGTGCTCGAACTTCTTTTGATTTCCCGAAAGGTTTTCAAAATTTGAGCTTGTGCTGCTTTCAGTTTTTCTAATACTAAAAAGTAAAAAAGTTAAAATAAATACCAATTTAACAAATAGTTTTTCTGGAATACCTTTACATAACACTTTGTCGCCTGTATTTGAATATCTATCACTCAGCTTATGAGAAAATCTACTGTTCACAGGTTCATTAGAATATAAAAATAAAGTCTAGCTCTGGACTGGGTGCTCGAACTTCTTTTGATTTTTCTTAGGTTAATACATGAATACTTTTTATACATTCATAATAATTTTTTTATCAAGAGAAATTATATAAATTATAGAAAAATATAAACCGTGATTTTCTGACATATCTTCTTTTTGAAATTATAGCATCTGGTTGCATGTCTCCAATGCTCCAGCTTCCAAAATAAATTCTATAAACTTATGCACTTTCAAGCCTGGTTCCGGAACCAGCCCGCTCAGAAATAAAATACCAAGAGTTTTGTATCCTTTAGGTGGGAAATAAACACTACATTTGTCTAAACTAACTCAATGAGAAGGAACCACTGTCTTGGTTGGTAGAGCTTTTTCAGTTATAACAGTTATAACACTTAATGATCAAATCAAAAGTCCATGCATATCACGTTAGCGTTAACATCTTTTTACTTTTTTAAAAATTGTAAACATAAGCTATTCAATTTTATTTACATATAATTGCATATTTAAATTTAGACTTTCTTAATTTTTTAAACAGATTAGATATAAAACCAAAGTCAGTATATTTAAATAAATCTATTCTTTAATTCTTATATCTAATTAAATAAATCTATTTAAGTTTTTAATCTATTGAAATTAAATAAATCTATTTGAGTTTTTAATCTATCAAAATGAATCTATTCATAAAAAAGTTCCAGAAATAGGAAATTTTAATATAAATGAAGGTTTAATATAAATAAAGTAAAGTTTATTAAATATTTTTTTTAGCCTAAATTTACACAATTTAATGATAACTTGATCATTTCCATGGGCTAAGCAAACACATTTTCCTTATTTTATATCTGACCAAAGTGTATCTTTTCTTTTTAGAAATATTAGAAAAGTCTTTGAAAAACCAAAATTTTAAATAAAAATATCTTGTTCACTCTTTTTAAACATCTTGCCTACTAATCTACCATCAAGCAAATTATTATTGACAAAGCCTATACAATCTTCAGTAATAAACCAAGAGTTACTAGGTCCATTAAACTTGGTAATAGGAATTGTTTTCTCAGAGGTAGTATCTTCTAATTCGTAAAACCTTTTAACTATTTATATTAATAGATTCTGCTTACCACGTACCAATCCTTATAAGGTTTTCAAATAATTTTCAAATTGAAAACATCTAAAAAATATTTGTGTCACCCTGACACTTCCTTACTTTACCTTGCTTATTATTTTTTTCTGAGCAGGCCTACTTGTTATTTTTAACCAATATCTTTATTTTTCACAATCGCGATTGAAGCTTACTTACTTAGTTAAATATTAAACCTTACATATTCTAAAACTTTCTAAGCTTTCTTTCTTTCCGAACTTCCTTTCTAAGCTTTCTAGATACCCTAGGTCTAGCGACCTTGGTTTTCACAAGACTATACAACATATAAACATTGAATAATATGAAATGTAAATAAGCGCTTGAGGTGATATTCGAACTATACCCATGTAGCAACCAATATTGGGGCGATATTGCCTACAATATTGGCGCAGTTTTGTAAACTATATCACGCCAATATTGCAATGAGAACATTTTGCCAATATTCGCGCATCAAAACTGTGCCAATATTGTTAAGTCAATATTGGCCAATATTTGGCTACAATATTGCAAAGTCAATGTTGGCTAATAATGGCAAAATGTTCACATTGTAATATTGGTGCGATAATGTTTAAAGTATTGCGCTAATATTGTAAATTTTATCGCGCCAATAATGGGGATATAATACTGGCCAATATTGGCGTAATATGGTTTTTAATTTTATCCCGATATATATAACTATATTAAGGCAATATATTTAGTATTTTCGATTAACTTTTTTGATTAAAAAATAATCAAAAATATTGCCTTCTTCAAAATTTTACAATAATTAAAATTTATAACAGTTTTCTTGTTTAAATGATTCTCTAGTACTAGGATGCATTATTCTTTTGAGTTAAACAGGTTATGGTCTACGAGATGACAATGATCATAGAACATGCTTTAAGAAAAAAATAATTAATTCAATTCAATATATTCTGAAATAAGTTGTAAAATTTCAAGGACTTTTACAAATAGTACAAGTACTAATCTAAAGTAAAAACCTACAACATTACAATAAAAGTGTTTATAATAACAATAATAATAGTATTGATAATAATTATAGAAATAATATTAACAATAATAATAAGATGACGATGAAAAGGAATATTATTAGTAATAATACTAACAATAATAATAAAGGTATTATACAATCAATATTAGATAATAGCAATAATAGTGGTAATAACAATTACATAGTATAAGTAGTAAATAAACTTAAGAAAAAATTAAAAAAGCAATAATAATACTTATTATGTTATAAATAAAAATAACAATTTACTAATAAAGATAGAAGAATGTTATTAATATCAATACTAATAATAACAATAAAAATATGAGAACAAAAAGTTAATAATAAAACTAGTAGGTATCAAGAAAGTAGTAATAACAAAAGCATAACAACATATTTCAGAGTCTTCAGGTATAATATCTTGCTAAAAAATAGTTAAAAAGACAGTTTTTGAAATTAGTAATAGAGTCAATTGATTTTAATGGTAAAGGTAGACTGTTCCATGATTTTACACTTTGGTATTTTATGGATTTTTGACCATATTTTACAGAAAAATGATTTGGTACATGAAGATTATAGCTGATAGCAGATCGTAGATGATAGCGACAGCTTTCTCTAACAGTAAAAAAATTTGTAAATGTGCTGGGTAGACATTTTTGTTTATAATTGAAGACAAAATGGCAATTTAATAGTTGAACTAGGTCATCAATTTTGAGTATTTTGGATAAAAAATAAAGATGATCGGAGTTAGATTGATAATGCTGAAAATATATTATTTTTAATGCTTTGTTTTGTAAGTTGGATAATCTTAAAATTTCTTGGGTGCGGATTTGTCCCCAAACTTGACACGCATACCTTAGATGTGATCCAAAAATGGCATGGTATATATTGATAAGTGTTTCAAGATTGACATAATGACGAATTTTAGCTAACATCCCATTCGATCTACATAGTTTTATTGACAAGTTCTTAAGATGTTGAGAAAAAGTTAAATTTGAGTCAATTTTGATTCCAAGATACTTTAGGTACATAACTGGATTGATTTTTTGACCACTCAGCCTAAAATTTAGGTGTTTGCTGATTTTAGATTGTTTTGATTTAAAGATGATAATTTCGGTTTTACTAGTATTCAGAGACAGTTTGTCAGATCGAAGCCATTGAATTAGATTAGATAGATCATGATTAATATATTTGTTTATTTTTTTTAATGATTTATTAATTAAAAGTTAGCTAGTGTCATCAGCAAAATGGTAGGAAGTTGTATATTTTAATGATAAATTAAGGTCGTTAATAAAAACAAGGAAAAGCAATGGCCCTAATACAGAGCCTTGAGGTACACCTGTAGTGCATTTTACTAAAGGAGATGTGTTACCGTTAATAGATACAAATTGAAACCTATTATAAAGATATGAGGTAAACCACTAGAGAGAAATTCCTCCAATACTATAGTATTCCAGTTTACTTAGAAGAATAGAATGATCAACAGTGTCAAATGCTTTCTGTAGATCAACAAACACACCACAAGCAAAAAGCTTATTGTCAAGAGCTTTTCTGATAACCTCAGTGATTTCAATAAGTGCATGCGTTGTGGAATGCTTGCTTCGAAACCCATATTGGTGTTTGTAAAGACATTGATATTTATCTCAAAAGTTGTAAAGTCTGTTGTGCATAGCTTTTTCAAATATTTTACTGATGTTTGACAGTAGCGAAATTGGGCGATAGTTAGTGAGGTCAGTTCTAGAGCCTTTTTTATAAAGTGGAATAACTTCAGCTCTTTTAAAGACATCTGGAAAAAGTCCATTTTCAAAAGAGCTATTTATCATTGTACAGAGAGGCTTTGAGATGATATGGGAAACAAGTTTGAGAAGAAAAGTGGGAATACTATTGATACCTAAACTTTTTTTACTTTGTAAACTTTTTATAAGATTTGATACTTCATTTTCAGTGACTGGATCTATAAAAAAGGAGTTAATATTTGGGTTATTTAAATAGTCTGAAAAATTACATTTAGGTGAAACAATTTTTGTTAACAGTGTTTGTTGAGTATTAACAAAGTAATTATTAAATATGTTTGATACAGCTTTGCTGTCTGAAATTGTATTGCCATTAAATTTGAGATTAATAGATTTACTGGAAAAGGAAGAAGGTTTGATATTAATAATTTTTTTTATACCTTTCAAGTATTTTTTACATTGTAAAGATTATTGTTAAAAAAGTTGATGTGATATGATTTTTTTGAAAGTTTTAGTTAATTGCAAATGTTATTTCTGTTCCATTTAAATTTATTAAAAATATGAATTTTAATGTTATGATTTTTTGTTTTTATATATTGTTTATATAGTTTGTTTTTAATAGATATTGATTTTAGAATTCCATTGGTGATCCAAGGTTTTGATTTAAGTTTTATTTGTTTAGCTGTTAGTTTTTTATAGGATGCATGTTGATCAAGAATTTTGTTAAAAGTTTTAAAAAAATAGTGCAATGATTCATTTACATTATTATTATTTGTAATTTGTAAATAAATTTTTTATTATCGAAATTTTGGAAGGTTCGTCTGAATATTACCTCCTTAGTTTTATTGGGAGAATAACAAGGAATGCAGATAAACTGTGTCATATGATCAGAAATCGATATTGTAAGATTGCCTGAAATTAAATCAGGAGTTTGGAAATTTAAAAAGATATTATCAATGAGTGTCTTAGATGTAGCAGTTATACGTGTAGGTTGAATTATAGAAGGGAAAAAAGAATAAGAACATAATGTATCAAGATAACTAGAGATAACTTTCGATTCATTATAATTTAACAAGTCCATATTGAAATCACCCATAAAGACAACTTGTTTATTTTCTAAACTAAGCCTCTCAAGCAAGGGATTAAAATGATCAGTAATGAATTCATTAGAGGTCATTGATGGATGTCGATATATATAGTGCCAACAATAATATTTTGTTTTTCTATCGAAATACCTGGATTCTATCTTTGTTGAAATCGTCAAGAGGATTGACGATTTCAACAAAGATAGAATCCAGGTATTTCGGAGAGTATACTATTAGATCACTACGAATAAAATAGTTTAAATTTGAGCGTAAATATAGAAGAGCACCACCTTTTTTGGCCTCAGTAGGACTATGCTCAATAGTAAAACCATTTATATTAACATCAGTTTTACTGGAATCGTTGATATTTTTAGTCTTGATTCAGAGATACCAATTACTATTAGAAGAGTGGTAAGAGAGCTTATTAGACTGTGAAGACTGTCAATTTGATAAGGGAGCGAAGCAATGTTTAGATGTAGGTATAAATTACAATTATTATTAAGAACTTTATTAAGTTCAAGAATGTCATAATATTTACAGTTATTTTGTTTATATAATTGAATAATTTTTTGAAGTGAGGGGGAGATTTTAAATTATTGGTTGGTATAGTCTGAGACGATAAAGTTAAAGAGAGCTCAAAATCAGAAAGTGAACAAAATCGCAAATTTTTGTTGATGCAGTCACTGCAATACCAGTCAGTAGAATCTTTTTCAATAAAGCTGAAGGTGTGTTTGTTAATATAATTACATTTAGGGTGCAACCAAGAAGAGCAGTAATTACATAGAATTCCTTTATGGCTATCAACCACTGTTTTATTGCAGAATTTACAAAGATTTCTTAATAACATGACTTATTATGATTAAACAAAGTATAGAGAAAATAATTAAATAAAGATATCTACTATATATTTATAAAGAAACTGAGAGATTAAAACTAAGAAATGTTAATCTAGAAATCGTTGCTATTTTAAATATTGAGGAATAATCAGTTATAAAGAAATGATAGTAAGATATAAGAGATTTAAATACTTTACACAGGAGAATAAGTATTACAGCTAGATGAAATTAGAATATTATTAACTTGATTTAGAATATAAATTTAGATATATTAATACCTCTAGTAGCTTTAGACATAGTATAATATAAATAATATATGTTATTAAAATAATTTGATGATAATAAGTTAAGTAATAATAAGTAAAGTAGGAGATAAGTAGTAATATTAGGTAAATAACATTTATATAAGATAAATTATGATGTAAATTGTAACGAGAGGTAAATAATGGATAGATAAAGGATAAATAATGCTATATTATTTAATAATAATGATAAATATTTAATGATAATAATAATAACAATGATAACTGCTGATAATAATAATCAAAAAGTCAATAATAAAAATAAATCCTGGAAAATACTTAAATTTACAAATAATATTTAAAGCAAAAAATTATCAAAACAAACGTAAAAAAAATCTTGATCTTTTTCTTTCATTAACTTGATTCTTTCTTTACTTTCTCTTAGTTTATTAATTTTGTAATGTATTTTGTTCTTTAATTATATTTATTTGAGTCTATGAAGTTCTTACACATCTCTAAACTTTAAGTACTTTGGTTTTCTAATTAATTTTCCGATATATTTTTTATTTACTGTTTAGTCTTTTTTTTTTTTTTAGTCTTTTTCTTTCTCAATAAATATTTTTCCTCTAAATTGCTGTCATGTAAAGATATATTACTTTATTTGATAAACTTTTTCTTATTTACAATTCTATCTATAACTCCGCCATCTTTACCACGCATGAAACAAAACCATCAATTCAAATATTCATCAAAAAAAAGAATAAGATATCATTAGATTTATTTGTTATAAAGTTATATGAAACAGATTTAATTTGTTATAAAGTTATATGAAACAGATTTAAATAAAAAACAGAGGTATAGAGTTCTCCAAAACCAAAATATAACAAAATATGATCAATACTATTTAAATACAGGCACAAAATATATGTATATATATTTATAAACAGAAACATATAAATATTGTATTCAACTCTTACTACCAGATAGTAGGCATCGACTTTCATTATTTTAGCGATACTTATTTCATTAGTGTTGTGACCAAACTAAAAATTCTAACTAGCTAAACTAAAAAAACCCAAACTAAAGTTAGTCGTCTAACTTTTTAGTTATTTAAAATTAGTCGACTAGTTTTTTAGTTAACTGAAATTATCCGGCTAACTTTTTAGTTAACTTGAATTAGTCAACTAACTTTTTAGTTAACTAAAATCAGTCGACTAACTTTTTAGTTAACTAAAATCACCCGACTACCTTATTAGCTAACTAAAATTACCGGACTAACTTTTTAGTCTAACTAAAATTAACTGACTAACTTCTAAGTTAACTAAAATTAACTGACTAAGTTTTTAGTTAACTAAATGTAGCCAACATTGTTTTTAGTCCAACTAAAGAAATTTATAAATATATAACATAAATTATTTGGGATGATATTATTCTATCAAAATTTTTGAATAAGTATCCTAATGCAATATCATTTTACCGCATAATACCGCAAAAAAAAAAAAAAAAAAAATACAAAATAATTTTTTTAAAGGTTTAACAAGATAACGAGAGACTTAAGGAAATATTTCATAAAACTCCAAAAACTAAACATGTTAAAACACTAAAATCTTTAGAATTGAACAAGCTACCAAGGCCACCGCAAAGGAGTGAGGGGGTGGGGTGGTTGGTTTGGTGTGTGACTTTCCGTCAATGAACATTAAGCCCATTAAGTAAACCAATTTGTAAATCAATGATGCGGTAGTGGTGTAGTAGTAAAACGCTTGCTTTATAAGCAAGAGGTTCCAAGTTCGACCCCCACCAAGTCCCAAGTAATACCGTGCTGAACTTGTTTCTCCGCGCAGCGGCTATGTTCGCCAAGGTTCGTGTTTCGGTGTTATAGAGTTGAGAGAGGGTTATAACCACTATTAAGTAGCGTCCTCATCTGTAGTGGGTTTCTCGGCTTTGAGGAGGTGAATAAAAAAATTAAAAATTTGACTCTTTTAGTTTAGTAAGTCGGCAAATGTAGTTTTTCAAAACAGTCAGTTGGTAAATTTAAAAAAACAAGGATTTTTTTTTCCTTTTTCTTGTCAGCAAAATTTTAGAGGCGCTCTCTACGTGTTACCTACTTGTGCCGGCCTAGTAAACTACAGAGGTAGTTTAAACTAATTTTAAAATGAAATATCTGAATTACAACTAAAGATTTGAAGTTAGGTGAAAATTAGATCGCCAAGTATTTTACATTTGCCATTTAAGTTTTTCAGGTTTTCGGGAAAATGATTTTCAGTTTTTTATTAAAGTGAATTATATATTATTAAAAAAAAATTTGTGATTCCATTATATTGAAAACAAATTATGTTAAGTTTGTAAAAGTTATGTTTTGTGGGTGAGCATATTTGGATTATCCTTATTTAACACCTCGAATAATTTTTCAATGTAAAAATTTTTCAATTCAATTTAACAATTATTCAGTTCTACGCTCTTAAAATGCAGATAATTATTGTGACGACTAATAATTTGTAAAATTTAGGCAATTAAATTTTTTTACTATAATTATATTGTTTAATTGTATATATATATATATATATATATATATATATATATATATATATATATATATATATATATATATATATATATATATTTTGTTAAAATATTCTCTTTTTTCTTATAAATGTCAAACATAATATTAACTAAATATGTATTTGGTACAGTGGCGGATTACCCATAAGGAAAACTAGGCAGATCCCAAACACTCCCTTAAAGAAAAGGCCAGTTTTTTTATATGTAATATATAAATATGTATTTTTTTATTTAAAAATATTTATATTTATATATAAATATGTAAAATATACTGTATTAAAGTTAATAAAATGATTTTGTTTACTTAAAGTTGTTTAATGATTAATTTAAACAGTAAATACGATTTGAAAACATTGAATTTTTTTGGTAAAGATCTGCATAAATTTATGGGTCATGACGTGACATTATGTTGAAGGAGGGGGCAAAATTTCCATAAAAAGCAAATAATAAAAAAGTTTTTTTAAAAAACCCCTTTGTTGTCGTCAAATAAGGATCATTTCTGCCATAGACAGAAATGATCCTTCAATCATCTCTGCCTATGGTCTGAAATGCCTTAATCCGTCATTAATTATGTATAAAATATCAGCTTTTAATAACTACCCAGCTAGCACATTGACGTTGGCCCAACGTCGGATCGACGTCAAAAAATTCGTTGGCCGATGGTCAGCAACCGACGTCGAGCCAACGTGGATTTGATAGTCGACGCGACGTCGCAACCGTTGGGCTAACGTTGGCCCGACGTCGAATTCCGACGTTGGGCAAGCGTTGCATTTTGACGTTGGTCCGACGTAATATTTAAATAATAATAGTTTTAATTTGTTTTCAAAAACTTTGTTTTTAATTCAAAAGGTGTGCTTATCTTTTGAATCAAAAACAAAGTTATTGAAAACAATTTAAAACAATTTCTTCGACTAAAGTGCAACGAAAGTAAAGTACAATTCTTTAAAAAAGGCGCAACTATTTCTTAAAATAAATTAAGTCCAACCATTTTTTTATATAACGTGCAACCATTTCTTCAAATAGTGCAACTATTTCTTTGTAATGTTCATTAAAATGCAATACCCAAGTAAGTTTAAATAAAGTTTGATGATGAATCAACTTTAATTTAACAATTACATCGAGAAAATCAAAACTTGTTGAAATAACTATTATAATTATGTTAAAATATTCGAACAAAATATATTCAAACATATTAATGTTCTTCTCAACTGCTAAGCATCCTTACGAATCTTGAATCTTCACTTCGCTTAAGAGCAAACTATAACGTTCGAATGCTCCTCTTGATACAATTTGATAGAAATCTTTGAACTTGCATCTTTGGTTTGACGAGTTTTAGACATTGCCATAACTGCTGCTAAAACTATAAGAATTATAACTCAGACATTAGTGTATGTTTATATATATATATATATATATATATATATATATATATATATATATATATATATATATATATATATATGTATATATATATATATATATATATATATATATATATACATTTTATATATATATATATACATTATATATATATACATTTTATATATATATATATATACATTATATATATATACATTATATATATATATATACATTATATATATATATATATATATATATATATATATATATATATATATATATATATATATATATATATATATATATATAGCTGCAGTAAAAGCAAGGTGGATGGCGCTCATTTTGAAAAATTGCTAAATGAAGAGTTTGGATGGAAGAAGGAAAGTTTATTTGCAGTGAATAAAGCTAGTCGATTAGCAGAGCAGATAACATGCAGTGAAATGAAATTAGCTATTCAGAAGGCTCAGTTAGGTTCTGCTGGTCCTTCTGGAATTTTGGCAGAAATGTTGAAAGCTTTAGGGGATATTGGTGTTCAGTGGGTGCCAGACCGTTGCAATGCAATTGTATATGAAGGTAAAATGTCAAATGATTGGAAGAAAAGTTGTACAAATACTCATATATATATAAATATATATATATATATATATATATATATATATATATATATATATATATATATATATATATATATATATATATAAATGTATATTTAAATATATTAAAACTAAAATTATTTTCAATAAATAATTTGTATCAAAATAAAAATCAACAAACATATGTACTATATACAAATAAAATGCACATAAATAAAAACATAATAAAATATTTTTTTTGATATACTACCTGCATAATTATGGCAACAAAACATTATTTTAAAAATAATCAGCACATTTGTTGATATTGCATTCATTTTTTAATGTCACATTTAAAAAGAAAATTATTCAAAAATAGTATCAATATTTCACTCCAAAAATTAGAGCTTCGCAATTCTATTATACAAATATTATAAAAAGTCATATTACCATTAAAACGCCGCAAACGTATATAATTAAACCTAAAACATACAATAAAGACATACTATACAGAAACAATAAATAATATAATATAATTTAGGACATTTTAACAGCATACTATTTTAATGCAGAATAAAAACTATAAAACAGGAATGAGGTCAACACATTTATTCACAATATCTGTTATCTAAAATAAACACATGTATTTACTAACAATACCTAATACATGATGTATAACATAATGTAACATAGTAATATAACAACCACTTCTTCTTGTGATTCAATCTGTTTATGTTTTACTTTACAACTTCTTTGCATAAATTAAATGACCAACAGCTAAAAAAAAGCGAATTTTGATACAAATTTTAACCAAATCGTTTTAGTAAAAGTTTTAGACAGCTATTTAAGTAAATCCTGATTTTAAAGAAATAATAAAAACTTCATATTTAACGATGTGCAAATTTTAGCATGTTTCTTTTATATTTTTATAACTACTCGAAATTATTTTCAGCAATAAAATCAAAATCAAAAATACAATCAATAAAATTCTCTTATAAAAAGTTGTGTTTTAAAAGCTTTTAAGAATGGCAGAAAACTATTATCATTAAAACCTGGAGCATACTGAACTTATTTCAAAATTCAGTCGTATACCGACGTTGACACTATTTCTTTAAATAAAATGCAATTATTTCTTTTTTATGTATATTAAAATGATCAAATCAGTTTGAATAAAACTTAAGGCTGATAAAC
The DNA here is from genome assembly GCF_022113875.1 of Hydra vulgaris. NCBI lineage: Eukaryota > Metazoa > Cnidaria > Hydrozoa > Anthoathecata > Hydridae > Hydra > Hydra vulgaris. The sequence continues at coordinate 48,830,390 of NC_061165.1, forward strand.
ACAAGTAATACATTGATGCTAATTTATGAAACAACTTTATTTACACAGAAAATCAAAATTTGTTGTAATAATTATTATAATTATGTTAAAATATTCATACAAACTTTACATATATTCAGGTATAATAATGTTCTTTACTGCTTCCCTTCGAATCTTGCATCATTAAATTGTTTGAGCGTACCAAAAACGGTAAAATTACACAATTTGAAAGAAATCATTGAATTTGTATCTTTGATTTGATGAGCTCTAGGGATTGCCTTAACTACTATTGAAATTTTAAGTATAATTGTGAGAGTTTATATATACATATATATATATATATATATATATATATATATATATATATATATATATATATATATATATATATATATATATATATATATATATATATATATATATATATATATATATATATATATATATGTATATTCAACTAATAATTTTGAAGTAAAAATAAACACAAAAATGGCAATTAAGTATTCCATACCTATTGCTCTCAAACAAACAATTAATGTGATTTCTTTTTACAACCACTTTTTTGCATAATTTAATCTTATTTAATTCTTTTAATAAGACTTTTTCTTGTGATTCAACCTTTCTGATTTTTCCATTAAAAACCACTTCTTCTCGTTATTAAACCTTTCTAATTTCTTTAACAACCTTTTTTTTCTTTAAAAACCTTTTTTACATTTAACAGCCTTCTATTCGCTTTTCAGCCTTTCTGAGTTCTATAATAATCACTTCTTTTTCTGATTTATTTTGTTTGTTTTAAAATAATACATTTACAGAGTCCTTGCGTAGCTTAAAAAAAAAGGAATTTTTTACAAATTTTACCAAACTTATTCATAATTTTTTTATGAAAAAGTTTGAAAATGATAATTAAACATTATTAGCACTAACTATATTATTAAGTTAACAATGTATATAGTACACACAGTATAAATAAAAATGTACGACACATTATCTAGTACACTGTACAGTAAAGTCTTTACGATATAGACAACTACTCAGTATCATACATTTAGTAAAATTTAAATGATTTACATATTGTATATTAGTGTATAATCTAAAGTTAAGACTTAACTTTAGAGTTAAGACTTAAGTTGTAGCTCCCACGTTAAGGCTAAATTCGCAACTCTTATACACACAATGTATGTAGTATATGTATACATTCTGTATCATACAGTGTATACACTGTATGATACAGAACGTATACATATACTAAATACATTGTGTGTATAAGACTTAAGAATTTAGCCTGTACATTGTACATCATACAGTGTACATGTACACTGTATGATACATAAAAATTATGTATGATTCAGATAACTACGACGAAGTCTGTGGACAACTACGAAGTCTTCGTAGTTGTTAAAAAATTAAGTCCTAAGTAAGTAATAACTATGTAGTTGTGTCTATCATACAGTTCTCCTCACGTGAATTTAGTCTTAAGTGAAGTTCAACTCAACTTAAAGTTGAGACTTCACTAAATAAAACCATTTTTTAACGAATGATTTAAAAATGCATGTTTAAAGATATACAAGTTACAACATGTTTGTATTTTTTTTTTTGTTGTTATTATGATCTGATAATCCATTCAAAATAAATCACAATTATTATAAAGCCATTAATTTTCGAATTCAAAGCCATATAAAGCAATTCTTTTGTAAAAGGTTATAATAGCTATACAACAGGCTTTAAATATTGCCGAAAACTTTAATAACGCTAAAACATGTAACACACTGTACGCATTTTAAAATCTAAATAATGCGTAGTATTCCGACGTTCGCCCGACGTTGGTCCGACGTCAGCGCTCATATTTTAAAACTGCCCAACGCTTTCGACGTTGGCCCGACGTTGGCCCAACTTATGTGTGCTAGCTGGGTACGAGCTATCTAATAAAAAACTGAATATTATTTCCTTCATAAATATAACATTTGGGGCAGTACATGTACAGACAGTCATTTTTATTACCTATTTTTCACAAATTATATTTCGTTTTTAAATTTCTCAAATTTTAATTTAATTTTCAAAATAAAAATTTAATTGTGAAATTAAAATTGAGTTATAATTTTATCAAATTTCTATAATCAAAATTTTTTATGGAATGTCTTAATTGAAGACATTCCATAAAAATCTCAAAGTAATGGTTTCCTGCTTTACACTAGATAAATATTTAAAAAATATAATTAAAATGCGTTAAGAAATTTTTGTCGGATTTTTATTTTAAACTGATGTAATTAAATAAAGTTAAAACATTCTGCGATGTTTATGACGCAAATTTTCCTAAAATTGAAATTAACCGAAACCTCAAAAACATAACATCTCATGGATTTAAAATGGATAAAAGAGATGTATAAAAAAAATAACATCCCCATGAAAAAAGAATATCCCCATTTGCGTAAGGCTAGTGCTGCGCAAGCGTTACGCAAACCTTAAGCATAACTTTACATTTGCAACTAAGGTACTGAGTATTTTAAACTCTCTTTTTTTAACGCTTTGCATATTAATCTTATTTTTTGCAATACTTACTCATCAAAAAATGATAGGTGTTCATATGTTTCGTTTATATATATATATATAAATATGAGGTTTAAAAATGTTTTAAACGCATCTAGTAACAGATAAGCAGGCAGTTACTGAGCTGCAAAAAGTTTTTGCAGAAAATATTCTTTTTTTTTTTTCATCTTTTTAACTTTCGACTTTATTTTTCTACACGTATGGAGACTTTTATATCATATGATTAATGAGGGTTTAGTAATTTAAATTAGATTTAATTAGTTAAGTTTAATAATAGATAAGGAATATATATATATATATATATATATATATATATATATATATATATATATATATATATATATATATATATATATATATATATATATATTAGAATCCATATATAATTAACTCAAAAGGTTTTATACCAACAAAATTAATTAAAATATGTTAAGGTCTACAATTAGCAAATAAAATGTTTTTTACAAGAACTCTTCTTTCCATACCAAGTCGGGTTTGATTGGTTAGTCGTCTATAAGGATAATCCTTTAAGCCAATTGAATGACACGTATTTTCGAGTAAAACTCAGGTTAAAATGATTCTGCAGCACATTGTTGGAGTATATTGTAGTGCTCCACCACTTTTATGTAAGCACCTCCAACGGTTCTTAAGGCGCCCAATGTCATTACTCCACTTCACTGCGTGCTTCTCGATTAAAGAACTCGATTAAAATAAATTTCATCTAGTGTTGCTGGCACACTATATCGAATTATAATGAAAGGTGACAAGCCATATCCAGAGTCACCAAAAAGAAAACCTGCAGTAGGATGTAACTCTAGCATCTGCTTGAGTGTAGAATTTGCAAATATAAATGAATCATGGCATGAACCACGATACTCAATTACAACATCTCTAAATATACCATCTGGATCAACAACAACTTGACAATTCACAGCAGGATATCCTTTTTTGAAAAATAAGTCAAAATATTATAAAAAGGTTAAATAATACAAAAATAAATATCTGAAATGATCTAAACAGTTAAGCTTTATTGAATGTGATGTATTTTTAAATGTTACAAAAAAGATTCTATAATTTGCCCAGATAATATTTATAATAATATTATTTATTTGTATTTGATCTATCTTCAATATTATTAATTTGTATTTGATCTAACCCTGATGGAAACATACAAAAACGATTATGAAGACAAAAAAATAATAATTAACAACAGAGAAAATTTAGTGACAATTTTTACCTGCAAATAAATGCTGGCTCATCATCTCCAATAACTCCTTTGATAGATATCATTGTACCATCGATCAGCCAAAGAAGCCCTTTAACGCCCCATATTTGCTAGTACTTCCTTTTTACTTCTGTCATCTCCTTCTTGCTACCATACCACCTAACAAGGTGATGGTAACATTGATGGTTTTTTTTTTTTGCTTTTTTTTTATGTTTTGGGTGGTTTTTATTTATGAGAGGTTGATGTTTAAATGGGTGGGGAGGGGGAGTCGTAGATTTGTTGTGAAAATTTAATATAGCAGAGGAAACGCCTGTACTGTACAACGAAGACGTAGGAGGGGGGGATGCAAATAAATAAATCTTTTTTGCTATAAAAATCTTACTAAAGTAGGAATTTTTTATTTAAAAGCTAAATTTTAGTTATAACCGACCGAGTCTCAAATTTTCCAAATTACCGACAAAACCGACAGATTGTTGTAAACCTGGGAAGGTGCTCACACCCCAATCGGTACGGACTTGGCAGGTTTTATTTGATGTGCGATTATAACTGCATACTATCTATAGGACGCAGCATATAAAAATTATAAGTTAAACGTTCAATAAGCGTAGCAAATTTGACTTAATTGACTAAAGGGCATTATTTGTACATTCCATGCTGATTGGGTGTTTATAAACAGTTGCAACAACCTCATAGCCAGTTGTCTCCGAGCTGGGAAAAAATAAAAATAATCGAATATTGCTAAAAACATTTTTTTGAATAACAATTTAGTTCGACTGGGCTCAAGCATTCACAATCAGTAAAGTGTTTAGTTACAAGAAAATAATATTTATCGCCTTAATAAAGCTTCCTTGTGTGTAAAATTTTTATGTGAAAGATTTTTTTCACATAAAATTTTTATGTGAAAGATTATTTCTTTTTTCAAGCCCTAAATCTTGCTTTATTCGACTAAATTTAGTTACACTAAATACTTAGTCGACTAATTTGAGTTAACTAAAAAGTTAGTAAGGTAATTTTAGTTAGCTAAAAAGTTAGTCTGGTAATTTTAGTTAGCTAAAAAGTTAGTCAGGTAATTTTAGTTAGCAAAAAAGTTAGTCGGGTAATTTCGTTAATTAGAGAGTCAGGGTTATGTTATATATATATATATATATATATATATATATATATATATATATATATATATATATATATATATATATATATATATATATATATATATATATATATATATATATATATATATATATATATATATATATATATATATATATATATATATATATATATATGTATATATATATATACATATATATATATATATATATATATATATATATATATATATATATATATATATATAATATAAAATTTTGTATATACATATATATATATATTTTGTTAGATCGACTTAAAGTGGACTTTTACTTAAAGTGGACTTTTTTGAGTCCACTTTACGTTTTTGATTAGTTTTTAAACTAAGTTATAGCTGTTAAAAAGTTAATAGCAAGTTTTTCTAATCGGACTATTGCTTCTATAAAGGTTTGCGGATAGGAAGCATAATTTTGAGTTTAAGTGTTTGTTATTTTGACCAAGTATATTTTGTCACTGTACAAAAAAACACTTAAAGTGGATCTACATTTTGAGACTAGATTTTATGTATAAATCTTTTCAATATTTAATCGAGTTTTTTAGTTCTATAAGACATCATACACCTTATACTAACCAAACTTAAATGAAATGTTAAATCTTTCTTTCTACAGATATAACATAAAAAATGCAATTAATGAGGTCGCTAACGCATAGATTTTGTTCAAAAAAAAATTATTATAAGTTAAATTAAAAAAATTTATTAACCAAGGTAAAGTTAAATTTGTTTATCTGTACGAAAGCAATAAAATAATTTGTATAACTAAATTTAAAGCAACCCTTACACATTATTTTTACACTTAATTTAAAGTCCATTTTAACATGTTTTGTATAAATCCATTTAAAGCTAAATTTCAAACATATTTTAAATAAATCCACTTTAAGCAAAGTTTCAAATGTTTTAAATAAGCTCACTTTAATTTAAGTTTCAAACAAATTAAGTAAGTCCATTCCAAGCGAGGTTTTAAGCATTTCAGTGTAAATAAATCCAGTTTTAAATGTTTTTAATAAGCTCACTTTAAGCAACATTTTAAACAATTTAAGTAAGTCTATTTTAAGTGACGTTTTAAACGTAAATAAGTCCACTTTAAACGGACTTTTAAACGTTTCAAAATAACACTTTTAACAAAGTTTAAGCATGTTTCAGAAAGCCGATTAAGTAAAAGCGTTGAAAATAAATTATATTTATCAACAAAACCAAAAAAATATATGCTAATAATCTTTTTTACCATATAACTAATGCCTCAAGATATAATTTTTATTATTTTTCATTGTTAAACGGAATCATTCTCGCATAGTAGCGTTGATTACAAAGAACCAAATATATAGTGTATTTGCAGTAGTAATAAGTTTTACGAACTTCGGGTTTACTCATTAGTTTGCGTAATTTGAATGTGACCTCGAGTGTAAATATAACTGTTTTTAAAACGAAACTTGATATATTTCGAGTAAATAACCAGGTTTTTCTTTAAAAAGCAATTTAGCGCTAGAGATTTTACAAGATTTAATTCCAACATTTTAATATTGACCAGGTGCTGGGTACCCGGAATCGGGAACTCAGCATCTGCAAACTGGTTCCGGTACATCTTTATTTTGCACTGTTTTCTTTTGTATCTGCTTCATAGACATAATGATTTTTCTTGAAACAAACAAAAAAATTCTCTTAGATGATTAATAAGTTCCTATATATAAGAAATTTATTAAATCATTTAATAATCTTATTGGTGTGTTTAAGATTTCCGCAAATGTTTTTGTAAAAAAACTAAATATATTTATACTGATACTAATTGAATATGAGATGTTTTGAATAAGATAAAGTATTTTAATTAACACTTTACATAGAAAAGAAGTAGTAATTCACAAATAAAACGCTATAATCTAAACTAGATAAAGGAAACAAATTAATAAAATTTATATTGCATAATAAAAGTATAGTTCTAGAAATATTATTTTATGACACTCGAATATCAGATTAATAAAGTATATTAAATATGGACAAAATAATTAAGGGGCCATCCATTAAAGACGTCATCCAAATAGAAAGGGGGGGAGGAGGTTGTCAGAAAAGGACGTCACTTTATAGATTTTTAATTGTAGTTTAATTAACATGGAAAACTACGTAAACATGTGTTTTTAAGAAGATAATGTATAAGAATATTTTTAATTTTATTTTTCAAAGGTGTAGCAGCAGATTCAAACATCATTGCGAGATGAGATAAATTTTTTTGGAGTTAAAAATAGGGGGGGTTCAGGATTCTATGACGTCCTTTTCAAGGGGTATAGGGAAAAGGACAACCGGGGGCAAAGGGGGGGAGGGGTCGAAAATTCGCTAAAAAAATGGTGACGTCCTTAATGGATGGCCCCTAATACCTATCTATTTGCATATTTAAATTATTACACAAATAAAAAAATTTATAACATAGCTGTTTTGTGAATCTGATAATATTAATACGCTAATTTAATAATATAAATAGTCGAATTACGTCATTTTCTAGGCTTTTCTATTTTAAAGTAGTTTCTAGGCTTTTCTATACGCGGGTTTTTTTTTTAATTTTATTTACTAACAACCCGTATTACGGGTTGCTTACTGCTAGTGTTAAAAAAGACTATAAAAAGTTGTTTTAAAAAATATGAATTTTACGTATTTCAACATGAGTTTTTTTAATTCTTTAATTATTAAGTAATTTGCATAAAGTTAAAAAATTAAACCAGAGTCATAACATGAAATAAATAACAAAAGGTATAGAAGTTTGTTAATCAAAATAAAACGCAAAACGTCTCCTTTTTTTAGATAGCTCTGCATTTGAATGGTTCTCAAAAAAAAAAATGTTGCGTCATGGTTTTAAAAGTCAGAGATAACATAATACTTCATACTTATCTCAGAAGTTAACTTTGATTTTTGGGTTCAATGTAATGTTTCTATATTAAAATTTTACTTAAATCCATTTGTTTTAAAAATTATTTAAAACTTTATTCTTTGAGAATTTTAGGTCTGCTTTTTATAACTTGACTGTTACCGTATTCAATACTTATATTTATTCAATATTATTCTATACTCATATATATTTTTTAAAAAACTTTATCACTTATCCCATTAGATTTTAAAATCTCTTTTACAAAAAATAACAAATGTAGAAAGCCAAAATATAAAAATAAATCAATAAAAGTTAAAAGAAAAAGTAATTAAAAATAAAATCGAAATTTACAATTAAAAAAGTTTCTGTGATGGCTTTTTTCTCCATTGACAAGTTTATTTTATAAATAATTAAATAAATTTTTTTGCAAAACATCCAAAGATTTATAGGGTGAGTGAGGCATCGTGAAACATGAGGCACCATGATGCAATGTAATTGTAAAGCCATCTAAAGAGTGGTGACAACCACTTTCATATGGTACAACAGTTACTACTGGGGCTATGTTTGACTAAAAAGTTGTATTATTTGATATCATTAAGCCTGCAATGGATAGAACTTGGTTTTTATGATTTAATGGCAATGTAATTTATTACTTTTTAAAGTTGCTAATTTTTAATACATGTTATTCAATGCGTCAATCGGCACGTAACTTCATATGATAAACTATAATCCATAGGATCTAACTTCATTTAATAAAACTTATAAAAAAATAAGTTAAAGCGATTGTTTTGTTTAAGTAAGTAAGGGATAACCTAATATAGCATTAATAGGGGTCTTTAAACTGTAGAACAGTACTCTGTTGTGTCATAGACAATTCAAAAAATTATTTATTCTAAAATTTACAGTCAATGTTTAAGAAGCTTATTTAAATATAACACTTAGAGATAAAATTATGATACGTATTATATGATATGCCTCAATAAAAAATAGCTTAGTCATAAGCTATTTTTTATTGAGGCATAAGAATGACATTTAAAACAATATATTGAGGCATAAGAATTACATTTAAAACAATATATTATCTGGAATTCTGAAATGTGGTTTGAACCATCGGATGCATTATTTGGGTTTTAATTAATAACTTGTTTTTCATTCAAGTAAAAATTTGTGTTTTTTTTGAGTTTTATAGTTTTTATTTACTTTTTAAATGATGCTTATAAATGATGCTTACTCATAAAACCTTATGGGTTTATGAGTACTGTAAGTACTCGACACAAGTTTCTAATTTTACTTTAAATAATCTTACAAGTTTAACCTGTTATATTTTGGAAGTTATTAATAAAATTATTAAATTTAATTTTCTAAGTTTTATTCTAGAAATAAAACAAGTTGGCTAAAATAAAAAACTCTATCCTCTTTATTATAGCTTTTAAGGATAACTTTACTTGATTTTTTTTTTAATATGTAATTATTTATTAGAAGGAAAGACTAAATTATTATAACATGCTAAAAACAAATATAAATATAATATTTCGACTGTAAAAAAAACAATGCAATGTTAACATGCCCAACTTATGCAACCTTTTCCCCTAATTGTTTACGCAACAACAACAACAACAACAAAACAGTTTGTTATTCAATTTTATTAAGTCAAATCTTAAAACAATATTATAAATATTTTTTAAAAATACAAAATTTTTAAAAAATAAATTGCAGAAAGATATTATTAGTTTTGTTAAAATATTAGAATTTTTACTATGTTTTGCTTTTATTCAAAAAGTAATTAAATCTACTGCAATTTTAGGACTCTAAACTAATTTGAGCATCCTTATTTAACACAAAAATAGTACGTTTAAACATAGTCAAATCTAAATGTTTCTATGCATTTTTTTTTAAACACAAGCGCTACGAATTTCTCGCTAACATATTTTGCTTTATGAAAAATTAAATTTTTATTAAATTTTAGCACAGAAGTTTTTCGCCATGGATTTATGAAGCGTGATAATAATAAAATATTTTAACAAAGAAAAAATTAAATAGCGTTTTCATTAGATGATAGCCGCTAATTTTACTAATTTCTGTTATCATCACAGAAATTCGTTTCAATAAAGGAAAAGTAATTTTAACTTCACTGCTTACATCTTTTGCAATGCAGTGTTTACAAATATATCGAGTTTATAGTAAGTTATTAAATTATTATTTACCAACTCTTTTCCCCAAAAGGGTGACAAATTCTTGTTAACAGTTTTTGTTAACAGTTAACTAGTATTTGTAATATCTTACAAATATTATTATTTATCAAATTACAAATATTATTAATTATATTATTAATAATCATTAATAAGAACTTGCAAGATAATAAAACAAAAGTCAAGTTCTTGTTAACAGTTAACTAGTATTTGTAAGATAATGAATATATTAAACAAACTGATTTTTCAATTAAAAAGAGCTTTTTGGAGTAAACATTAACTGTTTAGTTTTTTTTTTTAGTTTTCTCCGATTTTAAACAACGCAAGCCAAAACATTTTTAACCGAATTTGAACACCTGACAGGCTTTTCGTCATTGGAAACATAAATTTTTTTAAAGTAACTGCAATTTCAAGTAATTTGCGGATGTTTGGGTGCGTATGTAAAAAACTCTAACTACAGGGAATATAAATCGCTTCAAATGCGCATTCAGTCAAAGGAATTTTTTAACCTTTGGATCGTCCATAAATTACATAACGCGAAATTTAACTAATAAACAAAAGAAAAAGTGTTAAAAGTTTTCCCGTCTTTAATTAAACCATGTATAAACAACCCTTCAAGTCCAGCGAAAGCCGCCGTTCAAAAGAGCAAAATATTCTCCTACTTATATTTTTATAATATGCATTGCGTAAGTTATGGACGATCCCTTTATTTAAAGAAAACAATTCTGAAAAAACGAGAATAATCTTTCCTTACCATAAAAACATAATGTTAGTTTTTGACAAAAAAATAAAATTAGAAAAGCTTGTTACAAAATTATAGTAAAGTTGGATGCAGTTGTGGAAAATCATAAATAGCTAAATAAAGAAAGGTTTATTTTTTTTTTTTTTAATTTACACCTACCTTTATTTGAGAAAAGTGAGATTCTTTCTCAGTAGGCACGAGACGGAAAATGAAAACATTTAAACGTCTTTTGGATGTTTTGGACGTCTTTTAGACGTTTAAAAACGTCATTTTTAGGCCCTGTGCCCACTGAGTTGAGAGTATTTAATCATTAAAAAATTGTACTAAGAAGGCATAAACTAAGATTTAGATTAAAGAGTTTAAAGCTAAACTTAGACAGTTATAACTAAAAAAATAATTTACATCAAAACTATTTCTAAAAATGCAAAATAATGATTAATCTATCTATTATCTATCTATCTATTAATCTAAAATAATGATTAATCTATTAACCTAATGATTAATCTATTAACCTAATGATTAATCTATCAGATAAATAAAAAGTATATTAATTTTAGAAACGCTTAAGTTGAATGCTTTTTTTACTTTTCAAATTTATTTATGTTTTTGTTGTTTAATATGTGTTGTTGTTCTATTTATTTTTTGATTCTTAGACTTTGGTTTTGTAAACTGTAGTTTAATATCCAAAAAATAGTAATAATGATAATAAAAAATAAAACAATTATTACAAAATAAATTGATGATTTTTCAAAAAATAATAAATAAATTTTGTTAAAAGAATATGATCAAGTGATTAGCGCTTCTTGTTATTTTTTAATAATATGATTTCTTTATTACTTTACCAACTGTTTCAATGGCATTTCCTCTAGTACTTGATAATTTATTTTAAATATAACACATAAAATACAGCTAAGAACTAATTTTTACTAATAAGTACGAAATGTTTTTACTAATAAGTAACTAAATTTTTACTAATAAGTACTATTTTATGTGTTATATTTTAAATAACTTTACCAATTTTACGTTTGTTTATTTTATATTGTCAATGGAAGTGCCTATTTTTATTTTTAAATGAAACTTTATATTTACGGAATTTATCAAGGGGCTTGGCGATAAGACATATTATTCTTCTTCTCTCCCCTGCTACATATATATCTTGTTATTTACATACGGTTTGTATATATTAACACTGCAAAAATAAAAAAAGATAATATAAAAATAGCTTTATGATAAAGTCAGTGGCTCTGCAATAAGTTATAAAACAAGATAAAGCAAAAAAATAAGAAAATAGAGAAGTAGTGGCTTTAACCCCCTTCCTTTATATTGTCTAATTTTATATAATAAAATTTATCGATAAATCATTATCTACTTATTTTATATTAGAAATTTAACGTAATCAAGTCTTAGTGATATATATAGAAGACAGCAAATATGTTTTAGAAACCAACGAAGCGTTTTTTGCAATCTAAAAATTGATGCTACTGCAGCGTCTTTTTGAAGATTTTGTTAAAAATATGTTAATGTTGTTGTCTGAAATATAGCATTTAAAAATTAAATAATAAACTTAAAAAATTAAAGTTAAATACTATGATTGTGCAATATCTGAAAAACGTTTTTTTCTTGACTATCCATATCGTCCAAAATAAAACAAATACAAATAAGCAATATTAGTATAAAATGAAAGAATTAAAATTAAAAGAAGTAATTAATTTAAAAAATTACACCAGGATTTATCAGATATAACTTCCAGACATGGAGCAAACTCCAAACATTAGTATGTTTCTACTTATGTCAAATAATGGGGTTGTGCTTAAATCCCCCCCCCCCATACCTTCCTTTCCCCCCCCCCCCCCCCCCCCCCCTCATCCTCAAACGTGTGGGACAACAAGTTGTTATAAAATTTTTTTTACTAATCTCAGTTAGACTTATATTCATTCATAGTATTATCTCTCAGCGTTTTAAAAATATGACCGTATAAAACTTGTAACTTTATATGGTCATAATTTTCGAACGTTGAGAGATACTATCAAACTTGATATCATAAAACTAATATCATATAAAAGGGGAGGTCGTCCAAAAATTTACAGAGTTTGACAAAGCGGGGAGGGGTGGGAGGTCAAAAATTAGGAAAAAATTACTGACATCATTTATGGACAGCCCCTAAGAATAAACACACTAATATTTGTTCTTAAATACAGCAAGTGTGATTGACGCACTGAAACATCTGTTTGCAAAAATAAATTATTTTTTTATAGTTCTTTTTGAACTTCAAAAAAAGCTCATGTAAAAAGCTCAAGCTTTTGAACTTCAAAAAAAGCTCATGCTCAAAAAAATAAATGTAAAATAATACCTTCAAATTGAAGGTATTTTTTTACTTTTGTTTTTAAACCAATTTAAGTTATCAGAATAAACTACTTCTACCGGTAATTCATTTCAGGAAATAATTTTGTAATTCAGGTGATAATTTTGTCGAGAAGCACCATTAGTAAATTCAGCTCGGTATCTAAAGTTGTGTCCACGTGTCTAAATTTGATTTTTTTTTTTGTTTATTTATTTGTTCTAATAAATCGTATTCATGTAAAGTTAGATTTACACTATCTTTTTTATTAATGATTTTACAAATTTTTATAAAGTTACGCCGAGTTAAAAATTTTTAAAATATTTTTTTCATATGACTTTGACTAATTATCTATTTATTTGCATAACTAAAGGTACGCTTTATCATACCAAGTGCTCGATTCGCCTTAAACGCAGAGCTAATTGCGACGAGAAACAAATATCTTTTTTTTTTTCACATATAGACTTTTCGAAAGTTATTAAATTGTCATTATTCGAATTAGGTATGAAGTATTAGTGCTTCGGATTGTTTTTCTCAAAATGCAGAGCATGACACTTTTTACAGTTACTCATGGTAAGTAGTTTTTTGAGCATTTAAATTCCTTGAAAAAGTCACCTTAAAGAGCTGGTAAAGAGTTGTTGTTCGGAAATTCAGATGTGTTAGCTGTTCTTTATAATAAGTTTTATAGAATAATAATGTTCAACTTTCAGGATACAAAAGTTAACAGAAATCAAATTTAAGTAATATCTTACTTAAATGTGATTTTTGTTAACTTTTGTATCCTTCTGTAATAATTTGAAAACGTTAGACTAAATTTTAATTTTAACAAAAATTTTAAATCTTTATCTTTATTTAAAAGTATTATTTTAAGAAAAGAATAAAAAAATTATGTATCAACTTAAAATATGTTTTTTTGGTACATATTTATAAATGGTAAATCACAGCAAATCATTTTATAATTAATTTATACAATTTGCTTAAAATAAAGGTCATTATTAATAAAAAAAGGGAATAAAATCGCAAATAGTGACATTTAAAAGAATAAAAATGTTATTGGGCGGCATCAAAACTCATTGAATTTAACTAAGAAGATTTGAATTTGAGCCAATTTTTTTTGAATGTAATTTTTATTAGTTTCTGTATGTTTCAGCCCTATTTACAGAAACATACAGAAACTAATAAAAATTACATTCAAAAAAATTATTTCTCTATCTAAAAAGTAGTTTTTTCTCAACATTTTTATGGGAAGAAATGTATTTTTTTAATATATTTTCCTTTATACTCTAAAAGCCTCATTAATATTATAGCAATTGATATAAAATAACTGGAGGTTTACAGCCATGGTTGGAGAAATAAATTAAATAAAAAAAAGATCCGTCAAAATAAAAATATTTTTTCAAAATTTTTTTTTTCAAAAATATTACTGCAAAAAAAATTTTTGCTAAAATGTTTTTATTTTGCAAATTATATGCATGATCAGAACATTTTTATATGCAATATTCGCAAATTTGGAACTGTTGATCACTCATGATTATTTTCGGAAAAAAATTAGAGTTTATGTATAAGACAATTAATTTGATATTTTTAGTAAAAATTGTTATTTTATTTATTGTAAGATATTAAAAATTAATCAATTTCTTAAATGTTGTAGCTAATTTGTATAATAAAACAACATATCTATCATAAAATATATATGCAAAAAAAAACTGCATAAGCATCATTTTAAAATTGCGAAAAACACATCAACGGTTTTTAAAGTTTGCTATAAATATATTTATGGTAAATAAATTTATTTAAACTCTTTTGTCTGTAAAAATAAAGTTTAAGTATATTTTTTATTTTATTTTTACAGACAATATAGACAAAGAGTTTAAATATTGGAGTTTAAATTTTTAACTCTTATATTTAAACTCTTTGTTAAAATTTTTTAAATATTTCACTAAAATTATTTTTTTAATTGTTTTCGTATTTTTTTAAGTAGTCAATTCTCAGTCTAAAAATTCTCTGTATCACACATAAGTTAGCAGGGTCTGACTCGCTCTAAGGGGCCCGGGGGAGGAAGAAAGATAAATAGGGCCCTAATACGTTGCAAAAAACAGTAACACGCGAGGGCCCGGGTGCGAAAATGTCGCCCAAAACCAGAAGAAGAAATGCCACATCGCCAGTCAGACCCTTTTAATGTTAGTACAACATCAGTAACAGTGTTAGTAACCGATTAATCAAAAATATTAAATCCCAATTTTTTTTTAAGTTTTTAAAAGTTCCCAACATATGTTTATATTATTAAAATGCAACAAAAAATCAATTAAGTTGGATATTATAGGAAGAAAAAAAAAAAGAAAAATTTTTGTTTTGGATAAATATACTATTTATACTATTTTGCATCTTTACTCTATAAAGTGCAACGCAAAAATTTAAAAATTTTTTTTATTATAAAATTTTTTATTTTAAAATTATTTAAGCTTGATTTTACGAAGTCATTGCATAACAAAACAAACCCATTATAAAAACTCAAAATGCAATAATAGAGAAAAAGCGTAAACTTGTAAATAATATTTACAGAAATACCAACATCTTGAAAAATATACGCTTTGAAGCAGTACAATACAAAGGCGATTCTAGGAATAAAAAATGGAAGACGGAGGGTGGGGGAGGCGATACTTACAAAGTACTGACTGACTCCATTAAAAAAATGTCCTCAAAACTAAAATTTATCAAACTGAATGCTGTCAAATATCCGACTAGCCGACTAAATTCGTAAAAAACTGACTTTAACTTAAAAATCACCGTCATTTTCATTCTCTCATATTGAGCATTTTATTTATACAATATTTGTTAAAATGTGTAGTTATTATTTAAATAACCTTTTTCTTAGATACTGTCTTTATTTAGATATAGATTTAAAATAACGTATCATACAAAAAATATGCTTAAGCTTAAGTATATTTGTAAACCTCCTAAAAAATTATAGTAGGATTCCCCAGATTTGTCCTTCTTTTTTTTTTATTAAATGATATGTCCGCGGAAATTTCTTCTATTACCCACAAATATCCGGGGTTTTACTTGAAACTTAACTAAAAAGTTTTTCGCTAAAATAAAGCATGTGTTTTCACTAAAATCACATGCTTTATTGCACTATCATGCATTGATTGCACTAAAAACTTTTCAGTGCAATCAAAGTTCCTTTTTGAACCAGGGTATTTAAACCTGTTAATAGAGAAAGAAATTAATCGTTCATTAAGTTTATGAGTTCGAATCAGGGTTCTTGATCCTGGCCGGAGCAAGAAGAAGACAGGTTGTCTTATCACCGAGCCCCGTCACACAAACATTTACATGCACAATAAATGATAAAAGACTTAAAGACAGTATAAATACAAAAACAAAAACAAATCGAAAACATCAGCAATAAAATAATTTGTTACTAACAATCTTCCAGCAGAATAATTAAAAAAAAAAAAAAAAGTAAAAACGACAGAGAAAGAGGCTCAAGCTTAGCAGATAGTCTAGGTCCATTTTACTACGAAACTAAAACTGCTATCCAATTATCCGAATATAATGAGTTTTTGTTAAAAAAATAATTATAAACTGAGACTTTCATGTTGTTAAGTAAAAAATTTTATGTTTTAGGTTCATTTTTATATGGATTATGTCGTAGTTTCAAGAACAATAAAAAAGAGCCCTGGAACTGTAAAAAATCTTAAAACTAGTTACTAACTATGTGTTTAATCTTTTAAATACATAAAACTATTTTCAATCATTTTGCTGCATTATTGGTCTAGTTTATAATTTTGGTGTTTTAAGAAAGTGACATAAGCTAGTAATTATGTAAAATTAACAACTGCTAGGACTTTTTGGTGTCATTATGAACCAAATAAAAAAGCAATAATTCCACTAAACTCAAATTATTAAAAGTAGATAAATTAGACATATTGTAAAAGAAGGCAAATTATTGTTTGCAAAATTGAAATTATGCCATTTTTAACTGCATGCATCATGCCATTTACAACTGCATTCAAAATACTAGGATCAGCTAATTTCAAAATTTTTTTATAATATATGAGTGAATATCAATATAGGGGAAAGGCGCCTATGATGGCATAGCGCCTATGATGGCATACCGGTCATATTTCCATAAATATTGGTTAGGGCAAAAAAGTGATTAGACCATCATGTCTATACTGACTTTACATTATTTTTAAAATAAACATCCCTTAAAATAAAATTCATCCCTTATGCACAAATATTGCTTTTATAATCAACAAAAATTGTCCTATTGTATTTTTAATCCCTTTAAATATTTAAGATTGTGATTTTGTTATTAACTGTGCAGAAATGAAATTTTCATGCATTTTATTTTTTAAGTTTTGTGCGTTCAGTGGAATTATTTTTTTAATTTTATCTTTTTAACTAGGTAGCCATATCTTGTTTAAGTGAAAATGGTGACTTTTTCCTTTGATGGCATACTGATAAGTTAGGTATGTTGCAATATTGACGAGTTGAGAAAACCATTTTTTTTCATAAAAATAACTTCTTTTAACTGTTAAAAACATATCATTTTTATTGGTGTTTCGGTAAATAGTAAAAGTTAATTTCAAAGAATTGAGAACTTATCGTGACACTGTTGGTTTGCTTTGTTCTATATAGGGGTTTCATCATTTTTTTTTATATATATAATGTTCGATTCTTTACTTCTTCGCGGTAAATTTTTTTACTTCAACTCATTTGATGATAAATGATAATTTAATCTTTTTTCTAAAAGAATATCAATGAATTGATGGAAAATAGTAAATCTTTATTAACTTGATTTCTTATAATCAAGCAAATTGGCAAGTTAAAGAAAGTTTCTTATTTTTGAGTTTTATTTTCCCAATATAGTTTTAAAATTTTTTTAAGTTTTTAATTATCATAAGCGAAAAAAGGTTATAAACATAAAAAAATTTATTCGCAAGCGAATGAAACTCGTTTGATACGAAGGTTGCGTAAGTTGACCATGTTTTCAGTATGTATTTTGCTCTCAAAAGATTACAAAAAGATATATATTTTTAAGAAAAATGATAATTTCAAAAAACAATCAAAAAATAATAACTATAAAACCAAGAAGTTAAAATAAATTACACCGTCGAGCTTGTATAAATATGCTTAACAAAAATAGTTCGCGAAAAAATCATTAGCCTACCCGTAAATGAGGTTATACCATCTTAGAAACCTGATCATCTTACGCAACCTTCCCCTACAAATTATTACTCATTTAAAGTTTGTTCTCTAATGTAGATAATATTTTCAACTTTGTGTTACGTTGATAGACCTTTCTACCTTTTTTTTTTAAACCGTGAGGTTTGTTAAATAAACTTGTAAATCTCGTTAAATGTAAAACTTTTTTTAAAAAGTATTTTTTTCAAGCAAGAAAAATTAAAATGGTATGATAAGTTGTATATGATAAATAAATAACTCATTTTTATTCATTATGTTTAGAATCGCAAATTGATGTTGCTTTTTTTGAAGTTTGTTTAAGTTAATCAGAACAAATCAGTTGTTGAGTTAGTTCCGTTCTTTTTTTACAATGCTAAACAACCTTTTCAATTCAGCATTACTGTGAGAAATATTATTCCTAAAGTATCTGAAAAGGTCATCTGAAAAGATGATATTGGAGGTCAACCTTTGTTTCACTACAGAATCGATATTTTATAGTACAATTTTTCTTAAATGATTATTCCAAATACTATCAACTAATAACGTTTCAACTTGCTCAATGCAAGTAGGGCACAGAACAAACAAACTCGTAAAAAAAAAAAAAAAAACCGACAATTTAAAACAAATCCGATTGGTTGTTAGTGGGAAACCGAATAAATTTTTATTTATTGGTATTTAATTTATGCAAACAAAGAACTCGAGTTGAAAGTAGTTTATTTATAAAGTCAACCGCCTCTGTTTTTTAATTGTTAACGTAATAATTTATTATTTCAAGATGGCCTAATAAGTCCCGAGTATTTCAAAAAATGATACTAAATATCGAAAACGATTTTTTAAATGGGGCTAAAAGTTATGACTATTTATGCAAAAACAACTTTAGTAGAAAAATTAACACTACCTTAGGTTTTTTTTTTTTTTTAAGTGTAATTTATTTCGCCGTTAAAGAATGTTTACATTGCATATACATACATCAAAACTAATGACAGGAGCAAGAAGAAGGCACATTTTGCCTTATCGCCGAGCCCCACATATAAAAAAAAAATTCTTCATAAAAAAAAACTCTACATAACCGTAACATACAAATGTATATAATATAAATATATAAAATATAGGTTAGAATTAAAACAGAAAGTAACTGAGAAAATTAAGAAATTCAAAATAGCAAATAACTAAGAATTGTCGAAATGCTAGCAACCGCTAAAATGTTTTAAAATCATTTAAACAAAAAATTTTAAATAAGAATAAAATTTCATAATTAACATTATCACAAGATGAATTTTTAACATCATTACTTAAATTTGATTGATATAAATAAATTCGTTTTTATTTGATTAAATTTTAAAAGAAACATTTGAAGTCAGATAAATTAAGAATTGTTTTGATTCATTTTTAAATTGTTCTAATGTAGTCTTGTTTTTGTTGACAATCTCTGGGAATTTTTTTCCACAGATAAGGTCCGCGATATTTAATTGAATAGAAGGTTAATTTTAAATTATACTTGAGAAGAACAAAGTTGTTATCAGAAAACTTGAATATTTATGATAAATTTTATTAAAATAGGTTTGAAAAATTATTGGGGACAATCCCATTATTGTTTTCAACATAAACAATAAAACTTGGTGTAAATTCAGTTTATACACATTTAAAGCACCGAGTGCACGTAAAAGTGGTTCGCAAGGAGTATTTCTGCAGGCTCCAAACACTATTCTGCATGCATGTTTTTGTTTGTTGTAGATTTTCTTAAGTTTTGTATAGCCAGTACTAGCCCACACAATATTACAGTAAGACAAATAGCTGTGAATAAAGGCAAAATACAATTTTTTCAGGGATGCTACATTTAAAAAAGCTTTAGCCTTATAAATCATTGCGATATTTTTTGAGAGTGTTGTTTCAATACTATTTATATGAGAATACCACAGTAAATTTTCATCCAGTTTTTCTCCTAAAAAGTTTACGTTTGTTTCCCTTTTTAATATAAGTATTATTAATTATAAGATTTGGTAATTTTATAGGTATGTTTTCTGATTTATTTACTTTATGGAAGAGTATGTATTTTGTTTTATCCACATTTAATGAAAGTTTGTTACTTTTACAAACCATTCATTAACTTTACATAACTGTTCATCAACTATTTTAAAAAGTGTTTTAATGTCTCTGTGAGAATAAAAAAGATTGGAATCATCAGCAAACAAAATTAGGTCTAAAAGATTTGTTGCTAGGTATAAGTCATTTATGTACAATAGAAATAAGAGAGGTCCTAAAATTGAGCCCTGAGGAACCCCGCAAGTTATGGAATATGGAATTGTGTTATTTTGATCATAATATAAAAATTGCCTCCGATTTGTTAGATACCCTTTGAACCTAAGTAAGTTTTTTTTTTTCACTCCATAGTTTTGAAGTTTTTTTATTAGAATATTGTGATTTACGGTATCAAAAGCTTGTGACAGATCAATGAAAACTCCTAAAGTAAAACAGTCATTGTTAAAGACGTTAGATATTTGATTAGAAAGTTCAACTATTGCATGTTCTGTGGAATTTTTTTTTTAACCAAATTGCTTGCAATACAACATGCCGTTCTCAGTTAGATAATTATATAACCTATTATACATTATTCTCTCTAGCAATTTTGAAAAGCAAGGTAGTATGGATATAGGCCTGTAGTTTAAGATATTTGACTTATTTCCAGATTTAAAAATTGGTGTTATACGGGCAATTTTTAGTTTGTCAGGAACAATACCTGTTTTAAATGAAAGATCAAAAACATGAAATAAAGAAGGTTCAATAATATCAAATACTGATTTGACAATATCAATACTAATTTTATCAAAACCTTCACTTTTTTTACTTTTGAGACTGCTAAATGCAGCACTCAGCTCGCTAAGTTTTAAACTAGTTTCATCCATAAGTTTGTCATAAGTTTTTAAGTATGAATCAAAAGGAGTGCAGTTAGATAGAATTTTAGCAGCCAATTTCGGACCAATATTGACAAAGTAGTTGTTTAGTTCTTCAGCTATAATAAATTTATTATAAACTAATTTTCCATTAATTAAAAGATTTTTTGCCAGAGTGTTTTTTTGTAATTATTTTTTCCAATTAAATCCTTAATTACATTCCATACTTTTTTAGTAGTTCCGTTGTGTTTTTTTAATAATTGAGCATAATAAAGCTTTTTTGAGTATCTTTTTATTCTTTCGAATATATTTTTGTAATTTTTATAAGTTGTTTCATTTTTATAAGATTTTTTTTTAAGATATTTTATATATAATTTTTCTTTCTTTTTTGAAGATTTTAGTAAGCCTATTGACATTCAGGGATTTTGAAGTGATTTGGTATTTATGATTATTTCTTTTTCTGGAAACGTTATTTCATATTGCTTGCAAAATTGACCAAGAAACAAGTTATAAGCATTGTTAGCATAACTTGATTGCAAAATTAAATTCTAATCAACATTATTTTTTTAACAGCATTTAAAATGCTTTAAGGAGTTTTCATTGTATACTAATACAAACGTATTTGAAATATGTATTGGTATCATAAAGTCTATGAATGTTTCATGTCTAATTTTTGTAATCCTATGATAGAAAAAAATTGTTAAAATGAATCCTGAATGTTTTGAACAGCAAAAATATCAGTTTGAAAAATGGTTAAATCTTAACAACAAGTCAAACAGCTCTGTTTTATCAGAATGTGATTATACTTCCATTATGGAATATTTAAAAGATAAAAATGATGGAAAAATTACTTCACGGAATATTCAACGAAGAATCAAGTCAAACAAGTTTAAACTAATTGATTACCCACCGTTAGGTTTGGACCCTGACCCTAACCCTGAAAAGATATTTTATGTGCTCCAACTAAATGTAATACAGAGGTAGATTTTATCTGCTATATTTACTGCATATATTTGTTTTCTATCATCACCGTTAGGATTACCCACCGTTAGGTTTTAACCCTGACCCTAACCCTGAAAAGATATTTTATGTGCTCCAACTAAATGTAATACAGAGGTAGATTTTATCTGCTATATTTACTGCATATATTTGTTTTCTATCATCAAGTAATTATACTGCATTATATACTGAAAAACAAATTTATGATATTATCTTATTATAAGATATTATCATAAATTTGATAAGATATAAGATTTATATTGTGACGCAAAGTTTCACCCTGTGTACACAATTTGTGTATACATGCATTTTGTGTATGCTATTTAACTTTTATATGTCGGAATATAATAAAAGTAAACAGACTATACAGCACATTTTATGCTTTTCGTTGTATTACAGCTATTTAATACAGGGTGAAACTTTTTCGTTGTATTACAGCTATCTCATACAGGGTGAAACTTTTTCGTTGTATTACAGCTATATAATACAGGGTGAAACTTTTTCGTTGTATGACAGCTATATAATACAGGGTGAAACTTTTTCGTTGTATTACAGCTATATAACACAGGGTGAAACTTTTTCGTTGTATTACAGCTCGTTATAATACATGGTGAAACTTTGTTAGATTTTAGCTTCGATAGATAGAAACTTTAATAGGTTTTTTAACAAAATTTGTCTGTGCATTAAATAGTAAGTTTAAAGGTAAATGTATTTACAATTATACTTTTATTAATATTATATCATGCTGTCTAGTATATTTAAATTGTTTTAAAATTGGTTTTAAAGTTTTAATAAGTAAATATCTAATTAAATTTATTTATTAATTCAGAATAATTTGCGAGAATCATCGCCATTCGGAAACTACAGTCGTGTAGCGAGTACTAAAGATGTTTTTTCTGCTATTAATATTGCACATTGCCAGAATGGTCTGCATCTTGGGGCTTTAAAAACTTATAAGAAGGTACTGATTACTTACTGATATTTTTATTTTTATTTTATGTTGTGCTTTTTCTATTGTGATAGTCATGGTATATTTACTTTTTATATGCTGTGGAAAATATGATATTGTACTAATTTTATCTACCTTCAGATAAATACTAACTACCTAAAATATTATAGTTTTCTACATTTTAAAGATTCAGTTTTAAATGTAGGGGCTTGCTGTATTTATAAATTAACTTTTCTTTTATAGATTATTGAGGGTTATGCAAACATTGCAAGAAAAACTGTTGAAATTTTTATCAGTTTCTGCCCAACTTGCAATTTAAATAAAAGGCAGTTAAAAAAAGCACCATTAAAACCAATAATTTCTACTGGTTTTTTGCAACGTCTTCAAGTATAATTAGTTTTTTACTTTAAATTTCTAACCATGTTTTTTTAAATAGTATACTCATTTGTTTTTTAACCATGTTTTTTTAACTAATATACTCAGTTTGTTGTTAAATATAACTTTGTTGTTTATTAAATGTTATTCTGCTATTTATAAAGTTTGACTATTTATATTATATTTATATACTAAATAAATATACTTAGATTGATTTGATTGCAATGGAATCTAAGCCAGATAAGGAATTCAGATATATTGGTCATGTTGTTGATCATTTCAGTAAGTTTCATATTTTGTTCCTCTGAGAAATAAAACAGATTTAGAAACAGCAAACAATCTTAAAAGGTTTGTGCTGAGTTACTTTGGTTTACCAGCAATTTTGCATAGTGACAATGGTAGTGAGTTTATAAATGATGTTATAAAATCACTTTTGTTAACATGGCCTGGGAAAACCCAAATTGTAAATGGTTCACCAAGACATTCTCAAAGTCAAGGTTTAGTTGAACAGGGCAACTTTACCATAGAGCGATTAATATCTTCTCGTGAATATGATTCTGGTCAAAGTAGCTGGTTAGAATGGTTAATTGAAATTCAATGTAAATTTAATGTAAATTATTGTTTTTTTTTTTTAATGAAAAGCTTATGCTCTAAGTTAATCAGTTTTATTGCCACTACAATGATAGAATTTTTTTATGTAACATATTTTGTTATCATTTTGACAAAGAATTTACTGTAATAATATAGGAAAAAATATTTTATTTTTTTCCCCTGAAAATCTAACTAAATTTGTATAGATGTTATGAATACTACATATGTAAGGAGCATAAAAACGACACCTTATGAGATTGTGTTTTATCTATTATTTTAAAAATTGCTGTGCATTTTAATTAGACCAGCAATTGTACACTTTAATTAGAAAAATGCCTCGTGTTATTTATTTTCCAGATGATGGAGGTAGTAACACTGCAGAATGCAGTGGAACTTCAAGTGATATTGAAGGTAACTTACTGTTTACTTTGTTATTACTTGTGGTCTTAATTATATTGTTGTCTAACAAAAATGTTTGACAACCATTAAAAATTTCAGTTTTCATGTCTTTAATTGAATTTTTTCTTTTCAAATACTTAGAAACATTTTGTTTTCAGAAAAAAAATATTTTTTGATCTTCTTTATTTCTTTATTTTTGTATCAAGGTGGCTTAAGTGATAACACTCTCACTGACAGAGAAGACAGTGGTTTTGTTGACTTTTCGTACCACCATCAGTCTGAAGAAGATAATAAAAATAGGATGAAGGTATAAAAAAATATTTTATAATGTTAATGTTTTTCAGTTAAAAAAAATCTTTCGAATTAATTTTTTTATTCAAGTTTTTATATCAAGTTGTGTTTTTAGATAACTTGTCCAATTCGCAAGAAACTTTGCCATGAAACAGCAAGTAATCTTAAAAAAAATGCAAAATTCATGATTAAAAAGTATAATAAACAAAAAAAAAAACTTAAAGTTGCAGTTTTCAAAGAAGGTGATCATGTCAGTGTGGCTATACCAAAATCATTGCGTAAATCTACAGATATGCTGCGTTTGCCATGTGTTGTTCTTCATAAGTCGTTTGGGGAAAATCCAACCTGTAAGTTGGTGACATCACATGGAGTTCTTGAAAAAAGATTTAATGTTACCAACTTAATGCCATACAGCAGTATTGTCAAAGTTAAAAGTGATGCCAATGTTAGCTTAAGTGAGGCCGTCTTAAATAAAATCACTAGAAAAGTAGTCTTTTGTCGATGTAAAAAAGCTTGCCAAACCAAGCACTGTCGATGCTTTGAATATGTACTTATGGTTGAAACGTCTATTCTTAAAATAGGATCATGTCGCCTACATATGCCTAATTATGGAATTAAAAATCTCATTGCACGTTCTATTGTTTCTGAAGGTGACGATAAGCGTAAAAATATACGTTATCCTGTTCAGTTAGACCGATGGTATTTGCAGAGGCAGAGTGTTTCTCCATATGAACAATATAACACTGGCAATATAGGTTGTATATTTAATGCTATAACGCCATATTGTGCTGATTCGCGAGATCCTTATAACATTGAGCAATGTTTTGATGTATTTTTGCAACCATTCGATGAGTTTGATCATTCCTCTGTGTTATTTAAAAATCGTTCTAATTATGATATCTGTGCAGGTGATAAAACTACGGAAAGCGTTAATAATACTTATTGGAATAATTTGCCTACGGTCATGCCGTTTAGTGGTAACAAAAATTGCAAGCGTTTATATTTTTGTATTGACCCAGCTTATATTGGAAAAGATGTTATGCCTACTACTGTTAGAGGACGGTTAAGACTTAGACATAGAATTCAAGTATTCGATAAAGATTGGACATATGATCGTACCCGTGTTGAGCCTGTTAACAAAAATTATAAGCGTCCTACTATTAAGCAATCTCGTTTTGGTAAAGATGCTACATATACTACTGTGACTATGGCTAATCCATGTGTTAAAAATAATCCTAAAATAACATTCGTTAATTCTTATCAGAAGATATTTTATCCTGCCTTTAGTACTATGTTTATTTCTAAAGTGGAACAGTTAGATAATGATGAACCCTCAGAAAAAAAACAGAAGTTGTTGTAAATTATGTATTTTAATAAAATTATTAACATATATATTGTTTTTATTATAAAAAAATAAAATCCTGAAATTTGTCCAAAACCCCTGCAGTGCATGTGTCTTTGTCTAGTTTGTGCATGCTTAACATATACAATAACTCAGGTCCACAAGTGTTTATTTCTTGTATTTCCTTGTCATTGAATATATTAAGCAAAGGTGTGCCTAGGAAAAGTATCGTACACCTATTTTCAAACGCTTGATACTCGGAGGGATGCCATTTTAATATGTCGAACTTTGATGTAGAATTCATGGTGATTAAAGTTGGATGTGGGTCGATTGGCATCGCATCTTTGTATTTCACGTCTGTTGTAAGGGTGTTTGATCCTTCTAATAGTTGTTTCATCAACTGAATCACGCCTATGTGCTCGAAAACCATTTCGTCGCATCTATAAGCTAAACAGTTACTTAATGCCTGAAGTAGGAAAGCAGACGGATTAGGTCCAGTGGGACAGTTGAAGTACCCAATTTCATGAGGCTTAAAGTTAGAATATAATAGATTAGCAAGAAATGTTTTACCTGAATCTGATGGTCCACATAGAATGAGTCCTCGTTTTTTATGGTTTAAGTTGAAGATAAAGTTGCAAAGTAACTGTTTTAGCCTATTGACTGAGATTTGGTTTTCTAGTGCGATGTTAGATAGGAAGAACATCAGAGCACCCAAACGTGATTTGTTGTTTGATACAACTATCCTAGGCGTTAGTACGTCTATGTTACGTTGTTGTAAGTACACCTGTCGGAATATTGTCTTCTTTATAATTTCAAGATCTTTCAGTTGTATAGTGAATTCTAGTTGTCTAAGTTCTTCGCTTCTAGCCAGTTCGTCGTCATAATGTCTGGAGTTCATTATGTTGTGTTTAAATAAGTAAGTTGCGAAGTTATGTTTTTGTTGTTGTTTTAACGGTTGGCGTTTTGTTATTATTGTTTCGTCTGGTATATTGTCTAAGTCAAATGTAATGTGCGATTTTACGTAGTTAATCACGTTCAAGCACGTACACAACAGCATTCTTGTAGTAAGAAGCGGTAGTAACGTGCTTAACCGAAATTCTCGAGTTGCAGATGTGACAGTAGTGTCCGTACCGTTTTCTTGTGATGTCGGCACATCCCCTGCAGAGGTATTGTCGTTCTCTGAAATTCGGGACTTCGTTCGGATTTGTCCAAGACTTAGCTGGCGAGGATAACGTGGGTGTGAAGTTGCCCTGAATATTCGCTCTCTTTTCCATCAAAGTATTTACATATTGTGTGGGTCTTAGAGCAAAGGTCCAGGGCGTCGCATTTCGTTTCCTTTTGGTTGTACCATATTGATGTTGTTGGTTTCCCTGTATGAATAACATGGAAAATATCAAAGCCTCGCTTTAATTCTTTGTTAAAACATAGTAGTTCCTAAAATTATATATATTTATGTTAAATTTTAAATTAAATATTTGTGCTTATATATTTGTATTAATATATAGTCTTACCGAGTTATCTAACTTTAATTCTGCGCATCTGTTGGTACGGGTAATGTTGTCGCAGCATGCAATGGTTTCTTTTTCCTCGATCTCTTCGACCCATTCCTCGTCTGACGAAATTTCAATAATATTTTCTCCGCTTGTTGTATCTGTTTCTTTTTCGCTTTCAGTAACATTTTCGCACTTTGGAGGAAAAGTTGTTGATCCTTCTTCACTATCCAGCTGACATCCTGATACGATAGCGTTTCTAGATTCTGTTCTGGTGTCATTAAAATTATTTTCTCTTCCAAACATTTTGCTAGAGCCTTCTCCGTCGATAGTTGTTTCACTCTGTTGCTGTAGTAGCGGGATTTCAGTAGTTGAATTGCTTTTTCGTAAGGCGTGTTCGTTTCCAGTGATGGTATAATATTCATTGAGCAACTCTCTATATTCGTATTCGTTATGTCCTTTATTAAGCTGCTCTTCGATGTATTGTAACTTTCGTCTAATTTCTGGTGAGTCGATATTAATTCTTCGTTTTGTGGCTCTTTCTTTTTCTCGTGAGACTTTTTTAATATTAGGCATTCCCAATATACTTCGTTATTGTAATCTTTGTCTTGATAAAAATTTACACTTGTATCGTCGCTTTCTAAACTCATAACTGCTTTATTAAAAATAAGTTTGCTTTTTATTATAAAAAATGATTGACGTTTCTATGGTAAATAATAGAGAAAAAAACAAAAAGATTATCTTTTTACAATAGGAGATTAAGCGTATTGTTTAAAGTGACAGTAATACGAAACATTTATAAATTCTTCTCCAACCTACCATCCCAACCAACCCTTGACACACCCCCGCCTCCGCCCACTATGAGATCTCATAGCGGGCGGGGTGGGGTGTGTCAAGGGTTGGTTGGGATGGTAGGTTGGAGAAGAATTAAGAAATAAACACAACATAATGAACTCCAGACATTATGACGACGAACTGGCTAGAAGCGAAGAACTTAGACAACTAGAATTCACTATACAACTGAAAGATCTTGAAATTATAAAGAAGACAATATTCCGACAGGTCATGCCGTTTAGTGGTAACAAAAATTGCAAGCGTTTATATTTTTGTATTGACCCAGCTTATATTGGAAAAGATGTTATGCCTACTACTGTTAGAGGACGGTTAAGACTTAGACATAGAATTCAAGTATTCGATAAAGATTGGACATATGATCGTACCCGTGTTGAGCCTGTTAACGAAAATTATAAGCGTCCTACTATTAAGCAATCTCGTTTTGGTAAAGATGCTACATATACTACTGTGACTATGGCTAATCCATGTGTTAAAAATAATCCTAAAATAACATTCGTTAATTCTTATCAGAAGATATTTTATCCTGCCTTTAGTACTATGTTTATTTCTAAAGTGGAACAGTTAGATAATGATGAACACTCAGAAAAAAAACAGAAGTTGTTGTAAATTATGTATTTTAATAAAATTATTTACATATATATTGTTTTTATTATAAAAAAATAAAATCCTGAAATTTGTCCGAAACCCCTGCAGTGCATGTGTCTTTGTCTAGTTTGTGCATGCTTAACATATACAATAACTCAGGTCCACAAGTGTTTATTTCTTGTAATTCCTTGTCATTGAATATATTAAGCAAAGGTGTGCCTAGGAAAAGTATCGTACACCTATTTTCAAACGCTTGATACTCGGAGGGATGCCATTTTAATATGTCGAACTTTGATGTAGAATTCATGGTGATTAAAGTTGGATGTGGGTCGATTAACATCGCATCTTTGTATTTCACGTCTGTTGTAAGGGTGTTTGATCCTTCTAATAGTTGTTTCATCAACTGAATCACGCCTAGGTGCTCGAAAACCATTTCGTCGCATCTATAAGCTAAACAGTTACTTAATGCCTGAAGTAGGAAAGCAGATGGATTAGGTCCAGTGGGACAGTTGAAGTACCCAATTTCATGAGGCTTAAAGTTAGAATATAATAGATTAGCAAGAAATGTTTTACCTGAATCTGATGGTCAACATAGAATGAGTCCTCGTTTTTCATGGTTTAAGTTGAAGATAAAGTTGCAAAGTAACTGTTTTAGCCTATTGACTGAGTTTTGGTTTTCTAGTGCGATGTTAGATAGGAAGAACATCAGAGCACCCAAACGTGATTTGTTGTTTGATACAACTATCCTAGGCGTTAGTACGTCTATGTTACGTTGTTGTAAGTACACCTGTCGGAATATTGTCTTCTTTATAATTTCAAGATCTTTCAGTTGTATAGTGAATTCTAGTTGTCTAAGTTCTTCGCTTCTAGCCAGTTCGTCGTCATAATGTCTGGAGTTCATTATGTTGTGTTTAAATAAGTAAGTTGCGAAGTTATGTTTTTGTTGTTGTTTTAACGGTTGGCGTTTTGTTATTATTGTTTCGTCTGGTATATTGTCTAAGTCAAATGTAATGTGCGATTTTACGTAGTTAATCACGTTCAAGCACGTACACAACAGCATTCTTGTAGTAAGAAGCGGTAGTAACGTGCTTAACCGAAATTCTCGAGTTGCAGATGTGACAGTAGTGTCCGTACCGTTTTCTTGTGATGTCGGCACATCCCCTGCAGAGGTATTGTCGTTCTCTGAAATATGCTCTTCGAATTCTGAGTTGTTCACCTTCGGGACTTCGTTCGGATTTGTCCAAGACATAGCTGGCGAGGATAACGTGGGTGTGAAGTTGCCCTGAATGTTCGCTCTCTTTTCCATCAAAGTATTTACATATTGTGTGGGTCTTAGAGCAAAGGTCCAGGGCGTCGCATTTCGTTTCCTTTTGGTTGTACCATATGTTTTACCTGAATCTGATGGTCCACATAGAATGAGTCCTCGTTTTTTATGGTTTAAGTTGAAGATAAAGTTGCAAAGTAACTGTTTTAGCCTATTGACTGAGATTTGGTTTTCTAGTGCGATGTTAGATAGGAAGAACATCAGAGCACCCAAACGTGATTTGTTGTTTGATACAACTATCCTAGGCGTTAGTACGTCTATGTTACGTTGTTGTAAGTACACCTGTCGGAATATTGTCTTCTTTATAATTTCAAGATCTTTCAGTTGTATAGTGAATTCTAGTTGTCTAAGTTCTTCGCTTCTAGCCAGTTCGTCGTCATAATGTCTGGAGTTCATTATGTTGTGTTTAAATAAGTAAGTTGCGAAGTTATGTTTTTGTTGTTGTTTTAACGGTTGGCGTTTTGTTATTATTGTTTCGTCTGGTATATTGTCTAAGTCAAATGTAATGTGCGATTTTACGTAGTTAATCACGTTCAAGCACGTACACAACAGCATTCTTGTAGTAAGAAGCGGTAGTAACGTGCTTAACCGAAATTCTCGAGTTGCAGATGTGACAGTAGTGTCCGTACCGTTTTCTTGTGATGTCGGCACATCCCCTGCAGAGGTATTGTCGTTCTCTGAAATTCGGGACTTCGTTCGGATTTGTCCAAGACTTAGCTGGCGAGGATAACGTGGGTGTGAAGTTGCCCTGAATATTCGCTCTCTTTTCCATCAAAGTATTTACATATTGTGTGGGTCTTAGAGCAAAGGTCCAGGGCGTCGCATTTCGTTTCCTTTTGGTTGTACCATATTGATGTTGTTGGTTTCCCTGTATGAATAACATGGAAAATATCAAAGCCTCGCTTTAATTCTTTGTTAAAACATAGTAGTTCCTAAAATTATATATATTTATGTTAAATTTTAAATTAAATATTTGTGCTTATATATTTGTATTAATATATAGTCTTACCGAGTTATCTAACTTTAATTCTGCGCATCTGTTGGTACGGGTAATGTTGTCGCAGCATGCAATGGTTTCTTTTTCCTCGATCTCTTCGACCCATTCCTCGTCTGACGAAATTTCAATAATATTTTCTCCGCTTGTTGTATCTGTTTCTTTTTCGCTTTCAGTAACATTTTCGCACTTTGGAGGAAAAGTTGTTGATCCTTCTTCACTATCCAGCTGACATCCTGATACGATAGCGTTTCTAGATTCTGTTCTGGTGTCATTAAAATTATTTTCTCTTCCAAACATTTTGCTAGAGCCTTCTCCGTCGATAGTTGTTTCACTCTGTTGCTGTAGTAGCGGGATTTCAGTAGTTGAATTGCTTTTTCGTAAGGCGTGTTCGTTTCCAGTGATGGTATAATATTCATTGAGCAACTCTCTATATTCGTATTCGTTATGTCCTTTATTAAGCTGCTCTTCGATGTATTGTAACTTTCGTCTAATTTCTGGTGAGTCGATATTAATTCTTCGTTTTGTGGCTCTTTCTTTTTCTCGTGAGACTTTTTTAATATTAGGCATTCCCAATATACTTCGTTATTGTAATCTTTGTCTTGATAAAAATTTACACTTGTATCGTCGCTTTCTAAACTCATAACTGCTTTATTAAAAATAAGTTTGCTTTTTATTATAAAAAATGATTGACGTTTCTATGGTAAATAATAGAGAAAAAAACAAAAAGATTATCTTTTTACAATAGGAGATTAAGCGTATTGTTTAAAGTGACAGTAATACGAAACATTTATAAATTCTTCTCCAACCTACCATCCCAACCAACCCTTGACACACCCCCGCCTCCGCCCACTATGAGATCTCATAGCGGGCGGGGTGGGGTGTGTCAAGGGTTGGTTGGGATGGTAGGTTGGAGAAGAATTAAGAAATAAACACAACATAATGAACTCCAGACATTATGACGACGAACTGGCTAGAAGCGAAGAACTTAGACAACTAGAATTCACTATACAACTGAAAGATCTTGAAATTATAAAGAAGACAATATTCCGACAGGTCATGCCGTTTAGTGGTAACAAAAATTGCAAGCGTTTATATTTTTGTATTGACCCAGCTTATATTGGAAAAGATGTTATGCCTACTACTGTTAGAGGACGGTTAAGACTTAGACATAGAATTCAAGTATTCGATAAAGATTGGACATATGATCGTACCCGTGTTGAGCCTGTTAACGAAAATTATAAGCGTCCTACTATTAAGCAATCTCGTTTTGGTAAAGATGCTACATATACTACTGTGACTATGGCTAATCCATGTGTTAAAAATAATCCTAAAATAACATTCGTTAATTCTTATCAGAAGATATTTTATCCTGCCTTTAGTACTATGTTTATTTCTAAAGTGGAACAGTTAGATAATGATGAACACTCAGAAAAAAAACAGAAGTTGTTGTAAATTATGTATTTTAATAAAATTATTTACATATATATTGTTTTTATTATAAAAAAATAAAATCCTGAAATTTGTCCGAAACCCCTGCAGTGCATGTGTCTTTGTCTAGTTTGTGCATGCTTAACATATACAATAACTCAGGTCCACAAGTGTTTATTTCTTGTAATTCCTTGTCATTGAATATATTAAGCAAAGGTGTGCCTAGGAAAAGTATCGTACACCTATTTTCAAACGCTTGATACTCGGAGGGATGCCATTTTAATATGTCGAACTTTGATGTAGAATTCATGGTGATTAAAGTTGGATGTGGGTCGATTAACATCGCATCTTTGTATTTCACGTCTGTTGTAAGGGTGTTTGATCCTTCTAATAGTTGTTTCATCAACTGAATCACGCCTAGGTGCTCGAAAACCATTTCGTCGCATCTATAAGCTAAACAGTTACTTAATGCCTGAAGTAGGAAAGCAGATGGATTAGGTCCAGTGGGACAGTTGAAGTACCCAATTTCATGAGGCTTAAAGTTAGAATATAATAGATTAGCAAGAAATGTTTTACCTGAATCTGATGGTCCACATAGAATGAGTCCTCGTTTTTTATGGTTTAAGTTGAAGATAAAGTTGCAAAGTAACTGTTTTAGCCTATTGACTGAGATTTGGTTTTGTAGTGCGATGTTAGATAGGAAGAACATCAGAGCACCCAAACGTGATTTGTTGTTTGATACAACTATCCTAGGCGTTAGTACGTCTATGTTACGTTGTTGTAAGTACACCTATCGGAATATTGTCTTCTTTATAATTTCAAGATCTTTCAGTTGTATAGTGAATTATAGTTGTCTAAGTTCTTCGCTTCTGGCCAGTTCGTCGTCATAATGTCTGGAGTTCATTATGTTGTGTTTAAATAAGTAAGTTGCGAGGTTATGTTTTTGTTGTTGTTTTAACGGTTGGCGTTTTGTTATTATTGTTTCGTCTGGTATATTGTCTAAGTCAAATGTAATGTGCGATTTTACGTAGTTAATCACGTTCAAGCACGTACACAACAGCATTCTTGTAGTAAGAAGCGGTAGTAACGTGCTTAACCGAAATTCTCAAGTTGCAGATGTGACAGTAGTGTCCGTACCGTTTTCTTGTGATGTCGGCACATCCCCTGCAGAGGTATTGTCGTTCTCTGAAATATGCTCTTCGAATTCTGAGTTGTTCACCTTCGGGACTTCGTTCGGATTTGTCCAAGACATAGCTGGCGAGGATAACGTTGGTGTGAAGTTGCCCTGAATGTTCGCTCTCTTTTCCATCAAAGTATTTACATATTGTGTGGGTCTTAGAGCAAAGGTCCAGGGCGTCGCATTTCGTTTCCTTTTGGTTGTACCATATGTTTTACCTGAATCTGATGGTCCACATAGAATGAGTCCTCGTTTTTTATGGTTTAAGTTGAAGATAAAGTTGCAAAGTAACTGTTTTAGCCTATTGACTGAGATTTGGTTTTCTAGTGCGATGTTAGATAGGAAGAACATCAGAGCACCCAAACGTGATTTGTTGTTTGATACAACTATCCTAGGCGTTAGTACGTCTATGTTACGTTGTTGTAAGTACACCTGTCGGAATATTGTCTTCTTTATAATTTCAAGATCTTTCAGTTGTATAGTGAATTCTAGTTGTCTAAGTTCTTCGCTTCTAGCCAGTTCGTCGTCATAATGTCTGGAGTTCATTATGTTGTG
Source organism: Hydra vulgaris (assembly GCF_022113875.1). NCBI lineage: Eukaryota > Metazoa > Cnidaria > Hydrozoa > Anthoathecata > Hydridae > Hydra > Hydra vulgaris. The sequence continues at coordinate 48,864,843 of NC_061165.1, forward strand.
TTTAAATAAGTAAGTTGCGAAGTTATGTTTTTGTTGTTGTTTTAACGGTTGGCGTTTTGTTATTATTGTTTCGTCTGGTATATTGTCTAAGTCAAATGTAATGTGCGATTTTACGTAGTTAATCACGTTCAAGCACGTACACAACAGCATTCTTGTAGTAAGAAGCGGTAGTAACGTGCTTAACCGAAATTCTCGAGTTGCAGATGTGACAGTAGTGTCCGTACCGTTTTCTTGTGATGTCGGCACATCCCCTGCAGAGGTATTGTCGTTCTCTGAAATATGCTCTTCGAATTCTGAGTTGTTCACCTTCGGGACTTCGTTCGGATTTGTCCAAGACATAGCTGGCGAGGATAACGTGGGTGTGAGGTTGCCCTGAATATTCGCTCTCTTTTCCATCAAAGTATTTACATATTGTGTGGGTCTTAGAGCAAAGGTCCAGGGCGTCGCATTTCGTTTCCTTTTGGTTGTACCATATTGATGTTGTTGGTTTCCCTGTATGAATAACATGGAAAATATCAAAGCCTCGCTTTAATTCTATGTTAAAACATAGTAGTTCCTAAAATTATATATATTTATGTTAAATTTTAAATTAAATATTTGTGCTTATATATTTGTATTAATATATAGTCTTACCGAATTATCTAACTTTAATTCTGCGCATCTGTTGGTACGGGTAATGTCGTCGCAGCATGCAATGGTTTCTTTTTCCTCAATCTCTTCGACCCATTCCTCGTCTGACGAAATTTCAATAATGTTTTCTCCGCTTGTTGTATCTGTTTCTTTTTCGCTTTCAGTAACATTTTCCCACTTTGGAGGAATAGTTTTTGATCCTTCTTCACTATCCAGCTGACATCCTGATACGATAGCGTTTCTAGATTCTGTTCTGGTGTCATTAAAATTATTTTCTCTTCCAAACATTTTGCTAGAGCCTTCTCCGTCGATAGTTGTTTCGCTCTGTTGCTGTAGTAGCGGGATTTCAGTAGTTGAATTGCTTTTTCGTAAGGCGTGTTCGTTTCCAGTGATGGTATAATATTCATTGAGCAACTCTCTATATTCGTATTCGTTATGTCCTTTATTAGGCTGCTCTTCGATGTATTGTAACTTTCGTCTAATTTCTGGTGAGTCGATATTAATTCTTCGTTTTGTGGCTCTTTCTTTTCCTCGTGAGACTTTTTTAATATTAGGCATTCCCAATATACTTCGTTATTGTAATCTTTGTCTTGATAAAAATTTACACTTGTATCGTCGCTTTCTAAACTCATAACTGCTTTATTAAAAATAAGTTTGCTTTTTATTATAAAAAATGATTGGCGTTTCTATGGTAAATAATAGAGAAATAAACAAAAAGATTATCTTTTTACAATAGGAGATTAAGCGTATTGTTTAAAGTGACAGTAATACGAAACATTTATAAATTCTTCTCCAACCTACCATCCCAACCAACCCTTGACACTCCCCCGCCTCCGCCCACTATGAGATCTCATAGCGGGCGGGGTGGGGTGTGTCAAGAGTTGGTTGGGATGGTAGGTTGGAGAAGAATTAAGAAATAAACACAACATAATGAACTCCAGACATTATGACGACGAACTGGCTAGAAGCGAAGAACTTAGACAACTAGAATTCACTATACAACTGAAAGATCTTGAAATTATAAAGAAGACAATATTCCGACAGGTCATGCCGTTTAGTGGTAACAAAAATTGCAAGCGTTTATATTTTTGTATTGACCCAGCTTATATTGGAAAAGATGTTATGCCTACTACTGTTAGAGGACGGTTAAGACTTAGACATAGAATTCAAGTATTCGATAAAGATTGGACATATGATCGTACCCGTGTTGAGCCTGTTAACGAAAATTATAAGCGTCCTACTATTAAGCAATCTCGTTTTGGTAAAGATGCTACATATACTACTGTGACTATGGCTAATCCATGTGTTAAAAATAATCCTAAAATAACATTCGTTAATTCTTATCAGAAGATATTTTATCCTGCCTTTAGTACTATGTTTATTTCTAAAGTGGAACAGTTAGATAATGATGAACACTCAGAAAAAAAACAGAAGTTGTTGTAAATTATGTATTTTAATAAAATTATTTACATATATATTGTTTTTATTATAAAAAAATAAAATCCTGAAATTTGTCCGAAACCCCTGCAGTGCATGTGTCTTTGTCTAGTTTGTGCATGCTTAACATATACAATAACTCAGGTCCACAAGTGTTTATTTCTTGTAATTCCTTGTCATTGAATATATTAAGCAAAGGTGTGCCTAGGAAAAGTATCGTACACCTATTTTCAAACGCTTGATACTCGGAGGGATGCCATTTTAATATGTCGAACTTTGATGTAGAATTCATGGTGATTAAAGTTGGATGTGGGTCGATTGGCATCGCATCTTTGTATTTCACGTCTGTTGTAAGGGTGTTTGATCCTTCTAATAGTTGTTTCATCAACTGAATCACGCCTAGGTGCTCGAAAACCATTTCGTCGCATCTATAAGCTAAACAGTTACTTAATGCCTGAAGTAGGAAAGCAGATGGATTAGGTCCAGTGGGACAGTTGAAGTACCCAATTTCATGAGGCTTAAAGTTAGAATATAATAGATTAGCAAGAAATGTTTTACCTGAATCTGATGGTCCACATAGAATGAGTCCTCGTTTTTTATGGTTTAAGTTGAAGATAAAGTTGCAAAGTAACTGTTTTAGCCTATTGACTGAGATTTGGTTTTGTAGTGCGATGTTAGATAGGAAGAACATCAGAGCACCCAAACGTGATTTGTTGTTTGATACAACTATCCTAGGCGTTAGTACGCCTATGTTACGTTGTTGTAAGTACACCTGTCGGAATATTGTCTTCTTTATAATTTCAAGATCTTTCAGTTGTATAGTGAATTCTAGTTGTCTAAGTTCTTCGCTTCTAGCCAGTTCGTCGTCATAATGTCTGGAGTTCATTATGTTGTGTTTAAATAAGTAAGTTGCGAAGTTATGTTTTTGTTGTTGTTTTAACGGTTGGCGTTTTGTTATTATTGTTTCGTCTGGTATATTGTCTAAGTCAAATGTAATGTGCGATTTTACGTAGTTAATCACGTTCAAGCACGTACACAACAGCATTCTTGTAGTAAGAAGCGGTAGTAACGTGCTTAACCGAAATTCTCGAGTTGCAGATGTGACAGTAGTGTCCGTACCGTTTTCTTGTGATGTCGGCACATCCCCTGCAGAGGTATTGTCGTTCTCTGAAATATGCTCTTCGAATTCTGAGTTGTTCACCTTCGGGACTTCGTTCGGATTTGTCCAAGACATAGCTGGCGAGGATAACGTGGGTGTGAGGTTGCCCTGAATATTCGCTCTCTTTTCCATCAAAGTATTTACATATTGTGTGGGTCTTAGAGCAAAGGTCCAGGGCGTCGCATTTCGTTTCCTTTTGGTTGTACCATATTGATGTTGTTGGTTTCCCTGTATGAATAACATGGAAAATATCAAAGCCTCGCTTTAATTCTTTGTTAAAACATAGTAGTTCCTAAAATTATATATATTTATGTTAAATTTTAAATTAAATATTTGTGCTTATATATTTGTATTAATATATAGTCTTACCGAATTATCTAACTTTAATTCTGCGCATCTGTTAGTACGGGTAATGTCGTCGCAGCATGCAATGGTTTCTTTTTCCTCAATCTCTTCGACCCATTCCTCGTCTGACGAAATTTCAATAATGTTTTCTCCGCTTGTTGTATCTGTTTCTTTTTCGCTTTCAGTAACATTTTCGCACTTTGGAGGAATAGTTTTTGATCCTTCTTCACTATCCAGCTGACATCCTGATACGATAGCGTTTCTAGATTCTGTTCTGGTGTCATTAAAATTATTTTCTCTTCCAAACATTTTGCTAGAGCCTTCTCCGTCGATAGTTGTTTCGCTCTGTTGCTGTAGTAGCGGGATTTCAGTAGTTGAATTGCTTTTTCGTAAGGCGTGTTCGTTTCCAGTGATGGTATAATATTCATTGAGCAACTCTCTATATTCGTATTCGTTATGTCCTTTATTAGGCTGCTCTTCGATGTATTGTAACTTTCGTCTAATTTCTGGTGAGTCGATATTAATTCTTCGTTTTGTGGCTCTTTCTTTTCCTCGTGAGACTTTTTTAATATTAGGCATTCCCAATATACTTCGTTATTGTAATCTTTGTCTTGATAAAAATTTACACTTGTATCGTCGCTTTCTAAACTCATAACTGCTTTATTAAAAATAAGTTTGCTTTTTATTATAAAAAATGATTGGCGTTTCTATGGTAAATAATAGAGAAATAAACAAAAAGATTATCTTTTTACAATAGGAGATTAAGCGTATTGTTTAAAGTGACAGTAATACGAAACATTTATAAATTCTTCTCCAACCTACCATCCCAACCAACCCTTGACACTCCCCCGCCTCCGCCCACTATGAGATCTCATAGCGGGCGGGGTGGGGTGTGTCAAGAGTTGGTTGGGATGGTAGGTTGGAGAAGAATTAAGAAATAAACACAACATAATGAACTCCAGACATTATGACGACGAACTGGCTAGAAGCGAAGAACTTAGACAACTAGAATTCACTATACAACTGAAAGATCTTGAAATTATAAAGAAGACAATATTCCGACAGGTCATGCCGTTTAGTGGTAACAAAAATTGCAAGCGTTTATATTTTTGTATTGACCCAGCTTATATTGGAAAAGATGTTATGCCTACTACTGTTAGAGGACGGTTAAGACTTAGACATAGAATTCAAGTATTCGATAAAGATTGGACATATGATCGTACCCGTGTTGAGCCTGTTAACGAAAATTATAAGCGTCCTACTATTAAGCAATCTCGTTTTGGTAAAGATGCTACATATACTACTGTGACTATGGCTAATCCATGTGTTAAAAATAATCCTAAAATAACATTCGTTAATTCTTATCAGAAGATATTTTATCCTGCCTTTAGTACTATGTTTATTTCTAAAGTGGAACAGTTAGATAATGATGAACACTCAGAAAAAAAACAGAAGTTGTTGTAAATTATGTATTTTAATAAAATTATTTACATATATATTGTTTTTATTATAAAAAAATAAAATCCTGAAATTTGTCCGAAACCCCTGCAGTGCATGTGTCTTTGTCTAGTTTGTGCATGCTTAACATATACAATAACTCAGGTCCACAAGTGTTTATTTCTTGTAATTCCTTGTCATTGAATATATTAAGCAAAGGTGTGCCTAGGAAAAGTATCGTACACCTATTTTCAAACGCTTGATACTCGGAGGGATGCCATTTTAATATGTCGAACTTTGATGTAGAATTCATGGTGATTAAAGTTGGATGTGGGTCGATTAACATCGCATCATTGTATTTCACGTCTGTTGTAAGGGTGTTTGATCCTTCTAATAGTTGTTTCATCAACTGAATCACGCCTAGGTGCTCGAAAACCATTTCGTCGCATCTATAAGCTAAACAGTTACTTAATGCCTGAAGTAGGAAAGCAGATGGATTAGGTCCAGTGGGACAGTTGAAGTACCCAATTTCATGAGGCTTAAAGTTAGAATATAATAGATTAGCAAGAAATGTTTTACCTGATTCTGATGGTCCACATAGAATGAGTCCTCGTTTTTTATGGTTTAAGTTGAAGATAAAGTTGCAAAGTAACTGTTTTAGCCTATTGACTGAGATTTGGTTTTGTAGTGCGATGTTAGATAGGAAGAACATCAGAGCACCCAAACGTGATTTGTTGTTTGATACAACTATCCTAGGCGTTAGTACGTCTATGTTACGTTGTTGTAAGTACACCTGTCGGAATATTGTCTTCTTTATAATTTCAAGATCTTTCAGTTGTATAGTGAATTCTAGTTGTCTAAGTTCTTCGCTTCTAGCCAGTTCGTCGTCATAATGTCTGGAGTTCAGTATGTTGTGTTTAAATAAGTAAGTTGCGAAGTTATGTTTTTGTTGTTGTTTTAACGGTTGGCGTTTTGTTATTATTGTTTCGTCTGGTATATTGTCTAAGTCAAATGTAATGTGCGATTTTACGTAGTTATTCACGTTCAAGCACGTACACAACAGCATTCTTGTAGTAAGAAGCGGTAGTAACGTGCTTAACCGAAATTCTCGAGTTGCAGATGTGACAGTAGTGTCCGTACCGTTTTCTTGTGATGTCGGCACATCCCCTGCAGAGGTATTGTCGTTCTCTGAAATATGCTCTTCGAATTCTGAGTTGTTCACCTTCGGGACTTCGTTCGGATTTGTCCAAGACATAGCTGGCGAGGATAACATTGGTGTGAAGTTGCCCTGAATGTTCGCTCTCTTTTCCATCAAAGTATTTACATATTGTGTGGGTCTTAGAGCAAAGGTCCAGGGCGTCGCATTTCGTTTCCTTTTGGTTGTACCATATGTTTTACCTGAATCTGATGGTCCACATAGAATGAGTCCTCGTTTTTTATGGTTTAAGTTGAAGATAAAGTTGCAAAGTAACTGTTTTAGCCTATTGACTGAGATTTGGTTTTCTAGTGCGATGTTAGATAGGAAGAACATCAGAGCACCCAAACGTGATTTGTTGTTTGATACAACTATCCTAGGCGTTAGTACGTCTATGTTACGTTGTTGTAAGTACACCTGTCGGAATATTGTCTTCTTTATAATTTCAAGATCTTTCAGTTGTATAGTGAATTCTAGTTGTCTAAGTTCTTCGCTTCTAGCCAGTTCGTCGTCATAATGTCTGGAGTTCATTATGTTGTGTTTAAATAAGTAAGTTGCGAAGTTATGTTTTTGTTGTTGTTTTAACGGTTGGCGTTTTGTTATTATTGTTTCGTCTGGTATATTGTCTAAGTCAAATGTAATGTGCGATTTTACGTAGTTAATCACGTTCAAGCACGTACACAACAGCATTCTTGTAGTAAGAAGCGGTAGTAACGTGCTTAACCGAAATTCTCGAGTTGCAGATGTGACAGTAGTGTCCGTACCGTTTTCTTGTGATGTCGGCACATCCCCTGCAGAGGTGTTGTCGTTCTCTGAAATTCGGGACTTCGTTCGGATTTGTCCAAGACTTAGCTGGCGAGGATAACGTGGGTGTGAAGTTGCCCTGAATATTCGCTCTCTTTTCCATCAAAGTATTTACATATTGTGTGGGTCTTAGAGCAAAGGTCCAGGGCGTCGCATTTCGTTTCCTTTTGGTTGTACCATATTGATGTTGTTGGTTTCCCTGTATGAATAACATGGAAAATATCAAAGCCTCGCTTTAATTCTTTGTTAAAACATAGTAGTTCCTAAAATTATATATATTTATGTTAAATTTTAAATTAAATATTTGTGCTTATATATTTGTATTAATATATAGTCTTACCGAGTTATCTAACTTTAATTCTGCGCATCTGTTGGTACGGGTAATGTTGTCGCAGCATGCAATGGTTTCTTTTTCCTCGATCTCTTCGACCCATTCCTCGTCTGACGAAATTTCAATAATATTTTCTCCGCTTGTTGTATCTGTTTCTTTTTCGCTTTCAGTAACATTTTCGCACTTTGGAGGAAAAGTTGTTGATCCTTCTTCACTATCCAGCTGACATCCTGATACGATAGCGTTTCTAGATTCTGTTCTGGTGTCATTAAAATTATTTTCTCTTCCAAACATTTTGCTAGAGCCTTCTCCGTCGATAGTTGTTTCACTCTGTTGCTGTAGTAGCGGGATTTCAGTAGTTGAATTGCTTTTTCGTAAGGCGTGTTCGTTTCCAGTGATGGTATAATATTCATTGAGCAACTCTCTATATTCGTATTCGTTATGTCCTTTATTAAGCTGCTCTTCGATGTATTGTAACTTTCGTCTAATTTCTGGTGAGTCGATATTAATTCTTCGTTTTGTGGCTCTTTCTTTTTCTCGTGAGACTTTTTTAATATTAGGCATTCCAAATATACTTCGTTATTGTAATCTTTGTCTTGATAAAAATTTACACTTGTATCGTCGCTTTCTAAACTCATAACTGCTTTATTAAAAATAAGTTTGCTTTTTATTATAAAAAATGATTGACGTTTCTATGGTAAATAATAGAGAAAAAAACAAAAAGATTATCTTTTTACAATAGGAGATTAAGCGTATTGTTTAAAGTGACAGTAATACGAAACATTTATAAATTCTTCTCTAACCTACCATCCGAACCAACCCTTGACACACCCCCGCCTCCGCCCACTATGAGATCTCATAGCGGGCGGGGTGGGGGTGTGTCAAGGGTTGGTTGGGATGGTAGGTTGGAGAAGAATTAAGAAATAAACACAACATAATGAACTCCAGACATTATGACGACGAACTGGCTAGAAACGAAGAACTTAGACAACTAGAATTCACTATACAACTGAAAGATCTTGAAATTGTAAAGAAGACAATATTCCGACAGGTCATGCCGTTTAGTGGTAACAAAAATTGCAAGCGTTTATATTTTTGTATTGACCCAGCTTATATTGGAAAAGATGTTATGCCTACTACTGTTAGAGGACGGTTAAGACTTAGACATAGAATTCAAGTATTCGATAAAGATTGGACATATGATCGTACCCGTGTTGAGCCTGTTAACGAAAATTATAAGCGTCCTACTATTAAGCAATCTCGTTTTGGTAAAGATGCTACATATACTACTGTGACTATGGCTAATCCATGTGTTAAAAATAATCCTAAAATAACATTCGTTAATTCTTATCAGAAGATATTTTATCCTGCCTTTAGTACTATGTTTATTTCTAAAGTGGAACAGTTAGATAATGATGAACACTCAGAAAAAAAACAGAAGTTGTTGTAAAGTATGTATTTTAATAAAATTATTTACATATATATTGTTTTTATTATAAAAAAATAAAATCCTGAAATTTGTCCGAAACCCCTGCAGTGCATGTGTCTTTGTCTAGTTTGTGCATGCTTAACATATACAATAACTCAGGTCCACAAGTGTTTATTTCTTGTAATTCCTTGTCATTGAATATATTAAGCAAAGGTGTGCCTAGGAAAAGTATCGTACACCTATTTTCAAACGCTTGATACTCGGAGGGATGCCATTTTAATATGTCGAACTTTGATGTAGAATTCATGGTGATTAAAGTTGGATGTGGGTCGATTGGCATCGCATCTTTGTATTTCACGTCTGTTGTAAGGGTGTTTGATCCTTCTAATAGTTGTTTCATCAACTGAATCACGCCTAGGTGCTCGAAAACCATTTCGTCGCATCTATAAGCTAAACAGTTACTTAATGCCTGAAGTAGGAAAGCAGATGGATTAGGTCCAGTGGGACAGTTGAAGTACCCAATTTCATGAGGCTTAAAGTTAGAATATAATAGATTAGCAAGAAATGTTTTACCTGAATCTGATGGTCCACATAGAATGAGTCCTCGTTTTTTATGGTTTAAGTTGAAGATAAAGTTGCAAAGTAACTGTTTTAGCCTATTGACTGAGATTTGGTTTTGTAGTGCGATGTTAGATAGGAAGAACATCAGAGCACCCAAACGTGATTTGTTGTTTGATACAACTATCCTAGGCGTTAGTACGTCTATGTTACGTTGTTGTAAGTACACCTGTCGGAATATTGTCTTCTTTATAATTTCAAGATCTTTCAGTTGTATAGTGAATTCTAGTTGTCTAAGTTCTTCGCTTCTAGCCAGTTCGTCGTCATAATGTCTGGAGTTCATTATGTTGTGTTTAAATAAGTAAGTTGCGAAGTTATGTTTTTGTTGTTGTTTTAACGGTTGGCGTTTTGTTATTATTGTTTCGTCTGGTATATTGTCTAAGTCAAATGTAATGTGCGATTTTACGTAGTTAATCACGTTCAAGCACGTACACAACAGCATTCTTGTAGAAAGAAGCGGTAGTAACGTGCTTAACCGAAATTCTCGAGTTGCAGATGTGACAGTAGTGTCCGTACCGTTTTCTTGTGATGTCGGCACATCCCCTGCAGAGGTATTGTCGTTCTCTGAAATATACTCTTCGAATTCTGAGTTGTTCACCTTCGGGACTTCGTTCGGATTTGTCCAAGACTTAGCTGGCGAGGATAACGTGGGTGTGAAGTTGCCCTGAATATTCGCTCTCTTTTCCATCAAAGTATTTACATATTGTGTGGGTCTTAGAGAAAAGGTCCAGGGCGTCGCATTTCGTTTCCTTTTGGTTGTACCATATTGATGTTGTTGGTTTCCCTGTATGAATAACATGGAAAATATCAAAGCCTCGCTTTAATTCTTTGTTAAAACATAGTAGTTCCTAAAATTATATATATTTATGTTAAATTTTAAATTAAATATTTGTGCTTATATATTTGTATTAATATATAGTCTTACCGAGTTATCTAACTTTAATTCTGCGCATCTGTTGGTACGGGTAATGTTGTCGCAGCATGCAATGGTTTCTTTTTCCTCGATCTCTTCGACCCATTCCTCGTCTGACGAAATTTCAATAATGTTTTCTCCGCTTGTTGTATCTGTTTCTTTTTCGCTTTCAGTAACATTTTCGCACTTTGGAGGAATAATTGTTGATCCTTCTTCACTATCCAGCTGACATCCTGATACGATAGCGTTTCTAGATTCTGTTCTGGTGTCATTAAAATTATTTTCTCTTCCAAACATTTTGCTAGAGCCTTATCCGTCGATAGTTGTTTCACTCTGTTGCTGTAGTAGCGGGATTTCAGTAGTTGAATTGCTTTTTCGTAAGGCGTGTTCGTTTCCAGTGATGGTATAATATTCATTGAGCAACTCTCTATATTCGTATTCGTTATGTCCTTTATTAAGCTGCTCTTCGATGTATTGTAACTTTCGTCTAATTTCTGGTGAGTCGATATTAATTCTTCGTTTTGTGGCTCTTTCTTTTCCTCGTGAGACTTTTTTGATATTAGGCATTCCCAATATACTTCGTTATTGTAATCTTTGTCTTGATAAAAATTTACACTTGTATCGTCGCTTTCTAAACTCATAACTGCTTTATTAAAAATAAGTTTGCTTTTTATTATAAAAAATGATTGACGTTTCTATGGTAAATAATAGAGAAAAAAACAAAAAGATTATCTTTTTACAATAGGAGATTAAGCGTATTGTTTAAAGTGACAGTAATACGAAACATTTATAAATTCTTCTCTAACCTACCATCCGAACCAACCCTTGACACACCCCCGCCTCCGCCCACTATGAGATCTCATAGCGGGCGGGGTGGGGGTGTGTCAAGGGTTGGTTGGGATGGTAGGTTGGAGAAGAATTAAGAAATAAACACAACATAATGAACTCCAGACATTATGACGATGAACTGGCTAGAAGCGAAGAACTTAGACAACTAGAATTCACTATACAACTGAAAGATCTTGAAATTATAAAGAAGACAATATTCCGACAGGTCATGCCGTTTAGTGGTAACAAAAATTGCGAGCGTTTATATTTTTGTATTGACCCAGCTTATATTGGAAAAGATGTTATGCCTACTACTGTTAGAGGACGGTTAAGACTTAGACATAGAATTCAAGTATTCGATAAAGATTGGACATATGATTGTACCCGTGTTGAGCCTGTTAACGAAAATTATAAGCGTCCTACTATTAAGCAATCTCGTTTTGGTAAAGATGCTACATATACTACTGTGACTATGGCTAATCCATGTGTTAAAAATAATCCTAAAATAACATTCGTTAATTCTTATCAGAAGATATTTTATCCTGCCTTTAGTACTATGTTTATTTCTAAAGTGGAACAGTTAGATAATGATGAACCCTCAGAAAAAAAACAGAAGTTGTTGTAAATTATGTATTTTAATAAAATTATTTACATATATATTGTTTTTATTATAAAAAAATAAAATCCTGAAATTTGTCCAAAACCCCTGCAGTGCATGTGTCTTTGTCTAGTTTGTGCATGCTTAACATATACAATAACTCAGGTCCACAAGTGTTTATTTCTTGTAATTCCTTGTCATTGAATATATTAAGCAAAGGTGTGCCTAGAAAAAGTATCGTACACCTATTTTCAAACGCGTGATACTCGGAGGGATGCCATTTTGAACTTTGATCTTGTAGAATACGGATCTCTTCTGCTCCTTTCTATCCTTGAAGAACATCTTGAGTCGTAGTTTTCTTTTGAATTTCTCCACACTAGCCTCGTATACTTCTCTTCCTACTTTCTGTGAATTGGGTATAAATTTCAGTCCTTTTCCAAGTGCTTCCTTTTCTTTATTTGTCAGTACGTGGTCGGATATGTTTGTTATCATTTTGTCAGTCAGGGCTGTTAGCATTCTTACCTTTTCGCTGTCCACCCATCGTTTAATGTCCCTGTCATGTCTAAAGTTTTCGCCCGGTGGAAAAAGAGTTCTCATGCTGAATGGACCAATTGCTCTTCTCTCATTTGATGGAGTGAATTTTCGTTTGTTGTTCTAAAGGTAAGTAATAGCGTGTATCATTTTTGTATTGCATGTATTTTACTGTTTCTTTACTATATATAAGTGGTATGGCAATTATTGGTATGTGGTTGTCCTTTGTTTTGTGAGTGCCCAAATAGTGGTATTTTAGTATGAGTAAAATTGTGAATAATAGTTATTAATTACATATGGATGCTTATACAAGATTATAGGAGATGTTGGCCGGGAGAGAAATGTATATGCATAAAGCACTGATTGTTGATAAATACAGTAGTGTGTTATATGCTTTGCAACGCGTGTTGTGTTATCCTGTGATGAGTGGCATTATAAATAAGGATTAATTAGTAAATAAATGAGTCAGTGTTCGCATATTTTGATATTTACATATTTAAATAAGCATATAAATCGTCTAAAAAATTACAGGTTCGTGTTATATTATTTCGTTAAGTGTATTGTTCATAAAGATTCATGTTCGCTCTTCGTCTTTCAGATATCGTCAAAAATAGTGTCACGGTTTCGTTTCTGGTAAGGGAGAGGTTGTAGGTTGAGGTATCTCATTTGATTGAAGTGAATGTCGAAGTAGTACCATCTGCTGTTGTGTGATTCTAAGTTTTTTGTAATCCATTTGATTTGATAAATTCGTTTATTAAATTTAGATGGGTCTCTTTTGAACCCTAAGATGAGAAATGTGAATAGAACAAATGGCGAGCAACCATTCCCTTGGAAAAATATTGTCAGTTTAAAGGTTTCCAGGTCTGAGGTAACATAGTTCCAGAATATAATTTGGATATCGAGTGGCCAGTTGGTCATCGGATAGAAGCAATCTCCATTCATTATCTTGAACATCTTCTCGCGTTCCAGGTTGATTCGGGGGCTTGCAATGCCTGTAGTGTGTTCTAAAGCCTTCTGTAGGTGTCTCTCTACAAACAACGATTCCTATAATATGTTAAGTATGTTTACAGTCTTTGAGCATTTAGGCAACAGTGGATGGGGGGATGGGCATAATAAAGAAATGAGTGTATTATGAAAAGATATTTATTAGGTGCTATTTTTTATGAGTGTTTGTATGTGGTGACGGACATAGTATAATTCAATAAAGCATAATAAGTCTTCTAGATTAAATAAGAATAAATCAGGGTTATGTGAATGGAAACAGAATACATTATTATGAGGAATATATAATTGAATCATTATAACACGAGGTTAAATATAAGAACAGTAACATATAAATGTGTTTTTGAGACAATACATTATAAGAACATATTTTAAAACACTAGTGGTCAATTATGGTGGTCAAATAGCGAAGATAAGTGGTAACCATTATTTATTGTGTCATTCAACTGTTGTTAGTATTACGTGTAAAGTTGATGTATAGCCCTGAAACAAAAATCAAGTCATTATTTGTTGTGCTACTAAATTGTGTCCAGCGTAAATGTGATTTGTAGTCGAGCGCAAATGTGATTTGTAGATAGAATTGATAATGGAGGAGAATTATTCGTTTTATAAGTAGTCACCATGTGGTTTGTATTCTTAGGGTGATAAACATTCATTATAGATGTAAGTGTCATGAGCGTCTCGAGTACAGTATGGATTGATGCCCTATGGTGCAGTGTGAACGCATAAAGACCTCCAGCTTTCATCCGAAACTGGCATCCCAAAAGAAGTTCCACTCTGGGTCTACACCAGGGTATCTTTTTAAATATATATTAAATATATAAATACCCTTACCAGGGTATCCCATTGGGTTATCCCGAAAGGACTATTCTCAGAGTATCCAGTCAGGAAGATTGCCACAGACTCCTGAATTGACACTGGGACCAGAGGACTCTTAGTGGGGTTCAGTACAACTTGCAAACAATAGTAAATAGTTTTTTGACATGAGTGTCTTTTAGGTGCAGTGGTTTGTCAGAGTCAATGACATTTGTGAACTGTTTTGAGTTCTTATAACTATGCGTGTTATGTAATTAGATAATGCAGTGTACGTGTGTTTGATTACTTTTGTAGCAAGTCTTGATAGTGAGAGATATCAGTATAAAAATAGTTGAAAGTTTTTTTAGTTGGTGTTACATAAGGTAGACGTGAGTACTATAAGTTTAATATAGGTGTATCATTAAAAAGTAGCATAAATAAATAACAAACTATTACATCTTGATAAACTAGAAATGCTAAACAGAGCTATATCAATAGGGCACCAATGACTAGTGTATGTGTATTGCAACTACTAATCTGTAAATATATTTAACAATTCATCATCTAAAATTATATATAGAAGTCATGTAGTCTAATAGTTTATTGTAAGTGTTACATAAGTGTAATTTGTAATTTTTATGTGACAAGTTTAACTGTGCATGTCACGTGACTGTAATGTAGTCAGGAGTATCTGAGGTCGAGTGGAATTATTCGTTTTTAAAACAGTTAGCATGTGGACTTTAGTCAGTTAATCACAATGTAGGTATAGCATGGCTGACTTTGTGTCATTTACAGTAACAGATTAATAATAAGAATGCTATGATATAAGGAATAATTATAGAAGAAAACCAAAATAAAATTTAAAAAGAGGAGAGTAAAGTTTTAATTCAGAATGTGAGGTGTTTGTGCATAAGCATATGTTTGTTGCTGTTGTAAGTACTCTTCTTTGTAAATATTGTTAGGTAAATAAATTTACCTCTGTTACATGTGGTTGTCAGGAAGATAGTCGTTGCTCCGCAGTCCACGCGGACATAAATACTTTTTGTAAATGCAATGCATTTTAGTGAAGCTGCACCGAGCAGTGTACGCCTGAGGGATGAATAATAAGTTAAAAAGAGTTGAGCAGAGTGAGATAAAAGTACAAAAGGACAGATGTCCAGAGGAAAACAAAGAGCCTTAAAGTTGAAAAATATTAAAAAATGATATAAGTAAAGATCATATATATCAACATTGCCAGGTTTAAGCCTCATATAATCAGGCAATTCATCTTGCGGTACAGGTTGATAATCAGGATCATAATTCCAACCTTCAACGCTTTCAGAAACGGTACTCATATCAGTAATATTACCTACTTTAGTTGAATTAGAATTAACAGAGCTAGTAGTAGAAGTACTAGACCGAGACCAATCAGACTCTGAATACAACATATCTTCAAAAATATTAGTTGGTCTTGTCTTACCCATTTCCTTTAAGGCAATATATTCAGTTTTACTAATATTATTTTTAGGTAACAATGCTGTTTTTAAAATCTTCCGAACATTAGGCAAATGCATATAGGGTACGGTTTCCTTAGCTAAACTAGCAACTGCTTTAACATTTTTAACTGCACTTACGACACTTTTAGGATTAAGAGCACCAGTTAAACCGGTAACAACTGATTCAGCAATACGAGCAACCTGTTTATTTTTAAAGTTCTTTTCACTAACACCAAATATTTGATTATCCCATCCAGGGGCCACCTGTAAAGACTTTTTAGGGTTAACTTTACTTTGTTTAAACTGTGCTTGATTCTTGTTGAAGCCCTCCGGAATTGGAAAGTAATAATCGTCTCCCATCTGTAAGTTGAACAGTGTTAGTGCATCCACATATATTCCAAATATCACATGCAAATAAATTATGATCGACGCATTCATTATACAATGACTTACAAGCAGTACGGCCACACCAATCGCAATGGGTAACCGATACCAACGCTAACAACATCAAAAACATTTTAATACATAATTAAACCACGCCTTATATACCTTAAATAATCGGATTACAAGGCAGCAGTAATACGAAACATTTATAAATTCACTATCGACCTACCATCCTTCCAACCATATAACTATGAGATATTATGTCATTATTGTGTTAATAGAAACCATCCCACCGACCACGTGGGATCCCACGTGAGATTACGTTGAAAATTTTTACTTCGTACGAGTCGATACTAACATAATAATAAATATCATCATTACCAACTGATTTATTGAATTAAAGTTTTTTAAAAGAAAGTTCAAATTCCTCAAAGGATAACTTAAGGGAACTTAAGAACAAAGTTATTGGAAAAGCATAATTATTCATTTTGTTTTTCAAGTTAGGAATTTTTTGGGCTAGATTAGGACCAACTTATGTCTATTTAATTTGTCAGCTATTACAATTTGATCGTATGATATTTCCTCTTTAGTTTCAACAGCTTATATCAGACAAGGCATTCGTCAAAAAATTTTAATTCATCATGAAGCACAAGAAACATCAAGTTTCGAAATCATTTTTTTTTTTCAGCGTACTGGAAAAAAAAATCAGAGCACGGATTGAAATTAGGTCTCTGAATTCCCCCAAATAGTTTACGATAAAACGTTCTCATACTCTTTATATTGAAAATTTCTTTTTTCCTTAGTTTAAAAATACTAGAAACTAAAGTACAAAATGTTTTTATTTTGATACTTAATACATTTATATTAAACTTAACTACAAAAATTGTTAGTCAATGATAATTTATACTAAACGAATTAACTTTACGCAGGTTTTATTTTTGAGTAACAAAAACCTAAAACTCTAAATTTTTCAGATGTTCATTATACTAATTTTGATTTGCACTTCAAACAAAAATATTTTTATTGTAAGCCATGTATGCCAACATTTTATGGGCTATATGTCTTTTAACATTGTTGGTAAAGACAAGTTTATAATACATGAGAAACAAGTAGTATAATGCAAATTAAAAATTACTTCAAAAATTTCTTGGTTTGGCTTTCTTCAATTTTTGTTTTGCGCCTATTTTTTATTTTTTTGCTTATATGCTTATTTAGTCGTTTGTTTTTTTTGACATTAAAACTAGTTTTGTTAATAATTATTTGTGTTATATTAAAAATGTTGTTTATTATAAATAGATCATTAAACTTTTTTGTGTCAATTTTATTGCAATGCTTGTTTATTTATTTGCTAAAGATGGTTTTATATAACATTTCACCGTGTTTGTTGGACGTTTTGAGGTTTAGAAAGTTTTTATTACTAGAATTGTACTTGATCTTATAAAGGTTAACAAAGTTAATTTTTTTGAATAAGTTTATTGGTTTCTGTTATTAAATCATTTTATCGCATAGAAAACTTAATGATAAAATTTTCGCAAATGACATACTGAGAGTTGTTGCTTGATTTTATGTATATCTTTGTTTTAAATATTAATTGTGAGTCGTAAAAATTAAAATCATGTAGTATGCATTGCTAAGGCTTTGCGTTTCCTTTGCAGAGTATTAAACTGTTAGAGTTGGCAGTATTCAAAATTAGGTAGTATAAATGTTTTGAAGAATTGTAAACAAACTTTAAAGGCCCGACCAAATACATTATTAACTAAGAATAAATTTTTATTTGCTTTTGATTATACCGTATTTATGTGCATGGTAAAATGTAATTTGCTGCTAATGACACCTAGAAAAAAAAATTTTATTCACTCTTCAGTTTTGAGCTTATCACTTAAATGATTGAAGTTGGCAATAGTATTTTGGCTTATTTGTTAAAATTATTACTTTTTAATACAAATTGACGTCAATTTTAATAGCATAAGCACATCTTATTAATTAGCGTACGTTTTGGAGACATTAAAATAGTTGTTTGTTTGAAAAAGAGTCCCACTCGTGTTTTTAAGTAGTTCAACAGTTTCAGTTTAATATTTGTCTGAATATTAATCCTATAATGACTTATGTTACTGAAAGAAATATTTGGAACATATCTAATCATCAGCTCTAAAAATATTGCATAAAATAAACAATATAGTGTTTATACTTAAACAGCACCCATAAATCGTTCCATTACATATATTAATATAAGTTATTTGGAACTTGTTTTGAAATGTGTTTATTAAAAATAACTGTAAGTAATAGAACTGTATGAATGTAGCCCTTGTTGAAACATTAAATTGTAGTTTAATAATTATTACGTAAAACAAAAATAAAATTTGAAAATCTGCTTTTTTATTGAATATTGTATAATTTTACAATACATATATTGTATTTAAATCTAATAAAGCATTATTTACAATTGTTATGATTCTGATTAAATTTTTATTATTTATATTGTATTCATTTAAATATCTATTTTTTTATATTATTTACTATTTATTGTATATAAATATATGAATATTGAATAAAATTTTAATGCATTATTTAAAATATCTACGTTGACTTTAATACAACGTAAAATGTCAACGTTAAAATATTTTTAACGTCGGTTAAAATTTTAATGTACAATTTAACTACATCTTGTTGAAATGTTAAAATTTGTAATAATAAAATAATCCTATTTTTTGTAACTTTTAATAATAGTATTATAACACTATTAATAATAATATAATAATAAGAAAATTAATTAATAATTGTAATAATATATAACAGTTATTATGATGTTATACTTTATAAGAAATTTATTTTGATGATAATTTATCTATTAAATAATTTTTATAAACTTTGAGTGCAACTTCGGTCGGGTCACGTTTTCTTATTTAGTTATTGAATGATTTATGCGTTTCTGACGGCGATAAAGAAGTTTTATCTATAGAACCAATATAACAATTTAAAAATACAAGTTAAATAAGTCCACATTGTACATTTTCCAGGCTAACATCGTCAGTGTTATAATGCCTAAATGGGGTTCGTGACCCTCTTAAGCAGAGTAGGGGGGCTCTAGTAATCTCCATGGAAAGACGTGTCCTTAGCCAATTTATAACAGCTCCGTACCGCTCATCCATTTTTAAGGACATTTTTTGTGCGAGTAGTGCCGTGAAGCGTTTACATTCGTGACCAAACCCACTATTCGTACCAAAAATTATTGGGGTAAATGTTCGTGTTCATCCTCTAGAACTGGTTCTAAATACTCACGTTTTTTTGCATCTTCATGCCTACGGAATATGTGTTTTGTTAGTTGTTTTTAGGAGGATTTGGAGTTTACGTGCGTTACTCTAACATCAAAAAATGCAGTTTCTCTTTTTCTCCAAAACCCTTTTGCTTTTATATCCAATCTAGGCTTTGTCGTTGGTATTGGCAGTTTTGAAATTAAATTTTTCATTTGTCAATTGAATTAAATGCGGCTCCGCTTGAACATCAGTACAAACTTTATTTAGGCAAACAGTTAATAAATCTCTGATGTTATCATGTCTTTTACAAACAAAGCCACCTTTTTTGCATGACATTGCGTGTAGCTCGTCAAATATTTCTCCACAAGCACAGAAGGATGGTAAATTGGCAAGTGGCACATTATATCTCAATCTAACTGCGTCCTTAAACTCTTCCTTATTCAGATCTAAATGTTGTTCTTTAATTGGCAAGGTGTTTAACCAGCTGCTGGCACCATTGTCACAGGCTTGTTTAACCAGAAGTTTAAGGTTTTCTGGAAGTCCTGCATGTATTTTTTTAACCTCTCCTTTTTCTTTTTTTTTTGATTTATCCATATTTGTTTTTGTTTTTATTTCTGAAAATGTTTTCCCGAAATCATCTTTTCTTTCATAACATCTTACTGATCGAGTATTGATTTTATGTGCAAGTTAGTTATTTTCTTAGAGGCAGTATGCTGTTCCTTGGCCTCTTACAAATTCCAAGTCCTCCTTCCGATGATATAGCGCTAATAAATCCCTATTTTCTTTGATTATAGAACAATCATTTCCAAACAATACAGGTAATAATTTTTCTGATAAAATTTTTTCCTCTGGTGTTACGAAATTTTCAAAAGCTTCAATTGTGCGTAAAAAGTAAGTGAATTTAGATCTGTACCCATTTATAAAAGCTGAATAAGCAGCTTGTGGTTGCGTCGTGGCGATTTCGCAGAGATTGTTAAGTTCTTTAGGCCATTTACTTACAAAATCCTCGCAATACACTTTTTTGTATGCTTCCGAACCAAGTGCAGCTACTAAGTGCCTTTTTCCCTGAGTAGTTAAATTTATGGAGTTGCCAAATATAAGTTCAGCTTCTTCAGCTTGGATATCAGATTTTACTATTAGCCAGCATTTTGACTAATTTACAATAATAACCATACAAACCACCGACATCCTCTAGGCATTTTTACCACTTTTTTAAAGACTGTAATTTTCCTGCAGCGGTAGCATCATCGGCTAACCATACTTGTTTTACATCAGGAATTACTAGTTTCAATGTATTTACGATTGTCATAGTGCTAAGTGAGTACCATGGCATGGCGAGGGGATCGCCCTGCGTTGTGCCTTCTTTCGAAAAAATAGATTCTCCACCGTAGATGAATAATTTTGCCGGGGGCAAAATTATTCATCTATAAAATTGGGCAAGTTATCTGTATATTATGTAGTGCAACAGAACGGTTTAGGCAGTTAAACGCGTTCCTAGCATCGATTTACAAAACACCATCTGTATCTTTCTGATAAAATATCTTTTGCATAGCATATATTGCAGCTTCTGCTCCTGCACCGTGCCCTGCGCAAGTTTGTAGTGGTCCAGCTGCCTCTTTGATTTCTTTTTGACAATGGTGGCTAATGGTTTTACCTACAATCCTACGTAACACTTCCCCAATTCCTATGGGGCGAATCCCGGGATTTTTGTCTAAGGGAATTAGTCGACATGCAATGTAGGGTTGAACTATATCCGGTTGGTAGGATTTTGTTGCAATATTTTTGTAAATGACGCTATATCTTTTCGTAGAGTCTTACAAGAGGGTCCAAAACATTTTGAGCATAGGACTCGACGGTAAAAATCTGCATCCATTCCAAAAGGACCTGCAGATCCTTTAGTCTGTAAAGCTGAGTTAAATATACTTATCTCATCAATTGAATCGAATAAACATTCTGGGGTGTTTTGTAACGGGCCGTATAGTAATCAATTATCTTGTACAGGAGTTTCGTCTGGGTGTTTACTTTTCAATTCTTTCAATACACTTTCCGAGCATTGCAAGATGCCAGATGACTCTTTATCTAAATCCTTCAGTGCGGCAGCAACTTTACCTTCCATCATTAGTTTTGCGAATATCCTTGAGATATCCTCAAATGCCCTTTTCTTTTTTGAGGTGTTAATTTTGTTCTAAATATATCTAATTTCCCGCATTAATTCACTAAAGTTCCCGTTTCTCCATAATGTAATTCGTCTTACTAAACATTCTGCATGTTCTTCGGCTTTGGATCGTATTGATGGCTTCTGTAACATTAGAGAAGGGACTATCATGAAACATTTCATGGCTATTTCATTCAATTTGGTTCGATTATTAAACTGTTTTAGCCAAAAGGTCAGTTCTTCTATAAACATTTTACCATTTCCTGATGGCACTTTAAAAAGGTTTTTAAGGTAAAATACTATTTCATCGTATATTGTGTTGACATGGTTGAGAAGGAAGCTAAACGGCATATGACCCCATAGATGATCATTGGGATCTATAATAGATTCACAAATATTCATTTTGGGTAAGTAAGGTGTGTGTTGGTTGAATAATGTTCTACAGATATCTCATCGCAGTTTAATATCGTATTAATTTCCACCTTGTTTTTTATTCGGTGTTGTTAATTCATTGTTAACTACATTGTTTATTTGTTTATTTGTATTGGAAACAAAGATCTTACATTGACCTTTATGAATATTTAGTCCTTAAAGGTAGTAAAGCTACGATCACATCTTTTGCATATAGAAACCATGTTCATTGAAGATTTTATTATTAGGTGTATATTTTTAGCTATTCGATATTTTTATACAAAATTATGTTTACAAATATAACTAAAAATAAATAGTTTTGTATGTAAGTTTGCATCGACAAATTCAGTCTTATTATTTGGCCCCAAATAACGTGTCATTACTAGACAAAATATAGTTTAACAATAAAATATAGTTTCAATGTATATATCTTCTATTTGTATTATAAAAGAAAACGTAAATATATCACATATTGTTTAAAATTTTATAGTTTTTTAAAGAGTAAGATTTAAGAATTGTTTTGTAAAATAAAAGAAACAAAATTTAATAAAAATATTAAAATGACAAAAACAATTTTTAAGAATTGGTTTTAAAAATAAGAATATTTGATTTTATATAAAAAAACATTTTATTTTTAGAGCAGTTTATAAGGAAAAATATTACAAAGGTCAAAGTTCTTGATTGATGACTTCATATTCATCAAGGATATATATATATATATATATATATATATATATATATATATATATATATATATATATATATATATATATATATATATATATATATATATATATATATATATATATATATATATATATCATAGATTTCGTAGATTCAAGCAGTTTCAGAAAATCCTGAACTTGCATCGGAATCAGTCGAATAATATTCTGTTAAAGTGTTGTCTCAATCATTTGTGTTTTCACAAGACGAACAGTTGCACAAATCTGTACAAGTCAATCCATGCGATCGACAAAGACAAACCCGTGTTTCACATTTTAACTTTTTGCACGCACAGGAAATTAACTGCAAAACATCTTCTGGTGCAGGTGGAATGAGCATCCATTCAACCTCAAGCTGATCGCCAATTTCTCGCCATCGGCATCCATTAGGTTTCGGAATATCGGGATTTGCCTCTTATGATCGTTTGACAATTGCTGTTACATACGAAACTCTCTTGCAATGACACATAAGAGCATCTTAAGTAGGTGGAAGCTTTTGGGGTTTCGGAGCTTCTGTCTTGGCAATAAACTTAAGGTATCTTCCTTCGTTCGTATCACTGCATTTCAATCCATATAACTGACATATAAACTTTTCGATTTGGTCAAAATAAGTTACATCAAAGGTAAAAGAGTCCCCAACCTTGGAAAAAATTGACTTGTACTCTTCAGACTGTCTCATTATTTTTGAAGAACTTTGACTTACCAATCCCGTAAAATGCACTTGTATAATCATTCCCGCTAAAAGCATGAAGAGCAAGAAGAGCTTTGCAACAATCAGTACCAAACTGTGATGCAATAAGATTTATATCAAGAGTCCGTCTTTCAGTAGACACGCTAATATCCGCAAATAAGTGTATTTCAAGTTGGTTTTGGAAGTACAAAGCGTAAATAGCAATATCTGTGTCAACCGTGTGAATGCAAACGGTTTCAAAACCAATAGATGCAGCGTGTTTAGAGCACAAGAATACTTTTGTATCAGCTTCTTCTTGACATGTGTGCAGTGATACAACTTCCTCGCTGGAAACCTTTATGAATGATATATTTTTATATGTTACGCTACAAAAACAGAAATAACTTATACTAAGTAAATATATAAAACAAAGTAATTATTTGTTAGCTAACCTGACCACCGACCTCGCATGTCAATTTATAAAATCGTGACTGCAAGTTTACAAAAAGAACATATCCGGTAAGCTGTGATGCAAATCTTTCCGTATGTGACCAATCTTTTAGTAGGAATGAAATAAACTCGGTCTTGTTGGTAGCATCTTGCAAATATTTTTGCCATTGTTTAGGTCTTGCTTGTTCTTTCCGCTGAATCTTAAAATTTAGAGATCCTGATTGACTTCTTCTGATTGAGCACGTTCGAATGATTTTATCGAGCCATATTATTATATATAGCCATAGTATTGGTCTGTCACAAAATATATTGTGGATCCTTTTAGAATTAGATTTAAGATTTAAATCTGAAATATCTCCAAAAGTTTTGAGTTTAATGTTAGCAAGCTGTTGCAAAATTGCCATTCCGTCAAAAACATGTGCAGCACTTAGAGGAACATGTAAAACAAGTTGCTCAAAGTGCTCTCGATCCACCAAAGATTCTATTGTTCCTAAAAGTTACCAAAATTACTAAACTAATACTAAAAATGTTAGCTAAATACTAAAATGTAGTATTTAGGTAATATTTATTAATTATTTTAGAACGACTAATATGTTCTTAACAAACAAATGATATCGGCTTTAGACAACTATTTCACGTTATAGTGCTAACAGAATAAGAGGATTTACCAATACCTATAGTAACAATAGTTAATTAACTTACGAAGAAGGTTAATTTTGTTTGTTTTGACGAGGTTACCATCAGGTAACCCTAACGCCCATGGGATAGGACTCAAAGAATAACATAGTATTTGTTTCAAAGTTAGACCTTCTCTACTTCTTGCAATAACTAGCAATCTCCCAAACATGCTTCGTTCAGTTGAGATAGCGAATGATTTCTCTTTAAGGCAATAAATTTTTTTCAAATTTAAATTGTTAAATGTTTGCAGACGACACCTTTTAATTGGAGCGTAATAAGAAACTGTTGAAGATTGAATGCGTTCTCTAAAGAACCTTTGGAACTCGGCTTCCCCGATGGATTGTGCATTCAATAAATTGTCTTTTAACTCATCAGGCGCTTCAATTTCAGAATAAATATTTATCAGAGAATCTCTATTTTCAAAAGGACCCCAATTTGTAATTAGTATCAAAGCTCTCTCTACACATCCGTTGTTGAAATCTTTTCTTGATGGTTTTAGATCTTTTGGTGTTTGTTTTTTGTTTGTGATTCCCATGTCATTTTTCAAAATTGAAATACATTTTAAAACAGTATGACTTGTAAGTACCCAACGTTGAATGGTTCCATCAGACGTACTATAACTTTTTATTCCCTCTTGGCATTTCTGATCAAGATTAATAGTTTGTTCAATGCATTGGTCAGATGGAACTTTGTTAAACGTACCGCTCGTTCTTCTTACGGAGAAGTTTCCATCCCTGTTTTTAAAAAGATAATAAATTATAAATATTTAATTTGAAACTATTTTTAAAAATAAAATTGTTGAAATCCAAACAAAATATTTTGGAGTACAAGCTTACATAAACTGTTGATAAATACTTGGATGAGTTTTAGGAAGTTGCATCATTTCGGTCCAATAGAAAGTTAAGAAGCGAAAATAATTCGGACGATCATATGCAAAAAACTACGGTAGCATTTGACGTGTTGCCTCCAAATGAAGAGTCCAATTACCAACCTTCATTGAACGCAACAAAGCAAAAAAAAATACTTAACATTTCGATAAATGAAAACCAAAAGGAGGAAGTTGGACCGGAAATATCAATATCTTTTAACACATCTGAGTGATCATCTAAAGTTTTGAAGAAATCATCATCAAACAACGATTTCAAATTGTCATAATTCGTCTAGAAATAATCAAAGTATAATTTTATATCATTAAATTCACAGACATGAAGCATATTTAGACCAACTTATTTACCTCCTTTAAACAGTTAATGAACTCAGGTAAGGAAGAAAAGTGATTCAATGAGGAAAAATTGTTTTTAACTAACCAACTTTCAAGGTGTTTTATCCTCAGCTGGGTTAGTGCATTATACAGATATTGATAAATTGGAACGGCACGGTTATATTGCTTTCCTTTCAAAATGAACTTTTACCTTAAAAAAAAATAAATAGTATCTTTAGTACTTCGACCTGCTTCGGTCAAAAAAATTTGCTGGAATATTTGCTTCGTAATACAATGTCGACATAATTTAAAAATAATAACCACTCACCGGCTATATCAGCTTCAATTATCCAGTCTTGTAATTCAGCATCATTAAATCTTTTGCCAATAACAGCTAAAAAAGTACAAGATGTGTGAAATGCACCCATTCGGAGGACAATAAATCTTTTAAGATCAATATGACTAGGGTTCATCAGGATTTCCACCGCTTTTGCATATATAGCTTGATCCATTACAACGTCAGTTTCTGAGAGACCAAGATTCTTGCCTTTAGCTTTGGACTGGAGCAGAACTTCAAGCACTGTGCTCAAGTTTGTAGGCGATGAGTTAATAGCAGGAAGATAGCTAATAGTGTGGACATCTTCTGGTATCCTTTTAGGTGTAATTAGGTAGTTAAACCCAGTCCAACTTGGGATATCATTAGAAAAATGTTATAGTAAGGTCCAAAAGAAATCCAGCTTTTCTGAAACTACCAGTAACATTCTGTCATTTGATAACGCGTTTGTTTGACGTAGGTGACCTGGTTCTTCTCGATTATGCTTTACGTACAGAGGCAACTCTTTCTTAATTGCTTTAAAAGATCTTTCTCTTTTTGTTGAAATTATTTCGTTAACCCCGTATACTTGACCATGATTTTGTAACTGAATGACAATACCATTTGTAACGTGCATAGAAGTTCCTTTTAAAGTTTCAGGATTTATGTCGTTGTTGTCCCAAACGAAGGTCACAAATTTTGAGGGCTGCAGAACAGAAGGACAAAAACTTTTAAAAATTTGATTTTGCATTGCATTTTGTGCAAGAAATGTTTCTAAGTAATTTACTTCATCATAGGATTTTCCATGTCCTAATTTACTTAGCCACTTCACTAACTCTTTTGATCCAGTTTTTTGTTTGGTACTTAACTCTAGTAACACGTGTTTAGAGCATCGATGAAGGCCGTTTGTTACGTTATAAATAACATCTTCACAAAGAGAGTTTATTTTGACAATTCCTCTTTTACTAACTCTAGCACAAAATAGAATTTTTGCAAAAAGTTGATACAGAAGAAGTGGAATTTCAGTTTTAACACTTAGTAAGTCGTCTTCATTAGAAGACCATTTAAAGTATGTTTTTTTCATAGACAAAACCTCGTTGCGAATCTCTTGTGCGACATGATCGATTAGCTGTTCAATCGGTTTTGGATTATTCTTTTTTTCTAGATTTTCAAACTTTTTTAAAAAAACTTCAATGATTTTCCCCTTCTCAATGGTATTGTTGTATAAGAAAGAGTAGCCGTATTTTGGTGACCACAACTTAACAGATCCGCCAAATTCTGCAACTACAGCATCCTGTAAAGTTCTTCAATCTGAAATTTTTGTTTTATCTGTGCATTTTTCCTTGTAAAATTCTGATAGTTTACTAGTATGAATAACTTCTAAATTGTCTAATACGTTTTCTTTCACATAGTCGAAGAGCAAACGCATAATTGCATCTTCTGTTAAAATAAAAGGAACTTTTTGGGGTCTTGTATAGTTAAGGTAACAAGACCGATGATAATATAACTCTAAGGAAATTATGGTTTGCCATTCTGTGCCCAAAATACTAGCCATAAGTCGTTGGTTGTCAGATTTACTTACAGCATTTTCTATTAACATGTTTGCTGCACTTTCTGTTACGCATTTTGTAAGCGTTTCATATCCGTTCCTATATTTATAAGTCTTTTTGCAATAGCAAATGCAACATTCTATATCCGCAATAATTTTTCCTGAAACAAGGGAATTATTTTAACTTTAAAGTAGTACATAAAACAATGAAAAACGTGAAAACTGAGGGTAATATGTTTTGCTTTGCATTTCACACCCAAGAGTTTTTTAATTTACCTGATCTATCTCTTTTCCGAGCTGAGATTCTGCGCTTAGATGAAGATACATTATCCACGCTTACACTCTCGTTGACTTTTTCTGCTCTATTTTTCCGAAGTTGTAGAATGTTTAATGTTTTTATATTCACATACTTATCGTCACATCTTTGATGAAACAAGAGAGTTGTTGGGTACGTATCAGGTAGAATGTCTATGATTTTAAAGTCATTTTGATTTTGACTATAGTAAAAAAAAAATATTGTTATTAAATCCTTGCAATTTATTATTTTTTCCGTACCATTGTTTTAGACAGATATAAAGAAATATATCGAGTTCGACATTTAGTTTGTGACTTACCATGCATTCTTTACTTTCGCAAGCGCATTTTCAGTAAAAACACGCAGTTTGTTATTATTACGACCAACTTCTCCTTGATGAAGTATACAAGCATTTTTAATTTCATTTTTAGGAACTAGATTAAGATGCTGCTTTTTTTTACTTCTCGCCATTATTTACTTTAATAAGCATAAATAAATTAATATAAATAAAACGCGTTTTTTTAGTAAACAGTTTTTGAAAAGTATTCATTTTTTAACGTAAACAAAAAACGGGATCAAAATTTCTTTTTTTAATTTATTGCATTAAAATTGTTTTATAACTTTGATACAATATTAAAAGATAATTATAAACAAATTTGTTTTCAAATAAGGTTTATGAAATTTTGATTAAATAGATTTGAGTAATTATACTTAAAACATCTAATTTTACAAATTATTAACCCCCTGTCAATAATTTGTTAAAACAAATTAATGACAGGGGGTTAATAGACAACATTGCGGTTATTTTAAAGTTGAAGTCTTTATAATAATTTGCATCAATTTTTGTCTCTAACTTAAGTTATAAGCACTTTCCAAGTGGCACGTAAAAATTTTTAAACTTTTTAAGTTATAAAGAACAAGTCTATATAAAAATTAGAATGTCCACTCAAAATGTTTAGTTTTCCTTTTTTTTTTTACATGTAGCGACCAGACTATTGGATTAGTTTATCTAGTTCTTTATTTACTGTTTGAAATAATATATTGATATCTTTATTGGAGTATAACAAGCTGGTATCATTTGCAAATAAAATTGTATTTAAAATGTTAGAAAACTTGTTTAAATTGATATAAAAGTGGTCCTAAAATTGATCCTTGAGGAACACTACATTTAATTGTCTCATAATTAGTTCTGCAGTTTTCAGTTATTCTTAAAAGGAAACCATATCCATCAATTTTCAATAATTTATAGTATCAACTATAAACATATTTCAATAAAATTTAAAATTAAAAAAATATGTTACTATCTAAGAATAATTTAATTTTTTTCAAAGTAAGAAATTCTGGTGCCTTTTCTTTTTCCATTTATAAAATTTTTTGCTAAAGCTTTTACATCTATTTCCGCGGTGTTCAATATATAAATTGAAAAAGTAAAAGATGATGTAATCGCTTTTGAGTCGAGGTCGACCGACTATATGACTTTAACATACTCAGATAAGAGAAAGATCTCTCAGCTGTGCAAGTTGTCAAATTCTAAAAAGTTATTTGGTATCGCCAAATAAGTTTTTAGAAGTTTTGATATTTCAGAAAACATTAATAAGACTCCTTTGCAGTCGTTTAACAAATCATTTATAGTTGCGATTGATGTTACCTGTTTAATGTTCATTTTGTATGTAATGGTATAGGTTTCCTAAATAGATTTTAATAGAAAGAGATCAGCTTTTAATTTTTCATAAAATATATTATTTTTTTAAAAACCTTACATTATCTAAAGCTTTATGTCCGTATCACTATTTGGAGTACACAATAACCTTTTTAAAGCACTTGTTGATTCCATTGAATTTTCTGGGAACCTCTGATTTAATTAATTTTCTATAACAACAAGTATCTCGTAATACTGAGCTCGGTAATAATCCATTGTGTTCCATTTGTTAATGTTCAAAGTATTATTATCAAAGTGAAGGAGTTGGACATCAAAGAGAAGGAGTTGAACGTCGGCGAGGCAAAGAAACATAAGGTAAGTTGCAACCAAATTTCTTAATTCCTTTTTTTACACAAGATTCAAAAATAATTTTAAACGTGTTTGATCTCATATATAATATATATGATTTTTTAATAACATTATTTGAGCATCTACTTCAGCAGATTGCATATGTTGAGAGGCTTGCTCTACAGTTGCAAACACATTATAAGCCAGGCGAAGCCTAAAATTTAATTGAAATGATAATAATTTTTCAAGTTATTCTTCTGCTTTTGCTCTGTTAGGATGATTTAATTCAAATATTTCTTGAAGCTCTAAAACAATTACTTGAAATTTTGTCAGAATTGAACAACACGATTTGGTCCTCGCGGTAAAACGAGTTGGACAAGGAGCACATAAATTGATTTGCTTGACATCCTCGTCAGGTATATCACATTGTAATTTTTCAAACCTTACCAGTCTCTTTGGAGCTAAACAAATGAAATTATACATCAGCAGGCACAACTGTTGTCCCTCGTTCATACAACTGACTTGTTTACAAGCATCTTAAAGTACAAGGTTGAGCCGATGTGCGTAACACTGTATAAAAATCGCTTCATTTATATCACCTTGATATAGTTTAGCATCACCACTTAAATACATTGACATTGAAGCGGCGCCGTCGTAAATTTGCTTGGCACCATTTTTTTGTCTAGTCCACATCTAAATAAAACATCACATATTGCATAAAAAAATGACTTACTGTCGGTAGCATCAACTGCATCGAGACCATGAAAATCTTCGTATATTGTAAAGTTTTCAGAAAGATTGAACACATATAAACACTTGCTCAATGCCGAAAATCTTGAGTTTCATCGCATATTACAGAAAAAAAATTCTCGATTTAATAGTATTAAGTAGAGGAGAGCGGGTGGGTTGTCACAAGGGGTTGGTTGTCACAGAGTTTATTACAGGAAATGTAGATAAGGTTTAGAACTTTAAAATCATACAATAAAAATGTTATATTAAAACATTTTTACTGTAACCTTCAGCTTTTTTAAAGTGTAAAAAAAATTATTTGTTTTTATAGGTTTTTGATATGAAAAAGTTAAAATTCGCTGAATTTTTCTTTTCGCTGTTAAATTTCGCTGACATTTTCTTTTACCAAACGAGAATTATTTTATTGTGCTTTAAATGTATATTTTAAAAGTATTTTATTCATTTGAGTAACTTACAAAACAAAAAGTTCTCATGAATTTCACACGCTTTTAGCTAAATTGACAGGTGACTTGCAACTAACATAAAAGGGGTTGCTTGTCACAAAATATATGGGAAATGGTTGTCACAATTGCCTCACTCCGTGCGCTG
The DNA here is from genome assembly GCF_022113875.1 of Hydra vulgaris. Lineage (NCBI taxonomy): Eukaryota > Metazoa > Cnidaria > Hydrozoa > Anthoathecata > Hydridae > Hydra > Hydra vulgaris. Next base: position 48,895,777 of record NC_061165.1, read on the forward strand.
TAAAGTAAACGCCGCTTTTAGATTTTACAAAAATAATTATAAAACAATTATTAAAATAATTTATAAAAACACCATTTTTTAAAAACACTTATATAGTCCTAAACTAAATGTGTTTATAATGTTATAAAAAAAAAAACATTTTTTGGTATATAGTATTTTCTTTTTTTCAGTGTATTTATTGGTACTAGTTTTAATATATTCAAAACGTACCAAGAAATGCGAAAACCAGCCCTAGAGTATGTGACAACCAACCCCGTGGGAAGAGGTCTTTGATAAATGAGTTTACAGCAGAAAATATTTCACTGAATGTTATAAAAATATTGCAATAGTTACCGGAAATAGTTAAATTACTTTCGGGCAAAGTTTAGCCTTGATTTGATGAAAAATAAAAGCTGAACAGTCTAAAATGTAAAGTGTGTGACAACCAACCCCACTCACCCCTACATTTCTTAGCACATAATCTGCCATTAGTTTTATCATCTCGTTGACAAAGTCATGAGACATGTACTTATTGTTTGACAACCAGCTCGATAAAGGTGGGTCTTTACTCGTCATTAAAAGTCACTTATTAAGATTGCCTTCAAATTATTATTCAATTTATATTGCTTATCATGCATTCCACTTATCATTTGATGTATGGGGTTTACCCTGCGATACTTAGTGTAAATAATTTTTCCTGTGCCTCCTTATGAAATGATAATAAGTCGTGTTTTTACAGTCTTTCTACAGCCTTAGTCCAATTGTCACAACCAATTGTCAAAAAATTTTGTTCACCGCATTTTGAAAAAGATAACAGATTTTTCTTGACAGAACCAATGCATATATAGCAAAATACTTTCTTTTTGGAATGACATAGATGAATCTAAGGGTAATCTATAATCCATTTTTATTAACAAAATCTAAGTTGTTTGCCATACATTTTTTTAGTTGCTTCAGTATCGGTAGGATTTATTTCTGTTTAAACGAAAAGAATTTAGTCAAGAAGGAAACGTGTACAAAGTAAGAAATCAGTATTTGTTGATTTTATGAGACGACTTCGTCATGACTCTTCGTTGTTGTAAGGAAATACTAGTAGCAAGAATAGATATTTTGAATTATGTAAAATGTGCTTATTTACAGATTTATATAATATTCACAACTGTTAATCTCTCCCTTGTCAATTGTAAAACATTGTTCAAAGCAAACACATAAAGTTATTATATCAAATACCAAAACGCTAATTTTTCTCAAGAAGCTTATAAAACGTGATTCAAAGCAAATACGTTAAGTAAGCATATCAAATACAAAATACTAATTGACCTTTAGCGGCAAGAAGTTGTGATTTAAAACAAGATATAAACTTTTAAAACAATAATTTTACAAACTTTAGAAGTAGGGAAGGAGAACTTTAATACCAAAAGCCCTCACACTTTTAAAAGTGAGGGGCTGAGCCCCAAAGCTCCCATTGTTCTGCCACCCCTGCTTGTTAATAAAGTAGTATTTATGACAGCTTAATTATGGCTCCTGTACGTCCCGGTACTAAGGTGTATGTTGTCACAACAAGCATTTTGGTGTTCCTCTTCTTTTTCAATTTGTTCAAGGAATTCTTGATCGTCGCTGATTTCAATAATTTGTTTACTCTTCTGTTTTCTCGTTCTCTCTTCCTAATTATTGCAGTTATCGCTCGTTTCGCAGTTAGTCACAATTTCTTCCGTTTGGTCAACAATTATTCTGGTGTCAAATTGTCCACATTCACCGGATCGGGCACTAAAAGGATCGGAATGGGTTGAAGTATGATCATCTTTTTATCTCCAGAACTTGTAACTCTTTTTCTAAGTAGAGAAGTGTGTTTCTCTGCTTCCTCTCGCGTGTGTAGCAATAACTGTAACTCTCTTGTCCACTTGTCTCCTTGGGCTTGTCCATGAGGTTCTGACAGGGCTCGTTCGATGTATTCAATTTTGTTATTGATAACGTCGTACTGTTCTTGTGTAGTGGTTCTGAACTTTTTCTTTCCACTTTCAGATCGTTTGACTCGTTTAATGTTTGGCATCTTTCAAATGATGTTTGAATGAAGAAACTGTAGTCGCCTGAATTGTACAAATATTCAATGTTGGTTATATCGCTCTCTAGTGAGATTTGTCTTTATAAAATCAACTTAGAATTTATATTCATCGAGTATTAGTGTTGTCATGGTAGATAATAGAGAAAAAAACAAAAGTATTATAACGAAACAATTATAAATTCCTTAGCTTCCCACCGACCGACTCACCGTTGACACATCCCCGCCTCTGCCCATATTATCCAACCACCCATCGACCGGACGGTAACATATAACTATGAGATATATTGCCATTTTTTGTTAATAGAAACCATCCCACCGATCACGTGGTTGGTGGGATGGTTTCTATTAACAAAAAATGGGAATATATCTCATAGTTATATGTTACCGTCCGGTCGGTGGGTAGTTGGATAATAAGGAATTTATATTTGTTTCGTTATATTGTTGGTTGGTAATCCGATTAAGGTGTGTATATAAGGTCTTTGTTTATTGGTTAATCGTTTGTTAAATGTTTTTAATGATACTGGCACTGATATCGGTTACCCATTGTGATTGGTGTGGCCGTACTGCTTGTAAGTCTCAATATAATGAATGCGTGGATCATAATTTGTTTGCATGTGATTTTTGGAATCAATGTGGATGCACTGAAACTATTCAATTTTCAGATGGGCGACGATTATTACTTTCAGATACCCAAAGGTTTCAACAAGAATCAAGCTCAGTTTAAGCAAAGTAAAGTTAATCCCAAGAAGTCTTTGCAAATTTCCCTTGGATGAGATAATCAGATATTTGGCGTTAATGAAAAGAACTTTAAAAATAAAGAAGCGGCCGTATTGCCGAATCCGTTGTAACTGGTTTGACAGGTTCTATTAGTCCTAAAACTATTGTAAATGTGTTAAAAATGTTAAGGCTAATGCTGGCCTGGCTAAGGAAACAGTGCCGTATATGCATATGCCTAATGTTCGTAAAATATTGAAGTCAGCATTGTTACCTAAGAATAACATTCTTAGGTAACAAAACTAGACCTACTAATATATTTGAAGATAGGTTGTACTCTGATTCAGATTGGTCACGAAATAGTACCTCCAATACAAGTTATGTTTATTCTAATTCAAGTAAAGTTGGTAATGTCACAGATATGAGTACCGTATCTGAGAGCATAGAAGGGTGGAGTTATGATCCCGAAAATCAACCAGTACCTCAGGATGATTTACCTGATTATATGAGACTTAAACCAGTAGAAGTGGATTTGTATGATCCTAAAGAGATTCCTTATATTAAAGAGGCTAAAATTGCTTAGCAAATGCATAAATATAGTTTCGAACCTTATCAGTTTCAAAGTTTTATGACGAGTTACCTAAATATGCTATGTAGTGGAGTGTTGCGAAGGAGAGTTGGGCTATATAAGACAAGGTGTTTGGTAATTATTCATTTGATGTAGCAGCAGCCTATGGTGCGGACAAGCCGAAGAATATTTATCCATCCAAAAGGAAAAAACGGTTGGTCACATCGGGGAACTCACGTAATTAATGGCAAAGCATCCCCTCAATCACGAAGTGAGCGCATCACCCGATTTCGTTATCGAAAGATGATTTGATTGCAGTAAAGGATATTACGATACCTTTTGCGTTAAACAAAATTTATATATATATATATATTTATATATATATATATATATATATATATATATATATATATATATATATATATATATATATATATATATATATATATATATTAAACCCAAGATTGGAAATTAAATTTTTTTATAGTTATTTGTCATTGGAGTGACACCTTATTAAAATAAACGAACAAACAAAAAGTTCAACAACAATATTAATAAAGAAAAGCAAGCGTGAGTTAAATTAATTAAAAAAAAATGATTTATATATAGTAAATTAAATAAAAAGACAAAAAAGTCTAAAAACGCTCAATTAGTAACAACAATAAAAATAATTAGCAACAACAGCACAAATAACAACAAACTTTTCGCAAACGAAAAGGCAAGCACGAACAAATATATATATATAAAAAGTGAGTTTATTTTTGGTTTTTTTTGATTGTTTTCAATTTTTTGAATTAGTTTTTAAAATCCATTTGTTTATTAGGAAAAGAATTATTGATTTTTATTATGGCTCCAACTAGAAAGTATAAATCTAGATATGAAAAACACAAGAAAAAAAAAATCGTATTTATTGATGTTTATAAAATAATAATATATATATATATATATATATATATATATATATATATATATATATATATATATATATATATATATATATATATATATATATATATATATATATATATATATATATATATATATATATATATATATATATATATATGTATATATGTATATATATATATATATATATATATATATATATATATATATATATATATATATGTGTATATATATATATATATGTATATATATATATATATGTATATATATATATATATATATATATATATATATATATATATATATATATATATATATATATATTGTGATTATACTAGTTTTAAACTATGAAATGAGTTTAGTTAACTATGAAAAATTTTAATCCTTAGTTAAAGTAAACGTTTTGTTAAGATTACATTAGGATTTAACACAAAAGTAAAAAAATGTTAACAATTACTGTTTTTTAAACTTTGTTTAGTTTATTGTTACAATATTAACAAAGCTTTGTATATTAAAATTAGAAAAAATTATAGTTAAACTTATCAGTGTTATATTTATGTTTATTGATCCATAACAGATAATAATTAGTATTTATTACTTTATTTTGCATGTAAAACATGTTTAAAGAAGAAAGCGGGCTCGAATTCTTCTCTTAAATTGTTTCTGCAATAAGATATGAATATTAAATTTGAAATAGCAATAGCAAATAGCAAATTTTAATATAAATTCAATGAGAAAATGGTGATTAGGTCAGGATTTTAATTTAGGTTTAAACAAATTTAAACTTTTTTTTTTTTGGAGTTTTTAATTGTATTTTGAATTAAGAATTTATATTAACCACGTAACCTTTTACAAAAACCAATTAACTTTTTACAAAATGTTTTAAAATGTTTTTTCCAGTAAAACGTAAGAGTATGCTATCTTATACATTTTTGCCCGCTTTGGGGAATGGATAATGTCCTTTAAAATTTAAATAAAGTAGTTCTTTTTCCTGTAACATCTAAATCCACCAGAGCAGAACAAATCAAAGTTTCTGAATTTGTGGTAGCATGTTTTCTGTTTTTCTTCTTTTGCTTCTCTCGCTTAGTTCTTTAAAGTTCTTTGTTGGCCTACCCTCTTGATGCAGTACTGCTGGTATTGCAACATTTCCATCTAGTTAATCACTGTTTTTTTATTAAAAACAAATTTTTACCCCTCTTTGCTATTGATCACCTTTGTTTTAACTCGTAACTAAACTGAGATAAACTATGTTTTACTTCTTTTTTTTGTTCGTCTGAGTAATTATCTTTTGCTAATACGTAATGTTCTAAAAATATTAGTTTCTCATTCATGTTTGATAAAATTTGGCTCTGTATTAGTTAAAAAAGCATTCTTCGGGTCGTTTTCCTGACATCTGACGAACCTAAGAAAAACTCCGTTTAAAAATAAAATGTACCGTTCAAAATTAAAGTATAATGTTCAGGTAGAACATGAAGTTTAGTGTTTTTTTTATTAAATAAGTTATTTTATAGTTTCGATAAAATATATAAAACTAATCGTAAACCTTTATTTAAAAAAAGTAATAATTTACTTTCTCTAAAGTACACAGAGAAAAAAAGAAAAAAAAGAAAAAAAAAATTATACAAAAACAACAACCCCCCTGGTCTTTTCCTATTATACACTTAAGAACAGGAAGAGTAAATAAACAAATACGGAGAACAAAATGGCAAAAAAATGGCAGGTGATTTTTACATATCATTGAAGTCAAAATCTAAGCCTATCTATTAATAAAAAAATAGCAACCTGGAATTGCTTGGAAGTATTACTAATTACTTATAGTTTGCAGTGAAAATTGCAAAAAACAAGAGAAAGAAAAGAGTTTTTACAAAACCAACAGACTTATATATAATCACAAATAAACTAATTAAAACTTTTCAAATGTATTTACCTTTACCAACTTCATTAGAATTCATCACAAAACACTTTGAAATATATTTTGATTAAACTTTATTTGATGCTGATAAATGCTTAATAAATAAGCGACCAAAAGAAAACGCGTAGACAATAATTAATGATCAACTTTGTATATATCTTACCGCTTGTTGTTGAAACCATTTGCGGTTACTTAACGTTTATAATATTCACTAACCATTCAGTATTGCACAGTGGGCCAGGTATATGGGAAGTGGTGGACAAAACCTAATTATTACCTTATTGGTCCACAAACCCATTTAGATATATAAATAATCATTATATATGAAATAATATTTACTTTTAACAAGAATATTTTAATTTTTAATAAAAAAAAAAGACATTTAATAGGCTTAGGTAGTAAAAAAATATTTTTTTCAATATCAACCTTTTTTAAAAATCAAACAACAAATTGTGTTTAGCTACAAAGAAAAAGAAGAAGGTGGAGCTGATTCCCTCAGCAAAGCCAAAACTTCACTGGGGTATTTTTTTTAACTCTTACCATTTTTTTTATGACACTTTCTTAATGATGTTATGACAGGATCACTAGATACAAGTAGCCTGTTAACTAGGTCACGATTTGTGTCGATTCTGGAAGTCTTTCTACTGAAATCTTCCCTAAACTTTTTAAAATCCTTGTTACAGGCCTCTTGGGCCTCTGACATCAGTCCAATTGGCAAGTACTGTCTAGCAATGATGGCATCGCCATGAACTAAAATTTTGTGTACTGATTGTGCCATGTAATACCATGAATACTTAGATATGTAAAGTTTAAGAGCAGTAATACAGAACTTTTTAAATTTGACAGTGTCAATTTTAAATCCAGATGATAAAGTGACTAGTATGATGTAAAAATAAAATAAAAGAGTTTTATCTACTTTCAAAATTTTGGCAGTTGATTGATGGTTTGCAAAGGCTCGTCGGGCAGTGTTACCATCATTACTGGTACCTACAAATTGTATATATGTGATAGTTAACCTGATGATTTATATAAAAGTATTTATGTAATTTCACTTACCAGATCCTCCACTTTTTGGGAAATCCACAGCTAGTCCCATTTGGTTCATAAGTTCTGTCTGTATACGTTTCTTCACTTGCATAACATTTTCCTTAACTTCTATAGCTCTAGACTGCCACTTTTGAGTTTCTAGTTTATATCCAATATGCAATACCATCTCAAAAAACCTAATCCAGGCATGCTGGCTAGAAAGACCATATTTCAATTCTAAATTATTAGAATTGTCCAATTTCAGCACCATTTCTAAGTTATTCATGTTTTTTGGAGACACACTACACACAGAGCAACATTGAGTTGAGTTAGTCACATGAGACAGAATAGTTTGAATTTTGCCATCAATCATGGTCAGTTCAATAATACTTTTGACAACCAGTTCTTTTCCATTAAAAGTAAAATTGAAAACACCACATTTTTTGATTTCAGATTCTAAATATTTTGCTTCTTCTATAACAACTGCTTTGCTTTCATTTTGAAAAGTAAATCTTATTGGACGACAATATGCAGTAGATGATGGCTTTTCATTTCGCCATAATAGTACTTTTTTGTTATTACAGAACCCACTGAGTTTTAGTGGTGCTAAGCAGGTAATGAACAGAGATTCTTCTTTTTTTAAGTTACGATCTCCAGCTTCCTCACTACTAATTTGCTTGTACATGCTTTGCCCAGTAGCCCCATCAAACCCAGCCTTGCAACGCAAAGTCAACCGGGTCAAACCATCTAGCATTGTGCTGATCACAGGAGCTTGCACCTCACAAAGTCTTTTTACTGTATGTTTTAATAATTCTTGTAGTGGTACATGTGCTGAATAATCATCAACAAAGATGTTCTCTGGATAGCACTTAGCTTTGGACAATCTTATGTTGTTGTATGAAGGATATATATGGCAGTCACGTTCTTCAGCTCCATTTCTCATAAGTTGGTAGGTTGATTTTGACATGCCACCATCTATAATTAATGCCAGACCTTCATAAATTGTATTCTTTTTAAATTGACTAGAAGGTTCTGATATCTCAGCAACTTGCTTGGCAGTCTCATAATTATACTCATTTCTTAATTTAAGCCTTGCTGAGTGGAGCAACTCATCACTAGAAAAATTATTTAAAATATCATTAAGTCTTCTCCTTTTGGTTTTGTCAGAAGCATCTTTAAAGGAACAACTTGGTCTTCCACCAATTTTATGTAATTGACTAGAATTATCAGGCTTAGATATATTATTACTGTATGTAGATTTAAAGTCCTGAGCCAACCAATTTTTATTTTTACTCTCAAACTTTATGTTTCCTCGGTTTGCATCCTTCCATTTCTTTTAATAAACTTTTAAAAATGCAGCACACCCAGTAGAACCCAAATTCATAGAGACTAAAATAGATTCTACAGACAAAGAAAATGATTTATCACTCGGATTTAGTTGGTCATGCCGTATACGGTTATGGACATCACTTATCTTCATATCAACTACAAAAAAATTAATTTAAAATTATTAGTGCAACCACTATAAACTAATATAACATGAATATGGCCATTATTTTTATTTCAGATATATTTAATTAGGCCAGTACAATAAGCACAACACCTAATAATGACAACAAATCAAAAAATAGGTTTGTCGCGAATAGCATTTTAGAACAATATATATTTTTTAAATGTTTACCAAACCTAAAGGGGCAGCTATGAGCAGAATAAAACAGCACCAACAAGCTGTACATATATTGTATTAACTTATTCTACCATTAATATGCTGTTCCAGCAGGATCTAAACTATATGAGCTATTTTTAACATAATATTTTTATACTATAAACAAGAATCTTACCTTTATATTTCAAAATAAAAATGTGACTTTAATAAAAGACCTTGGAATTTGTTATGGTATTTTTTGAAAAGCTATCAAATTAAATTTTAATAATATGTCAATTAATTTCGCATATGTTAAATAATTCAAAAGTTATTTGTTGTTATAGTTATGTTGCTATGGTATATTAAAAAAAAAAAAAATTAATTAATCATTATATTCAATTGTAAATAATAATTGTACATTTATGATGTACAATCAAACTACAAATAATGTTTTAAACCATACATTATGCTCTTATAAATATAATGTACTAAGTAGTTGGAAGTATTTCGAAATTTTTTTTTTGAGGTTTTGTCTACCACTGTGGTTTTTTGAGGTTTTGTCTACCACTACCACTGTGCATTGCTAAAATAACTTTTTTAATTTATTTTGGAAGTTATGAAAAATTTAGTTTTGGCCGCCTGAATCAATCAACTACCCCACTGTGCGCCGAGAGATTGGTTCGCGAGGGACAGTATGTCCCGGGCGGCAGATACCCAAGAGGCCCCAAATGAAATGTAGGTACCTAAAAAAAAAAAAGTCCTATATAATAATGAGAAAATTTGATAAATAAGAGTCCCAACCAGGGGCCGTCCCAGGCGGCGTGACAGCTTTCGGCGACCCTGCTTTTAATAGATCGTTTTTGTTTTATTTTCTTTAAATAAATCTTTTTATTCTTTATACCTTTTTATTCATTTTATTTTTTTATTTTTTCACTAATTATTTAGCTCGTTTATACCTTTTCATATTTTTGCTATTTTACTTTATTTTTAATTTTTTTTTTTTTTTTGTTCTTTAAACATTTTTGTTTTCTTTTTTCACTGTTAAATAAACGCTTCCGTCATTTGTGATGTGAAGTAAACTGAAGAATAGAAGGCCAAAATAAAGTAATTAGAAAAAAAAAACCGTGAAAAATGAAAGAAAGATTGCTTGAGGATGTGAAAAAGAAATCTGCATTAGATTAGGAGAAGAGAGGTAAGAAAGAGGAACTCACAACTATTATTTATCTTAGTTTTATAACTGGGTGGATCTTGTAGTCCGCATATAAACTTATACGGCAATTAATAAAGGAACAGTGCAGTGTGCTCTAATTCTGTGTGGTAGCAACGTGCTTGAGGAAATTTTTTTTTTTTTTTTTTTCAGGGGGGGGGTTGGGCTTCTCTAAATGGGGTTCTGATTGAAGAACCTGGTCGCCCACCCTGTGATATTTTGTACTACTACTACTACAAAAAAAAATTGTAAGAGATGTTTTAGAAACTTCCAGAATTATCCGTCGGGGTTAGGGTTGGGGTTAGGCATTTTCAGAACTTTCTAAATCAATTTGAAACGTTCCAGCAGCAGTTTTACAAGTATAATAACACAGGTCATATAACAAAGATTCCGATTCGTGTTATTGCAGATTAAAAAGACAACATTTCGTAGTTGAAGAAAAGTTATTTATTTGATATGGCATAAAAAGGTTGTTTGTATCCAAATGATTTATTCTCTTAGGTGTTCGAACAATTCGTTAAGCCAAGATTGAAAAACTAGTCCGTGGAAGCAAGTTAAATAATGAGCGAGGCTACACGGCACGCCGAAGTATGCCTACAAGGTATACTTTGGCGTGCCGGTCGGGGACCAAGACAAACCCTAAGCACGCATTTCGCATAAAAAATTGTAAGAGAACACTTTAAGGTAAACTAAATAGTTGTTTCTCGCCTAGATGTGTTTTAATTTATTTGAATAAAATTTCATTTTAATAAGTTGTAATTTTTGTAAGTTTTGTTATAATTTGGGTACTGAAGGCAAATACGTTTTATCTTGAAATCGTTCAAAAATTTTAATTTTTTTGTTCTCAAATTATTATTGTTCTAATGTATAATTATGTGCCATAATATAGGTTGGTACAGAGAAAAGCAGGAAGCAATGATATTTTTTATGCCACGAATTTAGCAAAAGCCAACGGACCACTTAAGCAACTGCTGCTTCAGCATAGTAAACCTAAAAAATTGTCGCACCGGCAAAAATGCTCCTCAAACCGTTTATCCGAACATACGTTCCTTTATCGCCCCAGTACCACACAGCTTCAATCTTCCTTATCTGGTCCATCCTAGGTGGCATTGGACAAAGCAGCAAGTCAAATGGCGAAGCAGATACTAGGGACATGGACTACGGTTCCGCAAATAAAGTTTTACATACAAATAAGGAGCTTACACCTACGAAATAGATTGCTGAGCTTTTGATATCCAGGGTCAGTAGATGTTCTAGGCTATATATATTGCATGTAGTCCTATTGAATTGGGTCTATTTGTAGGCGCTATTCCATAGGATTATCCATCCCGGAGCTTCTAAACCTTGTTGCTAAACAATTGAAACAACAACCCTTCTTTCCCGATGGCTCGCTCTGTACATCTCAAAGAGGACTACATCAGTGTCAAAATGTTGCTGAATGCATTAAAGTATGACAACGGATCGGAGGTTATCGGTGAAATTAAAATGGTATCATTCCTTATTGGTCTTCAAGGTGGTTGCACGAAATTTCCTTCTTTCCTCGGCTCTGAGATAGTGATGTAACTAAAGCGCATTAACGCAAAAAGGACTGGCTATAACGGATCGAGTTTTCTGTTAAGAAAAGCAATGTAACGTAGGAGCCGCTAATATAACCTCATAAAGTATTTATGTCACCGCTGCATCTCAAGTTTGGCTTCATTATGCAATTGGTCACTGTTCTTGAAAAAGAATCAGCAGCATTTTAATAACTCCTAGTAGTAACCGACCGGGGTTGAAATTTGACCATGACCGGGGCAGGGGTTGGGTTTGATAAAATATTGCCAAGGCCGGAGTGTGATTTTTGACCGGGGCAGCATAAATACTTACCCATTCTTAAGTTTATAAAAAAATCATGTTATATTATGTATTTATATGCATGTATAACATTTTTTATTATCACCATGATCATCATAATCATATTTACTATCATTATCATCCTTATCATCGTCATTATCATCATCTCATCATCATCATCATCATCATCAGGCTTTTGCCTTCCTCTTTTATGCTGTTTCTTTAATAATGGTTAATGGTAAAACTAGCTATCATCTCTATTACGATAAACCAAAACTCATTCTTGCTTGGCTTCCTGTTTAACAATGCTTGCTTGGCTTCATGCTAACAAAACTTATACTAATCCAGTCATTTTTTACACATCAAAAAAACCTTATAATTTTAGTCATTTTCATGTTTTCCTTTTATTTACAACCTACAACTCTTTAAGACTTAGTTTAAGCGTTTTCGCGATTTTTTAATTTATCCTCTATTTTAAAGTAACTCATAACTTCAAAGTGGCAACTTTCCACTCTTTTGGAATAAAATTAAAGTTTAAAAATATATAAATATATGCCAGTATTTAATAAATAGTAAAAGTAAACATAAAATTATAATATATACAGAACTATAAATTTTTATCTAGACCCGGCTATCAATCCCTGCTAAACCAAATAGTTTTGCCGGAGCCGGGTTAGCAAAAAGTCTCTTTTTTGCCAGGGCTGGGCCCCCGGTCACCTCCAAGATGTTTTTTCAAAGTTCTTCAAGTCTAAGATCAGGGCAGGTATATTTATCGGACAACAGAACAAGAAGATTATTAAATGTGAAGATTTCACAATGATGTTGAAGAGAACGGAAAGAGTGGCTTGGGTGCAGTTTTTCATTCCAAATTCCATTATAAGCAACATGTTGGAATTTCATATTATTAGATTTATTAATATTATTAGTCTTCTTATTATTATTGATGTTTGTATATTGTTGTATAATATAGCATATATTTTTACATATTTACTACAAACTTTTTACAGAACCTTGCAATAATTTTGATATAAAGTACTTAAAGCATATTTAATATATTAAACTAGTTATTCCTATAATAATCTAACCATAAGTTTACATTGCCACCTTCTTAATTAAACAAAATGTTTTAAACGAACAGGAAATTAAGTGTAGCAACTGCCCTTCAAGAAAATGAAATTTATGAATCATGTATTTTATTAGGTTTCAAGTAATTTTCAATTTTATTGCCTTATATTTAGGAAAGGCACTCCCGTTGCATAGACTAAAGTTTTTTTAACACTCTGTGTCTTATAACTGTGAAATATGGTCTTTGACAAAATATTTAAAATATGTGTTATTACAATGAAAGAGTTGTTTTTTGCTTCGATTTTGCTACTTTTTAGTTATTAATTAATTTAATTTTATTTAATTGTTTGTTTATATGTTCCTATCCTATTTTACAAAGAAAACGTTTTTATCATTAGTTATCAATGCTAATTTATATGGTTTTATATTATATAATTTATTATATTATTTTTTTTTTTTTCTCGGCCATCTATATTTGTTTATATTATCTATTGTATTTATTTATTTAAAGAGCAAAAACTAATAATTAAAATAAAATTAGATTTTAGTTTCTAGTTAACTTTTAAGAATTAGTCTTCTTAACTCAACCAATAGCACCTTTTATTTAACTTGATTATACATCGCTTACCACATTTCAAGTTTTATTTATTAAGTTTTACTACATATCTCAGATATCAGATCTCATTGGTGAAAACGTCATTATTATAATAAATGCGCATTTTAAACTAGCAATGCTGTTAAGTTACTTTTTTGACCAATAGAAAAGATGAGAAGAGAATAAAGAAGAATAAATCATTGGAAGAGTTTGGATAGGAATGTCGTAACGAATTAGAGAAACCATACTATTAGCTCGTGTAAGTATTTTTTTTAAGATGATGCAGTTGATAATACCAGCATAGGTTTTCATCAAGATATACTCCAAGATAATTTTTATTTTAATATTATCAAAGGTTTTTTGAGGGTAATGAAAAATAATGTATTCAGTTTTATTGACATTAAAGAAATACGATTACTATTTAACCAGTTACAAAGGCAATGAAGATCTTGATGAACCTTTTTACAAAGAGTCGTAAATGATTTGTTGATATATAAAAGCATAATGTACCATAGAATTTTTTAATGAACAAGATAAGTCATTAATATATAATAAAAACATTAACGGTCCAAGAACGGAGCCTTGCGATACGTCATATTTAACCATTTTATGTGTGGAATCAAATCCATTAATTGCAACAAGCTGAGCGTGATTTCTAATATATGAAGAAAACCAATGATTAGCAATACTACGTATTCCGTAGCATTTTAACTTTTTTATTAGAATGTTGTGATCAATCCTATCAAAAACTTTTTGAAGATTTAAGAATACACCACAAGCAATGGAACCACTGTCAATTGCACCAAGAATCATTTTAGTAATGCTAATAAGAGCATGAGAAGTGGAGTGATTTGAGCGAAACCCAAAAAATCGAATATGAAAACAAGCAAAATTATTCAAAAAGTTGTAAATATGAGAATACATAAGTTTTCCTGAAAGTTTGCTGACATTTGATAATAATGAAATTGGTTCGTAGTTATTACATTCAGGTTTTGAGTATTCAAATACCTACTTTCAAGAGCTTTAAAAACAGGTATTGGAATGCTGTTAGGTCCCGAAGCCCTGCTGTCATAAAAAATGAATAATAGATATTACTTCGTTTTTGTCTATCGATTTTATGAATATTTATTTAAGATTTTTATTATATTTTATTATAGGATTTTTAAGATATTTATTAAAGTCAATATTGGTTAAGTGAATCCTTTTCTCTAACTCCTCCGGAACTGAAACAAAGAATGAATTAAATTCTCTGAAATTTTAATGCAGTTGTGTATCATGGAATTATTAAAAGATAAACAGGTAAAATAGGAGTTAACTCTCGAACTAATGTTTAAAAAATTCCTAACACCACCCCATGAAGATATCAAATTTTTAACATTACAAGATAAAAATTCGAGTAATGGCTCTTTTTACTACGACGGGTGAGTTTAACATGTAAGTTTCTATATGTTTTGTAAGATTTTTCTGGATTGAGTTTGTTTTTAGAATTTTTTGCTTTAAGAAATTTGTTAAATAATTTGTTTTGCATTTTAATTGAAGTTAAGATTCCTCTTTTTATCCAGGGTTTGAGACCCCTTGATAAGCAACGATTGTTGACTTTTTTTTTAATGGTACATGTTTATCTAAAAGATAATTGAAACTTGTAAAAAACTCATCAAATCACTTATTAGCCTGATCTTCGTCGACATTAATTACATTAGTCCAGCTAATTTCTAAGAAATCACTACGTAATTCTTCGTAAGTAATTTTTTTTTAGTTTTGATAAATAATGCAGCATATACGAGTATTAATTTAGGTTCTACAAAATGGGTGTATTAAAAATTGGGGTAAATGATCAGACACCGTAGAAGTATAATTACCGGTAAAAATATTTGTACAAGTTGCATTAGAAAATATGTTATCAATTACAGTCTTAGAGCCATTCGTGATTCTTGTTGACAATGAAATAAAAGGACGAAAGTTATTTTGGGCAATTGTGTCTAAAAATTCAGAGACATAATTATCTGAGTTTGCTAATAAAGAACGACATTAAAATCGCCCAATAAAAATATAGTTTTGTTTTTTTACATAGATAGCTTTTCAAAAAGTGGAAATAAATATGATTTAATAAATTCTGAAATATCTATATTATGATGACAATAAATACAGCCAATAATGATGTTTGATTTTTTAGGAAATGTGATTTCCATAAACACAGATTCTAAAATCTTTGGTTTAAGCATATTAAGTTTTGTAAATTAATGTATTAGATATATAAAGTAAAGCTCCTCCGAAATAAGATTTTGTGGAGTGTACTAGTAAGCATAACCATTAAGATTTAATGGGATTGTTGGTAGGATATAATTTTTTAGTTTAGTTTCAGTTATGCCAATAATACTGTGTTTATGGGTATTAATAGATAACAGTGAGTTTAATTCGTTAAAATTTTCAATAAGAGAAGCAATATTAAAATGAAAAAGAGAAAAATTGTTTTGTCAATGTTTTATTATTATTATTACTATTATTATTATTATTATTATTATTATTATTATTATTATTATTATTATTATTATTATTATTATTATTATTATTATTATTATTATTATTGTAGCTGTAAATTTACATAGAATGTACACATACAGCGAGCAGGGAAAACACCCCACTATAAACAACCAGTTTTATAAATATTTGTTTCAAACTTATTCCACAAACAGGAGTTTAGTCTATTTTTGAAGGAAAGTACAGTGGAGTACAAAGTTATTTACTCTGGTAGTTTGTTCCAGTATTTTGCTGATCTATTATAAAAAATGATTATATCTTGGAAGACAGTTTGGAACATACTCACGCCTTATTTTAGAATGGTGACCACGAAACATGGAGTTAATATATTTTGGTAGATATTTACTATTAACTATATCAAAACGGTGTATTAATTTAAAAATTTGGATTAAATCGCATCGAAGGCGTCGAAACTCAAGTGATGGTAGATTTAATCTTTTTAGCCTTTCGCAGTATTGAAGATGCCTCAAGCTGTAAGCCCATTTTCTTGCTTTGCGTTGAACAGATTCAACCATAGCCATATCAGCTTTTAAATAAGGAGCCCAAATGGACACTCCATATTTAAGATGTGGTCTTATAAATACTTTATATAATTTGAGAGCCATTTTTTCATCAATGAAAGTGAATGTCTTTTTCAGGTCTTAGAGACAATTGTTTGAATCTGAGCACCCCACTTGAGGTTAGATGTAAAAATGACTCCTAAATCACTTTCTTTAGTAGAGCTTCTTAGACATTCGTTGATTCTTTGGTTATTTTGCAGAAAGTAATTGTAATGGGGGTTGTTTCGACCGTAATGAATGACGCAGCATTTTGAGGTGTTTAACTTAAGTAACCAAGTGTTTGACCACTCGTATACCAAGCCGAGACGATCCTGCAGATCAAGAAAATTAGATTGCGATAAGGTTTTAGAAAAAAAGCTTAGTATCATCGGCAAATATCTCAGAAGTTTCAGTTAGATTTGCAAGATCATTTGTGTAGAGAATGAAGAGGAGCGGGCCGAGAACAGAACCTTGAGGAACACCACTGAGAACATCAACCCATGCAGAGTTGGTATTGTTAATTGTAACGCATTTTTTTCTGCCCACTAAAAGGGTTTAATCCATTGTAGGAGTTTGCCGTTTATTCCAAAAGATCTTAATTTAAAAAAAGTCTGTTGTGAGGTGCAGATTTAAACGCTTTGGCAAAGTCAAGAAAGTCATCAATAAATTGGTGTGATGCTATGGAGGACGAAATGATATCAAAAGTTTCTATTAGGTTAGCTACGCATGATTTATGATAAAGGAAACCATGTTGATTTGCAGAGAGCATTTTATTACCGTTAATGTGCTTTAAAATTTTGTTCTATACAAGTTTTTCGAAGATTTTACAGGCAACAGATGTTAGTGAAATAGGTCTATAGTTTTCAGCAAGTAATTTATCTCCCTTTTTTTTATAGATCGGACTAATATTTGCTAATTTCCATTGACTGGTTACTACTCCAGAATTAAAGGATTCATGAAACATATTTGTTAATGGAATTGCAAAGCTTTTAGAACATATCTTGAGTATTAAGGGATGCAGGCCGTCAAATCCGAAGGATTTATAAGGGTTTAGATCGGCAAGATCCTGAATAATATCTGTGATATTATTCAGGATCTTGCCGATCTAAATCCAAGTTTTCATTATAAATGCATTCAGAATGAATACCACTTTTATTTAGCAAAGGAAAATATTCAGAGCTTTCAAGTGTAAACATAGATTCAAATTGAGAGTTCAGAAGATCAACTATATCAGGAAGAGCTTCAATAATTCTGCCAGAAGTATCTTTGAGAGAGCGAATTCGATATTGGCAGAGTTAAAACATTCTATGTCCATATATTTACAATTAATATTTTGTTTATTTATATCACTTTTGTTCCTTTGTTTTCTTTTGTTTTCTTTTTTTTTTTTTCTTTATTTAAGTTTATTAAGTTTATTAATTATATTAATAACAGTATGTATTACATTAATAATAATATCATAAAAAAAAAATTTTTTTGATGTCTAACTTTTTTTACATACCAAAATTAGTAGCAATGCTAAATAATGCTTTATCTTTTTTTAAGCTGATTTAGCATAAATGGAGAAAAAAAAAACTAAATTTTCTCAGCTTTTTTATGACATTACTAAAACTTACTACACTGATGGATTATAGTGTAATAAATAAATCCTTACAAGAAAAACTTAAAATAATAATTATTTTTAAAATGGCAGCACTTTAAATTTAAAAGGATATTTTTGATGCAAAAACATTTGATAAAATATAAATATATTTAAATGAAAACAATTTTAAAGTTAGTTCTAGTAACCTTAAGTTATTTCAATAAAACATACTTCTGATCACATAACTGGTATAAATGTTTTTATTATTAGTCTGAAAGTCCATTCTCTAACAAACAAACAAAAAAAGTCTCAAAAAGTCTCGAATTGTAAAAAAAAAAAAAGTCTCGAATTGTAAAAAAAAAAAAAATATTCTGACAAGTAGTTTTTATTTTAAAGCTTCTCAATTTTTTATGATCAAAATTTGTTGACTGACTCGCAGTGATAAAACTGTTTTTAACTCGTACTAAGGATAATTAAAGGAAAAAATATAGGCACAAGTAAGGGGTTGTCCATAAAGTACGTACGCTCATAGGGAGGAGAGAGGAGGTTTTCAAAAAGCGTACGAAAGTGTATCGGGTGGGGAGGTTTTAATTTAAAAGTATGTACTTTAATTTTCTAATTTATTACAATTAACCAGCTAATCAATAGAAAAAATAAAATTCTGACTAAAGATCTTAGTTTGCCAACATAAAAAGATATAAGGTATAGGGATAGAGGGTATAGTTTCCCTCTATGCACACACACACACATGGGCGTCAGCAGGATTTTTTGATGTTCCAAATAGGGCACTTTAACTCATTGTGCAAACTCCAAATATATTTGGAGTTTGATGATTGGTGACAAAAAAGGTCAAACAAAATCTTTTCTTGATTAGGTGATAAATTCAATGCAGGGGTAACTTCTTTTTTCTTTGTTTTTTGTTTTGTAGAAGTGCAGTTATAGATGCAACAAAGCTAGTTAAAGTACTGGCATAACTTTTTAAAGAATTCCCTCCAGTGTTTAATGCAGATCCAAAAGCAGATGAAAAAAATTAATTTATTTTATCATCATACTGAATAAAACCACGAATTGTTAATTCTCTTTCAAATTTCCTATTACAACCAAAATAATGCTCACAAGGTTCTTCAGTACAATATCTAGGGCATTTAATTCGCTCCTGTGGGTACAAAAAGATAGACCCTATTGCATTTGCAACAATTTTCTTTAGATTTATAAAGTGAATACCTTCAATTGATACAAACCAAATCATTGCGCACTATTTAAAAGCAATTCTTAATTGAAAATCAACATCCTCAGCATTTGTTAAATTAAGAAAACGTCTGAGAAATACTAACGTTAAAGAAAGTATGTACTGTGATTGCTTTAAAATTTCATGACTGTTAAAATCTGCTTCTATTATCTTATTTATTAATTTAGGGTCACAAATTCCTAACACTAAGGCATCAGATGCAAAGACTTTAACTTTATATAAATCTCTTGATATATTTAAACTTGCATGTGCAAATATTCCAGGTTGAATCAGATACGACCCAATTGATTTTAATCCAGTCCCAGACAAAGTTTGATTTCTTACATCTTTCGCAACATGATTATCATCTATAAAAGCAACTTAATTTGTTTTTTCATCAAGAAATGATAATAAAATCTTTGTTATCCATTTACTTTCGTATGGTACACCATCCGTAAAAAATGAAACAACTTCGAAATTTGGGTGTCTTGTTAAAACATTATAAATGTGAATATTTTACAGATACAGACACAATTAGTTTATTGGTACCAGGCATTATTTCATAAGTTTTATCTCATCTTTTGTTAAGGCCATCTATAGAAACATCGTGAATAAAACTATTTGATGTTTTTCCAGTGACGCGTTGTATATGTCTCAAGGAAACACTAGGGATGTTCGCAGCAACAAATCTATAAACACATTTACCAAATGTTTGAAGTATTAAAAAAAAGTCTAACATCACAATTTGAAATTTTTAATTCGTCTTATCACTTGCTTTTGAAATTAGACAAGACTGCATTGCATGTAGTAGAGTTCCATTTTGTTTAGAATTTTCTTTGTAAAGTTTATGAAACGATCGGAAAAAGGAATCATATCCTAAAATTTGATTTGTTTCTGAAACAGTAATTCCAATTACCAAAAGTTCTTTTTTCAGATTTAATAATGAAATAATTCCTTCAATTTTTAAACTGACCTTTGCATCTAACAATTTTTCTTTTTTCATTACACCGTGCATGATTAAGTTTACAGCTCTTTACACGAATTTTAGATGATAATTTCTAAAATACCTCTTATAACATCAATTGCTTCCAATCGACTAGTGAATTATCTATTTCTACACAAATTAATGCAATGATCACATTTTTTGATCTGATTTCCAGTACATTGAATGCTATAAAGATAAATTTTATCATCTATTTTAACAAATTTTGCGTTATTGTTTATCATACTATCCATAGCGCCATAGAATTTAAAAAGGACTACAAGATCTCTTCTCTTATTAAATACACCGTCGCATGGTTTAGTTAGTTTTATTTTAGCTTCAGGAATAATACTAAAATCAATTCCAGAATTAGCTACTACTTCTAATTTCGAAACATTTGAAAAAACAATAGGAAAAAACTGATGTATATTAGTTTGAAAAAGCCCAGCTTCATTTTCTTTACGAACAGATACCTCGTGTGAAATCGATTTACAATGTTGATCGTACTTATGGGTAGTAAAAGATCTTCCCTTTCTGACGTTATATAGCAAGCATTGTATATTGATACCATCTTAATTCAGTTTAACATATTTCTTTGACTCTAACTGTACTGCTTTATCAGACCACTCTACTTTCCTTTTAGAAGCCATATTTTATTTTCCTTTGCGCATTTAAATAAAGCGCGGGTCTGAAACAGAAGGCCTTAAAATTCTAACACCCTACATACATTATGCAAGCCCTTCTGTTGTAGGCCTTCTAAATTTGAAAAATGACCCGCATACCCGCAACCGAAGGCCTTCGGTCAATAATTGAGAACCGCACGCCGACAAACGGAAGACCTTACTTTTAACCAATGTCACACCTCGTGCAATAGCTCACGCTTCCCGGCAAGGCCTGTTTAATAAATACTCAATGTGTCTAATAAAAAAAGTTCTCAAATCAGATCAAACATTATAAGAGGTCATGGTGGTGTATACTTTTTTAATTCTATTTTTTTGATACAGTTCAATTATGTATGCAATAGTTTTATTCAATGAAACTAATACAACAGATTATGTGCCACTAACTTGGATAAGTGGAGTTGGAATCAGTTCACTTCCATCCAGTATTAAAAATAAAGTATCTGTTGAAGTCTTTTGGCCAAATGGGAAAAATTCAAATTCAACTAGTATTGCAAAAACTAAAAATAATCTAATGGATCCGGATGTGCATTGGCCTTTATTTACTGCTAGAATGCAAGGAATTGCAGGTAAAATTAATGTTATGCTTTTATAATCATATTTTATTATTATTTCCGGGGGTGTAGTGTCGTAAAAAAAAAAGTAACGGCTCCAACTCCAGTTGTTGAAATTTTTTGAGTACAACTCCGACTCAATTTGATGAAATTTTTTGGGCACAACTCCAACTCCGACTCAAGCAAAATTTTTGAAAAATTTTTTAATTTCTTAAAAAAATATTACGTGATAAGTTAAAAAAAAGTTTTTGACAAATTTATGAAATGTTTTTTGAGGTTTAGTATGAACATAAGTTTAATTAAATGTTTTGTACATGCGCGTGCAATACCAAGAAGTTTTACTATTGTAGTCAAAGTTACAATTACAAGAAATAATTTTGAGTTGAGCTCAAAATTATTTCTTGTAATTGTAACAGTTCAACATCAAAATATTTCTGATCGAAAAGTATATTTATAGATTCTGCCTCTGTTTAAAACAAGTTACTTGACTATAAAATAATTGAATATAATTATTCAAAATGGTGTTAGTTATTAAATTACGTAGAATTATGAAT
>NC_061165.1:48920445-49087945 GCF_022113875.1 Hydra vulgaris
TTTCTCTATTCGTAACCATACGGGCACCATATGGGCTAATTGATTTGGCTGCATACGGAAACCATATGTGTTTCCGAGCGGGAAGCCCGTATGGGAACCGTGTGGAACCCATTTGCATCTCCCGCTAGGCTAGCAACGGGTTTCCCATATGGGTCCCGTATCAAAGTCTGTTTGGGTCCCATATGGTACCCTTATGTGTTGGCTGACTGGCTATGTACTTTTATAATATAACCTTTACCCTAACCCTAAAGCAGCCGTGGCGCAGTGGTAGCGTACTTGCCTCAGGAACGTAAGACCCGTTGTTCAAACCCCACCTCTGGGCAAGTTTTGTGATATCGTTTAGAAAGGAGGCGTGAACTTCCTATTAAATGCTTTTCCGAGGTGCTCTATGATAAGACCGTTAGGACTTCTTGGGGCACCTAAATAAACTTAAAAAAATGATAATAATAATATTTTTATAATTCTATATAAACATGACTATAACAGTTATACAACTATTACCATTGTATTAATATATTAGGTTATACAACTATTACCATTGTATTATTATATTATAATATTGTATTATTGTATTATTATATTATAACAGTTATAATATTGTATTATAACATTATAATATTGTAATATTGTATTATTAAATTATAACATTGTATTATTATATTATAACAGTTATACAACTATTACCATTGTATTATTATATTATAAAATTTGTATAACCATCTAATATTTATATTATTATAATATCATCATATATAATCATATATAATATCATCATTTATAATATCATCAATTGTATTATTTATAAAATAAGTTTATAATATAAACTTATTATTTATATAATACAATTAAGGCTTAATTTAAGTACAAGTATCGATGACAAAATATATTTTACAATTTCATACTTTATTTTCAGGGTTGCCACTATAATTTTAAAAGTTTTTCCATGAGTTTTCCATATTCAATATATATATATATATATATATATATATATATATATATATATATATATATATATATATATATATATATATATATATATATATATATATATATATACATATATATATATATATATATATATATATATATATATATATATATATATATATATATATATATATATATATATATATATATATATATATATATATATATATATATATATATATATATATATATATATATATATATTATATATTATATATATCAACATTTTTAATACTTGGTTTGACCACCTTTGGCAGTTTTCAATCCTTTCACTTTCTTAGGCATGCCTATGATTAAATCACGGCATAACTTTGTGATTTTTTTGCTGTGGAACCAGACCTGGATTAACCTCTCTATAAGCTGTGCTTTTGTAGTAATTGAAACTTTGTGCATTTTGTCCTTTAAAATGTTCCATAAATTCTCAATTGGGTTCATATCTGGTGAATTCCCAGGCCATTCGAGTACAGTGAATCTATTGTCTTCGAACCATCTTATTGACAACTTGCCCCTATGGCAAGGAGCACAATCTTGTTGAAATTTAAAATCCTTATAAGTAAACCAGTCTCTGACTTGAGGGACTAAACATTTCTCCAACACCTCTATATACTTTTTCTGGTTCATCATTTCCTTCACAATATGTAGACGGCTTGTTCCATAGGTAGATATTGCTCCCCACACCATGATCTAAGTAGGGAAATCCTCTCCAGGCCTTCTTCTGACTGTCTGGATTCTATCATCCAACGCAGCAATTGTTGATTCATCTGAAAATACTACGTGAACAAAAAAAATGCCCTATAAGTTTCAAAGAAATTATGGTACAAACATTACATTAATAGTCATGATCAACAAGTTAACATCTACTGATATTAGTCAGAATTTTTGATGAAACTGAAAGATGTTAAGAAATCAATACTATCAGAGATCTAACAGAAAGCTAAATTAATGATTACCTTGAACCAATCTTCTTGCGTTCAACTTTTATGCTCAACAGCCCACCCATGCCTTGCTTTACCCATGACATGCTTTATTTTGTTTGTGAGTCTTGACTATTTTTTTGGTCTGTATGGCTTCAGTTCCTGCTCCAACAAGCGATTATTCACTGTTATACGGCTTAGATTAATACCTTGATTAGCTAATTCCATAGATATCTTCTTGCAAGGATTTTTTTTATCTTTGAGGGCCATTACATTAATTTTTCTCTCAAGTCTAGGGGTACTGATTCTTTTACGACCGCAATTTCCAACTCTTCCAGCCTTAACGTTTTTACCCTCACCCAGCTTCCTTTTCACTGCACAAACTGTTTGTGTTGAAATCTTCAATTTGATAGTTATTTCCTTTTGTTTTAGGCAACTATTCCCCAACAAAACTCAGATTTGTCCTTTTTTTCTAGGGCTCACGTCTATATTTTTCCCCATCACTTCAAAATCAGTCAAAATGCCACAGATTTTGCTGAACAACTATTTTTTTTATTTTTTTAAAAATGAAACTTAAAATTTGTAGATTTCAAATGCAAACAACGCACCATACACCACAGAGAGTAAAAGATATTGACACAAACTCAAATTAATATATTTTAGAATTTACAGTTAAATTTCAGAAACTTTTCTTGTCTAGCTCTTAACTGACCCTAAAATTAAAAAAATCAGATCTTAATAGATTTTATTTGAAAATAAAAAAGTCCCACTACAACAAAATAAATTTCATTAAAACAAAAGCATATCATTGACCACTGAAAACTTTTTAGTTGTCTCAACTAATGGAATTTAGTGACAATTCTAAAAATCCATAACAATTATATGTATATATATATATATATATATATATATATATATATATATATATATATATATATATATATATATATAATAGAAATTAAAATATCAGTAAAATACTTTTGTGCAACTTTAATATAATAAAATCAAAATGATGTATTACCTGCATAAACAAAGAGATAAAGAATCAGTACATTTTTTTCAAATCATATCTAAACAGAAAATTATTGAATATCACTGCAAACATAAGAGTTAACTTGTATCAAAATTCCTTTTAAAGGAAGTAATATAAAATCTATACAAATGTTAGTAGAAACTAAACTGAAAGAAAGTCTTTCTGAGTCTGTTGTGAAATAATGTTCACTAAGATTATCGTCATATTAACTATTATTACCTTGAACAGTAAAGTTTTCTCTTGAATTGTCATTATCACTCACATATAAATTGTCATCATAATAAGCACTTCAACAATCATTAGAAACAATACTATATTACAAGTTAATTTTCTGATCACAACTTTTAACATAAATTTCTTTTATATCTCTATTAGCTTGCCTTTTAACTCTTCTACTGTTTATTACATATGAAGCAGCCACCTAAATTATTAGTGAAATAAAACCTAGTATCAGTTACAAATAACCCATTAAAATTGATTTTGCAGATTTAACAGTAAGTAACAGAAGCTGAGCAACCTTCTATAGCCGCCTTACGAATTCCTTCATCTTCTACTTCAGCCATGTTTTTAAATGCAAGAGCAAATGGACTTTTTCCATAAATATAGTTTGCAATTGAAACATTAAATCACGTAAACAAAGATCATTACCACAGTGTTGCATTCTAAAATTTAGTACAGCAAGTGGATCATAAATATATAGTTAAGAATATATTGGTGGAATATCTTGATCTGGCCTAAGATTACCTACACGATGAAAAATCTGGCTACATATTTTAAAACATGGAAGCCCATAATTCATTGGTTGAACTACATTTGCTGTAAAAGATGCAAAAGAAAGGCAGGCATTATAATTTCGAATATGTTTTAAAAAATTAGCATTAGCATTACGATCTACATAACTCCCTGTAAACAAATCCTGTAAAGCTTGTGTAATTGGTGAAAGTGGAGGCTAAGCTACCTTACCATTATGGCAACATAGAAAATGTGTTTCATCTGGAAATTCCTTAGCACCACAGTGCTGACAAATTTGATTCATTTCTCCTAAATAATTATAATCTGGAATAGCATTACTTCTCGCTATAGAATACATTCGTCCTTGTCCAACAGCTTTTCTTTCATTTTGGCGACGATTAACATTTTCTCGATCGAGCCTACTTCTTTCATTTTGGCGACGATTATTTTCAACACGCCTTATAGCACTTACATCATCTTGTAAATCATCATCTAGCCTATCATCCATTTCAATGTCATCATTTTCATTAAACATAATTATCAAATCAACACTAACTATTACTTTTCTTCTACTAATCTAAAGTTAACAATAAAATAAAAAAACTTAATAACTAAAAAAATCATACTCGAAAAATTAAAAAAAAAAATTCTCAAAACAAATATATATAAGGAAACCAAGCAAATGCAAAAAAAAATTAATTTGCCATCATCAAAAGTAATACAGGTTTCTTAAGTTTAGAAGTTAAGAAAAACCTGCAACCACATCAGCAAAAACTTATTAAACTTATTTTATTTCTAATAAAAAAAAAAAAAAAAATTGCGACAGCGTCATAGTTCATGCGTTGGGAGAAAACATTGAACAAAACACGTAATAAAACTTATTAATGCATTATTAATGCATTATGTACAATAGAAAACAGGTTATTAACGCGGGTTTATAAATTTTTTTCTCCTAACACACTATTATGCTGCCGCAACTCCAAGGATATATATATATATATATATATATATATATATATATATATATATATATATATATATATATATATATATATATATATATATATATATATATATATATATATATATATGTATATATATATATATGTATATATATATATATATATGTATATATATATATATATATATATATATATATATATATATATATATATATATATATATATATATATATATATATATATATATATATATATATATAAAGAACTATTTATTTGTGAAAACATATGAAAACCAAAATTTTTTATATAATATATATAGTATACATTTGATAAATAAACCTCTACAATTTCTTTGGTTCAACAACTCGGTAATGAATTATAACAACTCTGTAAACATGAATTTTCTAATAACTTAAATTTTAATAAATTATAAACAATTAACTACTTATTTAAACAAATAATTACTTATTAAATTTTAAAAAGATTTTATATATACGTAATGTCTACTTAGAAATACTTGATGTCTATTTATACATTGAAATGATCTACAATTTTGAAAACCTGAAACCTTAAATATACCTCAAAAAAAACAGATATATATGAAAAGTATTTTTATTTTTTTTTTAAAATTAAAAATGCTTTTTAACTTACTCCCTCCAATATTATTATATACTTTATAGTATATATTGATAAATAAACCTCTACAATTTCCTTGGTTTAACAACTTTTTTAAACTTGGTTAAAAAAAATTTCTAATAAATACATATTTAGATACCATAAAATGAAGCATAACACAACACTCTTTTGACAAATTCCAGAAGAAATTTTCTTAATTTTTTTATTCCTTATTATTTTTCCTCAGAGAATATATATATGTAGATATAGAGAAATATAAAATAGACTGAAATAAATCGAAAACCTTAATTTATGTATGAGAAAATAACTTGAACTTACTAAAAAAGCGATCAGCTCCTCTTAACTGCTCTAAAAAATAAAACAAATACTGCTTAAAATGTTTTAAAGCGACTAACGACAAAACTGTTTTCTTAAAAAAGAAACATTGTACTAAAAAAACTATTTTACCAGTTAATTTAGTTCTAACTTATTCTAAAAAATGAAGAATAAATACATATTTAGATACCTTAAAATGAAGAATAACACAACACCCTTTTGACAAATTCTATAAGAAATTTTTTTTTATTTTTTTTATTCTCAATTATTTTTGCTAAGAGAAAATACATATAGATATACATATATATATAGATAACAAACTAACAATTATTTAAATTTTTATTTTAAAAAATAAACAACATTAATTCTTCTTGAAAATAAGTGTATCAGCTCCAATTTGCTTGCTGATTTTACTCGAATGACCGCGTGGAATTTATAACTGCGCTTAGAAAATTCTAGAAGCAAAGAAATAGTGTATTTTACATAATGCAGAACCGTAATTAACAAAACGAACAATAGGCGCAACAATGCGTTACTATGCGCATTAATAATAATAATAATGTTCATTCGGCTATTCATTATAGAGATATAACTATGTTAATTTTAAAAATTAGGTAATATCTTTAAAAATAACTTTTACAATTTTTATAAAAATTTTATAAAAACGTGAGTGCGATTTTTATAATAAAGTGAAACCATTAAATTGTAGTTTTTCGTTCTTATGTGGAGAAAAAAAGAACTTCTAAAATTTTTTTAAAATTTAAACAGCAATTAATGTTTTATATTCCTACATATAAACATAATATTTTTTAAAATTTTAGACAAAATTTTATTTAATTTTTTTCTATTATAAAAATTTTATTGTTTTATTTTTTTTAACAGAAAAAATAAAAATAACTTGATAGTTTTGTGCCCTATTGAATCTTTGCGCCCGGGGCGATTTCGTCTTTGCGCCCCTCCCCCTTCGCTACTGTATATTGGAGAAACCTCCAGACATTTGGCAACTAGAATAAATGAGCACCTTAAAAGTGATAAATAATCTCATACATTAAAACACTAAAATTTATCTTTTAGTTACAAAAATCTGGCTAACTGTGATTCTTTTGAGATTTTGGATAATGCCCCAACCAAACACAAGTTAAAGATAGAAGAAGCCCTCGACATTAAATGGGAGAGTCCCTCACTTAATAAACAAACTTCACATTACGCTATTAACTTATCTATTTAATTTTACTGTCGTTAATAATTATTATTATTTTTGACAGTTATTTTGTAATAATATATAGATTCATTATGTAAATTTTTGTCTGTTATTATTTTTCTATAAAGACTTCTATTTTTTAATATTTATTTCAGAGTTTTATTATTGCAATAATCTTTTGAAAATGTAAACAAAATTTTACGAAACATGTCAAGAATAAAAAACATCGTGTTGTTTTTAGAAATAATTATTTATTTTATGCTATTACGACGATCATATAATATATCTAACGATTTAGCAAACTCTTCACAAGAAGTTTTGATTTGGATATTTTACGAATACTTGAAAAACTTCATATTAAAAGCAACAAAGCTTGCTTAGACATAAACTTTTTTTAAAATTATTGAAAGTCTATACAAAATATCGTGGATTCAACATATCACATGCAAGTTATAATGATATAGGGTGGAATGCAAGAGGCAAACTTGAGTCAGGTTCGACTTGAACTTTACTTTGTAACCAAAAGCGGCAGAGTATTTTTTGAAGGGAAAACCCATACTCTGTCGCAATGTAAAGTTCAATTTGAGCTTAACTCAATTTCGCTTGTTGCATTTCACCCATAATCTCGATTAAAAAGCAATTGCTTAAAAGTGCTTTACATAAAAGAATAAACGAAAAGAATTAACAATACAAAGAT
This sequence comes from Hydra vulgaris, assembly GCF_022113875.1. NCBI lineage: Eukaryota > Metazoa > Cnidaria > Hydrozoa > Anthoathecata > Hydridae > Hydra > Hydra vulgaris. The sequence continues at coordinate 48,927,923 of NC_061165.1, forward strand.
TTAGAAAATTTCAAATTTCAAGTAAGAAAAAACTGTTTAACTCTGCTATGGTATCTTTTAACTATAGTACACGATTTTTTTTGTATAAGCAACTTAAAATTTTGGTCAGAACTCGAGTTGCTTATTTTTCAGCCAATTTCTATATCTCGAGTTGCTTAATGGTTGCTTAAGTTTCTCAGCCTAAATTTCAGTGTTTTTTTGAATAAGAGACAAAATACGGTTTAATATCAAGTCTTTAACAGAAGAGTGCTGATTTTTATACTTGTCCATCTAGTTTCTCGTCTTCCCCGTCTGATTCATCAGGCAAAACATAGGGTTAATAGTCAGGCAATCAATAGGGTTATCCTTTACTTCGTCTGGAATAGGAGTCTCTGTGATTTCCACCAGGTTGTCAATGTCAACAGGGGGTGGAACAACATAAGCAGGCATGCCTTCAGGATTTGTCTTATTGTCCTCGCTACCATCAGCCGTGATAAGACATCCTGTTTTCGCAAAGCTCCTATAAAGCATACGAAGAAACTTCTTGTCTTTGGATGTTTTACGTAAGCGGTATCAAAATGCGGCGATCTCTTGCCGACAGATGCATAAAGTTAGTAAAGATAGTTGTCTTCCAACATTTCCACCTATCATCTCAACAATAGGAACATATAACTGTAATCTTGCCAAACATCTTTCTCAATTATTGTCTTCTTATATATCTAAACAATTTTGCACTTCGGACTAATTTTCTTTTGTTGAAGAATTAAAACAAACTAATGTTAGTGATAAATTTATCGTTTCATATGATGTTAAAAGTTTGTTCACGAATATTCCACTTAAGAAAACCATTAACATAGCAACTGATTTATTTTTTAAAGATAAAATTAACTTAAAGCGTTTTTCAAAAATTCACTTTAAAAAATTACTTCAGACTTCCATATCCGGTTCACATTTTCTATTTGACGGAAAATATTACGATCAAACGGATGGTGTTGCTATGGGTTCTCCTTTAGCACCCATCTTAGCCAATGTTTTTGTCCGATTTTATGAACAAACATCGTTCAATAACTGCTCCTTTATAGCTCAAGAATTGTTTAAACAAATCAATGAGCAACATAAAAATTTGAAATTTACTATGAAAAAAGAACAAGATAATCAGATTGCCTTTATATATATATATATATATATATATATATATATATATATATATATATATATATATATATATATATATATATATATATATATATATATATATATATATATATATATAATATATATATGTATATAATATATAAATATATATATATATATATACATATATAAATATATATATATATATATATATATATATATATATATATATATATATATATATATATATATATATAATATATACTGTACCACATCAAAGGCTTATCTTAAAACTTGAAGCGTATGGTGTTAGTGGCTTAGCACTTTATTGGTTTCAAGCTTTCTTATCTAATAGAAGACAGAGAGTTGTTATGGGAGATTATGTTTCAACTTGGGCTGATGTGTATAGTGGAGTTCCTCAAGGATCTGTATTAGGTTCACTACTTTTCATACTTTATATAAATGATCTTTCTGAGTCTCTAAAAAATATTTCAAAATTATATGCTGATGACACGAAAATCATGTCGATAAGTCCTTCTGATGAGTTACATAATAAACTACAATGTGATTTGAACTTTGCGTATACTTGAACACAAGCTTGATTACTTAACTTTAATATTGACAAATGTTTAGTTATGCACTATGGCTGTAAAAATTAGAGATACCCAATTTACATAAATGGTTGTAAACTCAACATATCAGATTCAGAAAAGGATCTAGGAGTGATTTTTTCAAATAACTTGAAGTGAAAAAATCAAGTCTTATCGAGTGCAAGCTAAGCAAACCTAATTATTTTATTTTACCTAACCTAATTATTTTATTTTACCTAACCTATTATTTTATTTTACCTAACCGCATGTTAGGTAAAATAAAATAATCTTTTGTTTAATTTGATGTAGAACTGCTAAAATCTCTATATCTTTTGTTTGTTCGACCAATCCTAGAGTTTGCTGTACCAGTTTGGGTTCCTTATCAAAAATGAGATATTGCGATTTTGGAAAGAATACAGCGTCGCGCCACTAAATTGGTACCTTATCAATAAATTATGCTATGAAGATCGACTAGCTTGTCTTAGAATGCCCTCACTAGTTAAACGAAGACAACGTGGTGACATAATTCAATTGTTTAAAATGTTTAAAGGTTAGGATAAAGTTGAATTTAAAGAAAATAAGTCCTTAAAATGTATTAGTACTCGTGGCCTTAACCTAAAGCATTCTAATGAGTTTTCTGTACATAATTATAGATAAAATATTTTACTAATTCAAGCTGCAAATTATTGGAATGCACTGCCAGAAAAAATTGTTAAAGCTAACTCAGTAAACTCAATTAAAGCAAGACTTGATCGATGGAAGTCAAACCATCACAAGACTCAGCTGTCATAGTGTGCTTTAAAACCACATTCACTGGTAGCAATACCAGTCACAGCATATATTATATATATATATATATATATATATATATATATATATATATATATATATATATATATATATATATATATATATATATATATATATATATATATATATATATATATATATATATATATGTATATATATATATATATATATATATATATATATATATATATATATATATATGTATATATATATAATTAAAAAAAATATATATATATATGTATATATATATATATATATATATATATATATATATATATATATATATATACATATATAATCTATATACTAGATTAAATCAAATCTAAGGTGTGTGTTGTATATCATTGCATTTTTATGTAACTTTTAAAAAAATGTCTTCGTAAAATGAGGATGTTTCTAGGACGTCTGAATAAGACGTCCTTAAGTCTGTCTTATGAGACCTGCAGAGACGTCCATAGGACGGCTAAAAAGACGTCTCTAGGACGTCTGCAATAAACGTTCCGAGGACGTCTTGTAAAAAAAACGTTTTTAGGACGTTGGAATAGACGTCCTCAAACCTTTTATTTAAGACCAACTAAGGACGTCTTATGGACAAGGAATTAGACATCTTATAGACGTCCTTAGGACGTCAAAATGCCCGCTGGGGAGATACTTTAAGCTTCCATACATTGGAATGTACTCTAGTTATACTAAAATGAAAATTTCAAAAATTTGTTTATAAATACTTGAAGGATCTTCTAATAAAATTAATTTTCACTACTAATAAAATACAAGATTGTTTTGTTTTTGCTTCAGAGACTCACTTCCTAAACTGCTTAAATTTTATGTTGTCTATAAATTTTCTTGCGCTGGCTCTATTGCCAGTTATATTGGGGAAACTTCCAAAAACGTGGCAATTATAATAATTGAGCACCTTAAAAGTGATAAACAATCTCATATATTTGAACACTTAAATTTATCTATTAATTACAAAAATCTGGCTAACTGTAATTCTTTTGAAATTTGGATATGGCCCCAACCAAACACAAATTAAAGATTAGAGAAAGTCCTTTCACATTAAATTGGAGAATCCCTCACTTAATAAACAAACTTCACATTATGCTATTAACTTATCTTTATAATTTTACTATTAGTTTATTACTATTATTATTTTTTTTTTTTTTGACAGTTAGTTATTTTGAATGGTTATATAATGAGTTATTTTGTAATAATATATTGCTACTTTATGTAAATTTTTGTCCGTTATTATTTCTCTGTAAAGACAATATATATATATATATATATATATATATATATATATATATATATATATATATATATATATATATATATATATATATATATATATATATATATATATATATATATATATATATATATATATATATATATATATATATATATATAAATCATGTTAGTGTATTCTACAAATAGAGTACTCAATGTTCTTAAAGAATATAACTTAGCAAAATTTTTTTTCATTAAACACTGTATTTCATCAAAAAAGACTCATTAGAAATGAACGATCATATATATACACACATATATATGTATATATATATGTATATATATATATATATATATATATATATATATATATATATATATATTGAATGTCAGGTCAGGTTTATCCTGCTACTGGTAACATGTAACCCAGTACAATCTGCTTCATGTCCTGCTGCCTTGTAGGATATGCCTTTTTAGGCAAAGGCTAGGAGATGCAAACTCCGACATAAAACACCCCCTGCCTTGGGGTTCTTGGTTGAGTAAAGACTAGAGATGGTGCCTCGATGAAAATACTCATCTTGGGCAGATGTTACATGCATCCGGCTGCTGTCTTGTAGAAGGCCTCCTAGGCAAAAACTTAAGGGGTAAACAGATTCTATCTGTTGACCATCCTTGCACCCCTTCTTCGTCTATTAGGCTGGCGCAAATGTATTTTTAATACATTGTTTCCAGTTTAGGATGTTGAACGCTGGATCTTCTTGACTCGATTCATGGGTTTTGCTTGTGACTCTGTTTTTATGACTAGCCAACTCATTCTATTATCTTTAAATGAGGGTACAGCTCTAAAACTCAGTTTTATGGTTCTGAGGCCGCCTGGTAGTCAGGTTTCCCGAACTCTGTGGTAGCTCTCAGAGAGGCTGATTCCATCAACAGCTGAAAAATATCAGAGTACTAACAACGCTATGTTGCGCATGGATGGTGTCCCTGTTTGTACTTTTGGTGCGCATTGCCAAGGCCACATTGGACCCCATACGGCTTAGGGTTTATTAGTGGAAATGAGGCAATTGCTTGAGCTATAAAACAGTGTACTGAGTACTATCTGTGTTTCGAGTCAAGTTCTTTAACAAATTTGAAAATAAATAAAGTAACAAAAACTATGAAACACAAAAAACCACAGTCATCACCAAGTTCGCTAAACCTATCATTCACTAATATTCGTATTCTTCGAAGTAACTTTCTTCTGTTGAGTCTTATCTCTTACAAAGTTCACCAGACCTACTTGCTCTTTGTGAAACTAATTTGAGCTCAGCTGTCTCATCTTGTGATCTTAGTTTTGATGGTTATTTTCCTATAATCCGTAAAGACTCCAATAGTCACATGCTTGGCCTGGGCATTTACATTCGTAAGAATTCACCCATTTGTCGGGAAACTAGGTTTGAATCCACAGACTACTCTTTTATATGCTTTCGTTTAGCACCACTTCACTTTATCACCTTTCTCTTTGTTCTATATCGCTCTCCCTCATCTCAAGACTGCACTCTTCTTGATGTTATTTCTGATAATATTGACCAAGCCCTCATTCTTTATTTATCAGCCAATATTGTTGTTGTCGGTGACTTTAATGATCATCACACTGAATGGCTTGGCTCTAGTGTCAGTGACTCTGCAGGCATTAAGGCCCATAACTTTTGCCTTTCTCAATCCCTAACTTAAATATTCAACTTTCCAACTCGCTTTCCAGACAACCCGAATCATTTACCTTTTCTACTCGACTTATGTCTTGATTCTGATCCTAGTCAGTGCTCAGTTTCTTCACACTCACCCTTAGGTGCGTCTGATCATGGTTTGGTCTCTCTAAAACTATTATCTCATTCTTCTTTACCATCAGAATCCCCCTACCATCGTACATCTTACAACTACCTTAAAGCTGACTGGGACTCTTTCCGTGATTTTCTTCGTGATGGCCCCTGGGTAGAAATTTTTCGTCATCCTGTTGACAAATGTGCTTCTTACATAACTTTGTGGATTTAGGCTGGCATGGAATCCTTTATTCCCTCACAACAATTCCAGTTCAAGCCTCACTCTTCTCCATGGTTTTCCTCACATTGTGCTGCTGCAATTGCCAATCGAAACCATTACTTTCATATCTATCAGCAAAACAATTCTCCAGAAAACAGAAGTCTGTTTATTACTGCTAGGAACCATGGTAAAAAGGTTTTGTCTAACGCTAAAGCCCGCTATTCTCAGATCATGAAATCTTGTATTTCATCACAAAAATTAGGCTCTCGTGACTTCTGGAGAATCTTTAATTGTATCAATAATAAGAGAAAGTCGGTAATTCCACCTCTTTTGTATGGCTCAGACTTTGTCACCTCACCTAAAGACAAAGCTAAATGGTTTGCCAAGAACTTTTCATCAATATCATCTCTTGATTCCACTAGTTGCGTTCTACCTTATATAGCCGTCAAACAAGTTGGTCCATTGCTCGACATTCGTATCACTCCAGCTTCTGTATCTAAAGTGATTTCCCGTTTAGACTCTTCTACAGGTTCCGGCCCGGACAACATACATGTTATAGTCTAGCAGAAGTGTTCTCTGGAGCTGTCGTCTATCCTTTCAAAACTATTTAACAAGTGCTTATCAGAGTCTTATTTTCCAGCCTGCTGGAAAGCAGCATCTGTTATTCCTATTTTTAAAAATTCTGGAGAGCAATCCGATTCGTCTAACTACCGTCCCATTAGTCTTTTTTCTATCATAAGCAAGGTTTTTGAATCTTTAATTAACAAACACTTAATCTCTCATCTCGAATCTCATAACCTACTTTCTGATCATCAATATGGATTTCGATTTTCTCGTTCTACGGCTGATTTGCTATCAGTAATAACCGATAGGTTTTATCGCGAATTAGATAAAGGTGGAGAGGTTAAGGCCATTGCTCTTGACATTTCAAAGGCATTTGATAAAGTTTGGCATGCTGGTCTTCTCCATAAGCTTTCTTCTTAGGGTGTATCTGGAAACATCTTTAAGATTATTGAATTCTTTCTTTCCAAATGTAGTATAAAAGTTGTCGTTGATGGACAGCACTCTTATTCTTATTCTGTAACCTCAGGGGTTCCCCAAGGTTCAATCCTTAGCCCTATACTCTTTTTATTTTACATTAAAGATCCTCCAGATATTCTCACACCTAAAGTGGCATTGTTCGCTGATGATACTACCATTTATTCTTGTCACAATAAGAAGCCAACTCCCTCTGGTTGCTTGCAGGGAGCATCTGAGCTTGAAAAGGATCTCACTTCTGCTACAGCATGGGGCTCACAGTGGCTAGTGAACTTTAGTTCAGATAAAACTCAATTTTTTTCGGCCAATCGTTATCGCAATAATTTAGACCTTCCTATATTTATGAACGGTAATGTACTCGATGAGTCTCCTACCCTTTATCTTCTAGGATTAACTCTGACTTCTTATCTTTCTTGGAAACCTTATATCAAATCCGTTGCAAAATTAGCATCTGCTAAAGTTGCTTCTCTTTATCGAGCTCGTCATTTTCTTACTCTAGATTCTATTCTCTATCTCTATAAATCTCAAATCCGGCCTTGTATGGAATACTGTTGCCATATAATGGGCGGATCTTCTAATGATGATCTTTCTCTTTTAGACAAGGTGCAAAAACGCATTGTAAACAAAGTTGGACTTGCTCTTGCAGCCAACCTTCAACCTCTGTCACATCGTCGTAATGTTGCTTCTCTTTCTCTTTTCTACAAATACTATAATGGGCACTGCTCTAAAGAGCTAGCGTCTCTTGTGCTATCTACTAAGATTCATTCTCGTGTTACTCGTCATTCAATTAAGTTTCATCCTTTTTCTGTTACTGTTCCTAAGTGCTCCAAAAACTCTTATTGGTCTAGTTTTTTTCCTCGAACATCAGTTCTTTGGAATTCGCTTCCTTCATCTTGCTTTCATGATTCATACAATTTGCAATCTTTTAAATCGTCTTTCAATCGTTATCTTGCTATTCCAATAACTTCCAACACTAATTAGTGGTTGCTTGCAGCCTTGTTGGAAGCGAAGATAACTAAAAAAAAAATAAATAAATAAAATATATATATATATATATATATATATATATATATATATATATATATATATATATATATATATATATACATGTATATATACAGGGCTTTCCCGAACGGTGGTGTCGGGTATGTCCCACCCCCTAAAAGCTGTTATAAAAGCATTTGAGTTAGCACATTGAGCAATTTTTAATCTATATTTGGCAAATTATTGCATTTTTTAAAAAAAAAAAAAGCATTTGAGTTGGCACATTAAGCAAGTTATGCTCAATGTGCTAACTTAAATGCCTTTTGAGTTGGCATTTTGCCAACTATAGTTATATATAGCTGGTAAATTTATATACAAATATAGTTGATAAATAGCAAATATTTAGGTTCTTTTTTTTTTTGTGTCCTCAGTTAGCAAAAAATACATATCTCCCCCCCCCGTCTTCCCCTCATGGAAGACTTTTTCTGGATGGCCCTGTTTTTATATAAACATATATATACACAAATTTATATATACATATATATATATATATATATATATATATATATATATATATATATATATATATATATATATATATATATATATATATATATATATATATATATATATATATATATATATATATATATATATATATATGCTTCAGCCCCTATATTTAATGTCATTTCTTAGAAGTATTTAATACTAAAGCATGACATAATTACTTTGTGTTGCAGATATAATTTTTAAACAAACAAGATAATGTAACAACCTTTTTAGTTTAATTTGATTAGATTCAATCGTTAATGTTTTGAGTTGCTCCCTTTAGAATACTTTTTAGATTCCGTGATGTAGACTCAGAACCGAGTTTAAAAACTCCATGTATTACCTGCAAACTACAGCTTTGAATGTCAAGTAAAGAATTTAATTCACACTCGTTTCAAAAAGTTCTTTAAAAAATTTCCAATTTGTATTAGGCCTATCCATAGATACTTGGATCATTTTTGAAAAAAAGAGACTTGCTATTTCTTTATTGAAGTTTTTTAGAATATGCACTGCTGAAAAAAGGCCAAAAAGAACTGAATTCAAATATCGCACATTAACTTGGTTTTCTTGAGTATTCCAAAATCTAATAACAATGTCTATTTGACAATTTTGTGTAGCTTTGTTCAGACTTTATTCAAATAAGACAACATGACAAATTTTTGATACTTTTAAGATGTAAAGATTTAAAATATGGCGCTAACCCATAGTTAATTATATATCCTAATTTTGCTCTTCCTAATGTTAATCCCTTTGCCACTTGACTATCTGGAAAAAACTAGTAAATAATTTGCTCATATTAGCAGATGATTGTTTGACAATCCGTTCAAAACAGTTGCAAGAGCACATTTAATTTCAGAATGTAACAACAAGTTCTAAGGTTTTTGGATCGATTGCCCAATAAAGTTTTAAAATAACTGCTACATCTAGCAACTCTATTGTTGTCAGTCTTAACAAGTCATTATTTAAACTCTGAGTGATTAGACCAATAATTTGAAAAAAATGTTTGATCCATTTTAATTATCAATAACGCTAAAAAAAATGTATTCTTACAACCATATTACCTATATTTATAGATTTAATGATGAAAAACTATAAATTTATAGATATTATATTTTTTATATAATTTATTAAATCAAACTTTACTCGGTATTTTAGATTTCCTAGTTAAACCCATAATGAACCAAATAACATAACTATATTAGTTCATATTTAATATTGAAAATAACAAAACCATAAAAATTTACAAAAATGGAAAAAAATTTTCCCTGAATATTTTTTAAAAAAATCCCAAAGTTCTTCAGGTTTTCGCTGGGATTTATGCTATTTCCACGTTTTCCAGGTTAAGTGGCAAAATTTTGTACATTTAATGTATATTTTTTATTACTTGCCATTTAAGTAATGTGGGAAATGTATTTTATTTATACTAAAAATTTTTAAATAATAAAAGTTACGTATTTTAAAGTAAAAAGACTTTGAAATACGTAACTTAATAGAATCTTCTCCTTATCCATGTATTATACATTGTGATGGAAAAACTCTTTATGAAATTAATGCAGGAAAAAAGTTCAAGATTGACAGGCTGGCAGTTCTTGTGAACATTGAGGGTGAGACACACCTACTAGGTGTCCCTCCTCTAACTTCCTCTTCCGGCGAGGATCAATACACAAGTGTCATGAACGTACTAAAGGAATATAAACTTGAATCAAAAGTAGGAGGTCTTTGTTTTGATAGAACTGCAAGCAATACCGGGATCAAAAAAGGCTCAGTCGTAAAGATATCCAACAATTTAAATAAATATCTTCTAAAACTAGCATGTAGGCATCACATAACAGAATTAAGAATGGTGCATTTTTGGAAACATACAACAAATGATTTGAGTACAGGACCAGAAAATCCATTGTTTCAAAAATTTAAGAGCCTATTTGAACATTCTAATTTTATTTATTCTCCAAGTGATCTGTGCAAGTTTGATTGGAGTGAGGTTAATGGTAGTATAAGTGAAAAGGCTGCTGAAGATTCTATGAACTTTTGCAAAGCATATAAAGAAAGAAAGGGGATAGTAGGAGAAGATAAACGTGAAGACAGAAGAGAGCTGGCTGAATTAGTTGTGACTTATCTATCACCTTCTGTTTATAAAATCAGGAAAACTGGAGCTATCCATTATGCCCGTTTTCTTGCTAAAGCAATTTACTATCTAAAAATGCGGCTTCTGTATTCTCAACTTGACTTTGTTCGAGAGAACAACGATCTCAAAATGGAAATCAAGCTTATCGCAGAGTTTGTAGCCTGTTTTTATGCCAAGTGGTATTTAGAATCGAGCAATGTGTCAAAGGCCCCCAACTTAGATATGAAAGCTATCCATCAGATGCATCAATTCAGAAATATTTGTTTGAATCCAAAAGCAGTTGATGCTGTGCTTGATTCGCTTTACAAGCACATTTGGTACTTGGATTTAACTATGATTCCACTAGCTCTATTGGATGAGGGTTTGCCTTTGAATGAAAAACAAAAAATTGCAGTTGCAATTCTTTCATTTAAAATGCCTAAGGCTGAACACTTTAAAAATGAAAACAAAGAAAAAAAAGACATCAGAAAAGAGATAGAAAAAAATGCTAGTACTGAGAAAGATCCACCAAGCTTAGCCCCTTTGGTAGATGAGTTTTCTTACTTTATGTTTAGTTTTTGTGGTTTAACAGAAGAAAGAATAAAAGACTGGCTTTCACTTCCACCGTAATACTGGCATACACAGTCTTCGTTTAAAATTTTTGAAAATTATGCCAATAGCCTTATTGTTATCAATGACCATTCGGAAAGAGCCGTCGGCATGATCCAGCAATATGTTCATCGTTACAACAACGAAGAAGAGAAACAGAACAGATTGATATCAGTTGACAGAGTTCGCTCTGCTTTCAGGATTTCTGGGAAAAGCTCCACCAGTCTTAACAAAAAAAGGTTATCTGATAGTCTTTCCTCCTTAGCGAAGAAACAAAACACAAACAAACAAAAGAAGGATTAATTAGATAAATAAAAGAACTTCTACAAAATCTTCTTAAATATTTAAAAATAATTTTTTTTTGATATGGTAAGTAACATTGAATCGTGATATGCAAAAACCACATATGTTACAAAATCAACATTTTTGTAAATTTGAAAAAACATTTAATTGTTAATGATTTGTTTTTGTTGGCCACTTGAAAACCGCGTATTTACTAATAATGTAAGGTACTTTGACACATGTTTGGTTTTTTCAGAATATCGTTGATAAGGAACATTTTTCGCAATAAAATCTCAAAATTTTGCAAAAAAGTAAAAAAATGCGAAGCGTGGTTTTTGCAGATCACGATTAAATTGTTGTAAAACTTAATTTATTTTATTCTGATTAAAATATTATAAATAATAAACATACACAAAATGAGTAGTTCTATTCTTGTTTTGAATATAAACATTTGTAAGCTATACTATAAACCTGAATAACAATGTTTGAATTTAATTATTGAAAAGGTTATTAAAACAACGCCGCACCGCGAAATAAGCGTTTTTTAGCTGATTTAAAATGCAAATTATACTGTATTTTGTGAAGAAAGAAAAAAACCATACTTTTTTAATCAAAAATACTGATATTTTTCTTAACCCTTAAATAAAAATTTATTTAAAATATTCATGCTAGCCTTGCCCTCAAGACACTTTAAAGTAAGCAGTTTTCGGTCATTTTTGAGTCCTTTTTTTCCAAACATGTGCTTTGAGGGCAAGGAAAAAGTGGTTCAATGGTGCTGAAATTTTTTGTAAGTAAGTTTAAACATATTTGCTTCAAATCTAGACGGTTTTGTTTTTCAAATTCTACAATTTTTTTTTTTGAACACCCCTAATGTATGTATATATGTATGTATGTATGTATGTATGTATGTATGTATGTATGTATGTATGTATGTATGTATGTATGTATGTATGTATGTATGTATGTATGTATGTATGTATGTATGTATGCATGCATGTATGTATGTATGTATGTATGTATGTATGTATGTATGTATGTATGTATGTATGTATGTATGTATGTATGTATGTATGTATGTATGTATGTATGTATGTATGTATGTATGTATGTATGTATGTATGTATGTATGTATGTATGTATGTATGCATGCATGTATGTATATATGTATTTATATTAGGGTGGGTCATACTTTGGAATTTTGGATATATATGGAGCGCGCAATATTTTTTTATTTTTTTTATGAATTATGAATTTATGATATCAGAAGAGACTTAAAAAATTTTTTTTTTTAAAAAAAAAATGCGTCTAGTGGGGACGCAAGGCGTTTGAAAAATGTAAGTTCTACTAAAAGCTCATTAAAGTGAGTTTAATAACCTTTTTTAAAAAGGGGAATGCAATCATCAAAAAAAATTAGACACAAAAGTAAAACATAACCTATGGTTCTCCTTTACTTAAGGCGCAGCATTTTTTGGTGTCTAGGAACTTCTTCACATCGAGCTAACTCGGAGCAAATGGTTAAAGATTGATTGGTCTTTAAAAAATATATTTAATGTTAAATTTATTTACTGTGATCATAAATAATATCCCAAAGCAAGAAAAAACAACTTGAAAAATTTATATTGCCTAAACTAATTTTGATTGGTTCGGGCATGATTACTCGATGTGCTAATGTTGCTCTAATGAACCCATCTTTAGTAACCTTACCTGTAAGTTTTCCAATTAAATCAGAAAAGCTATTTTTAAATGAAGTTTTTCTGTCAAGCTGAATCATAAGATTTTGGAGAGGTAGTTCATTTGTATGTAGAGAACAAATAATCCATGTTATTTTTTTATCCAATTTATGCTCAAGGTAGTGGATAACACCTTCTTTCCAATTGTGTTTAAATTTGTTGAGTCCGCACCAATAGTAACTAAAGAGTCTACAACATCGTGATCCACAATCAATGCGTAAAACTTATCTGCTATTTGCTCAGCTGCAGTTTCTACTCTTCCTTCAGAATTACCAACATTTCATTTCTGCACAATATAAATAAAACAGAAATAAGACAAATTTAAATAACTTATTAATAAAAACCTTTTTTTAACAAATAAAATTACAATACATCTTTTGATTATTTTATAGTCATCTTCAGTCAGGTTAAAAAACTTATTTAATTTAACATACAAATATTATAAGGTAATAAAATATAAATTACAATTTTTTTATTTTTATTAATTGCGACAAAGTCGACAATAGCAAAATATAGAATAAGAAAGTTATTAAATTGTTTAAAAAAAGGTTAACGATTTAATAACTTTTCATATTTGGACTTTTCCATTCAATGAACAAACAGAAGTTTGTCAATTGAATGGAAAAATCCAGATATGAACAAACTGTTAAACCATTATAAAATATCACTTTTCACATAAAAGTTTTATTAGTCGTTAACCTTTTGTTAAACAATTTATTGTACATTTTTTAAACCTAACTGAAGTAAAACCGGGTCAAACCGCACACTTATCAATAAAAATTAAATAACTTTTTTATTTTTCCTTTTTATTTTTTTATTAGATAGGTAATAAAAAACCTCATAAGATAATATAAATATATGTTAAAAAATTAATAATAAAATTATCGAAAATATTAAAAGTAAAGAAAAACAAATTGTGCGGTTTTAGGCGACATTCTGATAAAACTGCACACAATTTAATTATCTTAAATTTTTAATTTTTTTTTTTTTTTTTTGTAATTTTTTTTTAACACAACTTATATTTAAAAAACTATATTATGGTTTTTACATTTTTTGCAACAAAAAATTTTGTTCCAAGTACATATTTCTTTTGTAAACATGTTTCTTTGCACAACTGTACCCGACACATTCAATTCTCGCATTGTAGGGGAGAGCGGGGTTGGTTGTCACACTTTTTACATTTTAGGCTGCTCAGCTTTTAATTTTCATCCAATCAATGCCAAACTTTGCACAAAGCTAATTTAACTTTTTCCAGTAACTATTATAATATTTTTATGACATTGAGTGAAATATTTATTGCTGTAAAATTTTTAAAAGACCACTTCTGTGTGACAACTAGCCCCGCTCACGGGGTAGGTTGTCACATGGTGCGGGGTTGATTGTCACATTTGGATTTGGACAAGTTTAGATAAGAATTTAATGTAAAACGAGTACAAATTAATTTCGTTTATGTTTTACTAAGAAAAACAAAAATAAAATACTATAAACTGAAATATATATATTTTAAATATAACACAATTAACAAATTTAGTTTATCACTATAAATGTTTTTAGGTTTGGTTTTTTAAAAATTATTGGATAAAGAACACAATTCACAAATAAACTGTTGTAAGCCTGGTGTGCATTCTTCATGAGCCCATTTTTGGCAAACCTGACATTGAATCCACTGTTCTCTTGATCGGCTGTTGGAAAATGATTCGAAACAATAGATGCACAGATACTCTTCATCTTCAGATGAATTTAAGACTATAGAAGGTTTTTTCGTAGCAAGATTTGATTTTATTAATTCTTTTTTACTTCCATTAGTAAATTTTTTTTTATTAGTTTTCTTCTTTTTATAATTTGCAAGCCATGCTTTGACAGGCGTGTTAGTAAGAATCATAGTTGACCGCTTTTTCCTACCTCTTTTTGATGCTAACCTCGGACCTGCTTTAGGCAGAGGCCTAATACTCTCAGGTGGTATGATTGAATTGTTAAAACCTAATGTTGTGATTGGGTTCTGATTAGAGGTTTTATTTGATACAACTGGATCTTCTATTGTTATGTCTACCTGATTATCTGGTATCTGAATAGATTCTTTAAATCTTTTATTTGATGGTTCTGGTTGCATTGAATAAGATTCACAGTCTTTTTTATTTGAATCAGCCTGTGAACAAGGTGGGTCAGGGCGATCAGTTACATAGTTAGGACAGTAATCATTTTCAGTAAACACATCAGGATTTAACGGGTAAATACCTGTTGCAGAAAAACCACTTAAAATATTGTGGGGAGATACAGCCTTTGGAAATGCAGTGTTTACTATTTTTGGAATATCATATATTGTAACAGTTTTTCCAGGATTCATTACTAACCATGATGTCATAGCAGTATTTATGTAGTTTTTGAGAGGACCATAAACTGCCTTATCCAAGGGCTGCAACTTATGTGTGCAATGTGGTGGGAAGGTAAGCATTACTATTCCATTATTTTTAAATCTAATCCTTCAATACTAAGATGAGTTTCGTGATTGTCAAGCAACAATAAACAAGGCTTTTCTTTAGTACATTTTGTATTACCTACAAAATGTTTTAGATATTTTA
This sequence comes from Hydra vulgaris, assembly GCF_022113875.1. Classification (NCBI taxonomy): domain Eukaryota; kingdom Metazoa; phylum Cnidaria; class Hydrozoa; order Anthoathecata; family Hydridae; genus Hydra; species Hydra vulgaris. The sequence goes on from NC_061165.1 coordinate 48,943,557, forward strand.
CAAAGTTTTCTTCTTTCATCCAACCACTTGGATTTGCATCTCCTGCACTTCCTGTTGGTGCACTGATTAGGAAATGATCTTTAAAGTTTTTACGAGGAAAAATAAAAAAGGGTGGAATACTATTTCCAATAGCATTTATTGTGCATGCTAATGTTACAAGAGTTCCTCTTTCAGCTGACGTGATGGCTCCTAATTGTTTTAATCCTTTTTTCGCAATAACCTTTTTAGGTTGCTGTACAGTAGTTACAGCAGTTTCGTCCATGTTCCAAATGTCATTTGGTGAGAACGAGTGTTTTTGCATACAGTGCTGCAAATTGCTAAAAAATGATGCAACATTCTGCTTATTGAAACTTGTCGCTCAACTTAAACTAGTAGCTTCAGGTTGCCTAATGGAAATATTTGAATGGCGCTTTATAAATCCTGTAAACCAATCCTTACCAGCTTGTTCCTTTACAACCCAAGAATTGGGAACCTTCTAAATATTTTTTATTGCTAGCTGGAAAGCAAGCTTTTTTACTTCGGTAGGAGTTAAACCAAAATATATATCTGCTGCTCGCAACAGATAGATGACCAGTTCTTTTTCTACTTTTTCTGGCAATATCAATCGACTTTTGTATCCTATAACATTCAGGGAGGTGGGGTTTTCAACTTTGTCAATTAGATCTGCTATAGAACCATGTGATGGGTTAGTAATAATAATTTTTTTACAATAACGTGCTAATGTTCTGTAATTATTGCCATGGTTTTTTGCTGCTGATCTAATAGAAATGTTATTAATCTTTACATCTTATATATATATATATATATATATATATATATATATATATATATATATATATATACATAAATCCCTGAATATAAACAATGCACAAACAAAACAACAGACAGTTTTACAAACTAAACAACAGCTAGTTGTTTAGTTTGTAAACAAAACGATAAACAGTTGAACTTCTGCAATCCTTTTTCTATAATTATACTAAACATTGGATAGGAATCTAAAGTTATGCACGTTGAAATAAAAATAATTTAGATTACTTAGTTTAATTACTTAGATTATTTAGTTAAACAAATATAACACTTTGACTTTAGATTTTTAAATAATATCTTAAACATTAAAATATTCCTCAATAATGCGGAAAATAAACAGCGCCACTAAATATTCTGCAAGCGGCGTTTAATTTGCAGCGCATGGAGTCGAGGCAAGTGTGACAACCATCCCCATATATTTTGTGACAAGCAACCCCTTCTTAGTAAGTTGCTGGACACCTTTACATATACCTAAAAGCGTGAGAATTTCATGATAATTTTTTACGAATTAAGTTACTCAAATGAATAAAGTACTTTATAAATATACATTCAAAACACAATAAAATAATTTTCGTTTGGTAAAAGAAAATTTCTGAGTAGGCGAAATTTTACTTTTTCATATCAAAAACCTATAAAAACGAATAACTTTTCTTCTGCACGCTAAGAAAAGATAAAAATTACTGTAAAAATGTTTTTTTTATATAACATTTCAATTGTATAATTTTAAATTTCTATATCTTATTTACATTTCCTGTAATAAACTTTGTGACAACTAACCCGCGTGACAACCAACCCCGCTCTCCCCTATTATTTCTGTGTGTGACTGTACTCTACACTTTTTACATTTTGCAACTTTTAATCTTTTAGCTGGTACTTTTTCTTTATTATTGTTTTGCTGAGGCTGCTCAGCATTGTCATGCTCAGGCATTTAAGCACTTGGCATAGAGAGTCTACGCTTTGAGTTAAGTTTAGCAACTTAAGCAACTTCCTTCATTGCTTTTTTTGCATTTTTTTGTTTGAGGAACTCGATCACATTTTCTTCGGTAATACATTTTCCGCCAAGTTTTGACATGTTTCACTGCTTCGATTTCTTAACATGCGATTGATTGATTTTGCAACACTCAACACATGTTTCATACCTGTCAAAACTTGCTGGTGAAGTTGAGAAAAAACAAGCTGGTGGAGTTGAGAAAGATGGTAATCGGTGTGTTGTTGGAGTTAGTGCTGCAGCAGCTGTTGAAGATGATGAGGCTGTGTCTGAGTAAATTGGTGTAGGTGCTGCGGAGGATGCTAAAGTTGATGAATGTGGATTAAACGTTTGTGTGATTGCTAATGTTTTATGATTTATGTTGTTTTTATTAAGTGGAAATAAGCCAGTATACTGGAAACCAGCGATTGCATGTAAGCGTGTTTACCACTCTCGTACAGCAGTTTGAGCGGTGGAAATTTTTGTTTATCTAAATTCTTACATTTTGAGTGTTTGTAATACTTTGTAAAAATTTCTTTCCATACTTGTTAGATATGACAATAGACACCTCTACCCAATGCTTGTAGAACATGTGAAGAATGCTCTGGTAGACAAATCAAGATTATATTGTGTTTTTCGCACAGCAATACCGCTTTCAAAAGTTATGTGAGTTGTATGCACATCTAATACTAAAATATGAATACCACCAATTTGCTTAGTTTTGGGTATAAACACTTCTTTCAGCCATTCAATAAACATATCGTGCTCCATCTAATCTGATTTTGAACTTAAATATTTGGTTCCATCTGGATCACCTCTTACCCCGTCAGAACAAAAGTTTCTTTTGGCTTTATATTTCACAAACGGTGGTGCAAAATGCCAATCAGCGTTGCAGCGATTATTTACAGTATAATGAATTTTTTCATTATTGCCAGTAAGTTTAAGTGTACATCTTGTTCATTTTCGACACACTACGGTTGCTTTGCCTTGATCACCCGAAAAATCTGTTTTATTAAAAATCCATATATGCCACCCAGAAGTTATTCCAGTCTGTTGATATTGCTTGGCAACGCATTCAAAATAACGATCAATTATTTCTAGCGTACAAGAAACGGCTCTTTTAAATGCTAAGTTATCCGGTTTTTTGTTGAAATTTCATTTGATCTTCTCTTCATAAAGGCATAAAACCAGTTTATACCAGACTTGCCATTTTTGAATAAGTGAAATAGATCTTTGCGTTTAAGGTAGCCAAACATACAAATTCTAGGATTTCATTTTGGGTTTAACCATAACCCCAGTCACCAAGTAATTGGAACGCATGCACTATCAATCTTTCTGTTTCCTTTGAGAGTACCGTTGTTGTACCCGAGCCATGGAAGCCTTTGTTGTTGTTATTTTTTTCCATCTTTGAGCAATAATAAATAACTAGCAAAAAGCAACCCGTAATACGGGTTTTGGTCGGTCTGCTACATAATTAATTTATAGTGGCTGTTTTCCACAATTTAATGTTGCAAAACCTTAACTACTACCCTTTTAGAAAATCGCCTTCAGCTTAAAAAAATTAATCCATCTGTAAAATTAAGATAAAAAGTATGAGGAAGTAAAATAATTTACCAACTACTACTAAACAATTACTACTTAACATTATTTAAGTAATTTACAAATGGCATAGGTCATAACAGTGAAAGGCAAAACCATTTTCATCGACCTTCCTAAGTTTAACACAATACGTTTTTAGTTACTGACGCAAAATAATAACACTTGGTCATGCTTTAAATTGACGAAAGTGTCAACTAAACCCTTGTAATAATTTTTATAACACGAACCTATAAGATTAAAATAAAGTTAACTTATATTATACAGGAGTTATCAATTTTTTGGTATCCCCTTGATTAATTATTCTTTAGAAAAGAAAATTGTTAACTTAAAAATGTTAAATGTACACATTTAAATAAATTTATGGAAAATAACAAAGTTTATTATAAATAACTACGCAACTGAGTACAAATACCTTTCAAACAAAAAAAATTTAATTTACGATCAAACATGGGTATAACAAATTTTTTAATGCATTAATGCATCATATGACAAACCTAAAATAAAAATTATAAGAGATAAGTAGACATAAAAATTTGCAAACCAAGCTGACCCGACCCGAGTCTTGTTAAGTCTGTTCAACACAGACCATTTCTATATTATTTGTTTAGCCTCTTTATTTCATTAATTTTAAGTAAACGGTAATTTGCCACCATTTACTAAAAATTTCTTTTGTAACTCGAAATTAAATTTTCCTAAATATTTTGACTCTAATAAAGAGGTTCCTTCCCTCTTTTTGCTTTAATGGTGGCCAGGTGAATAAAATAATAAAATGTAAAACAATGATCTACATATATAAGAATGTTTTCTTTCTTTTCTCAAAAGTGTTGCAAATACAGACTAAGCTAACTAATTAGTTAAACACATAAAAAAAAACTTAAGTAATTCGATATTAATGCGCAAAACTACAATATTTTCCATGTTTTTAAAGGTTTTTAGTTACGACACCCCATTTACAAAGATCCCCTTAAAATACGTACAACAAATTATTAGGCATAAAATAGATAAAATATAAAATTAACTAATAGCATATATTTATATCTTTTTAACTAACAAAAATTTACAATAAAAAGAAATCAGGTTATTTTATTTTATAAATCTTAAAAATGCGTCATAACGTAATTCTAAAATAAAAAAGTAATGAAATTATGATATCATAATTACAGAGAAAAAAAAAAAAAAAAAACACCACACAATTACCAAAAATCGATTTACCCATTTATAGTAACCTATTTTGAAATTGCAGTTAAAGATTTATCGAAAATGTAACTATAAAACCTGTTTCGAAGTACCAAAGCAATACTAAAAGTACCTAAGCAATACTAAAAAAAAAATCAAACTAAGATAAAAATTGTTGTTTTAGCTTTTATAATTTAAACATATATACAACTATAAACAAATATGACTTTATGTAACACGTATAAACACATTTTACAACTATTGAATGATAGATATATTTACCAAAAACAATGAAAAAAAAAAATAATAATAAAGTTATACATACAAAATGTGCTCACAACCTTTAACAATAAATTTTCAAAATGAAAATCTAAAGACTATAAATTAAGAACATTAAAAAATATAACAATATTTGTTACATTTTTTAACCTACTATACCTTGAATAAGATGTTTATCAATTTTGAAAAACACACTATTAAATGCCATAGTTCTTGAAAATGCAGCTTATAGTTGACCATTAGTGAAACACGGTTTTTGAGATATTTCTTTTGTCTATATGTTTAATTTCGCGTTACGTAATATATAGACGATCCCTAAGAGAAAATACTTGAAACTAAAAAAATTTTATTTATTTCAATATTTGAACAACCAAGGGATAATTTAAAGAAATATATCTTTAAATAGCAAATTATCAATCGCAGTATTTAAAAAATACGCAAGAGCTTAGTAATAACTGAGTTTAATCAGTTCTCCCTCTACAATTCTTAATACTAATTATTATTTAAGTCTCATCTAAGAGAGAGAGGAAGTGTTTTAAATACAGCATGTTAGAAAAAGTAAAAAAGTCATGCAATAAATAACAGTAACTGGTTTTATTATGCTTCCAATAAACAAAACTATTTTTACCTTGACTAAAAATTAATTTCCAGCATTTCTTGATTAGGTTCCAGCTTCTCTCTAGCTGTTGACAAATGATTAATATTGTAAAGTTCACATCATATTAAATTTACAAAATTAAAACCATGTTTCAACAGTAAGCAAAATTATCAAGTGACGACAAAGACAACTAAAAAAAAATGAACACAATTATGTTTAAGATAACAAAAAAAAAAAAAAATCATTTAAAATTGAAACTGTTATTATTTGTTACTATAAATAGTAAAATTCATACTTTGCTTTATTTTAAAGTGTTTAATGTAAAGTCAAATAATAGACATCAACACCGCTTGACACTGAATTCTGTCAAGTAAGTTTTCGGTTCATCCAGCAAAGTTTCTTATATTTCAACGACAATTAATTTTGTTATGCCTAGATCTATTTCTTTCATATGACAACAATTTCAAGTCACCTATAACCATTTACATTAATAACTTCTTCGAGCCTAATATTATACATCTGTTGTCATTAAAAATATATTACCAACGATTATACTACTGTTACAACTGAATAAATGAACGTTTTATATTTTTACAACTGAAAAATATTTAAAAAAATTTATTGACATTATTTTAATTTAGCAAAGAATTTAGAACACAATGCAAAGTTATGTGCATTGTGTTCTAAATTCTTTGCTAAATTAAGAAAACCTTCAGGCACAATCTTAAGGCACAAAAATAATAAATGCAGAATCATATTATAATATAGTATAATAAGCAATGTCAGTCTAAAGTAGTATATATATTTATGTATATATATTCAAATTATTTCAATTCTTAATTTTTTCTTTGAGATAATATTCATATATATTCAGAGAAATATAAAATATTTTGATATATAGGCACATTTATTATTAAAATTAGTCAGTTTTCCATGTTAAATACATAAAATATATATCTAATATAAAATTAAACAAAACATTAAACTTACTCAAATCAGTAACAGTTCGACTGTCTAAATATTTTTATTATTAACCCTTCTATTTAAAAAAAGAAACAAATGATTTGAAGTGACTAAAAAGCACTTTAGCTCTTTCCAATTGCACTAAAAAATAAAATAAATCTTGCTTTGCTAAGTTGCCTAGTTCTTAAGAATCTGAAAACAAATAAGTAAAAAACCAAGAACAAACAAACATTTATTTACTAAAACTACTCTATTTAAACAAATTAAATTAAACAGAGAACAACATTAATACTCCTTGAAATCTGAAAAACTTTTCATCTCATATTTGCATGTAGACCTTGCTTATAAAACCACTTGAATAAGAAAAGCATCAATAAAGCCTAGAAGCTACTTAAAAATGGTATATGCAACAATGACTTTAAATGTTGATTGGAGTAGATTTTTTTAAAAAATTCAAATTGATTTGTTCTTCTATAGCAAATAAATACACCATAAATCTGAAGTTAAAAATGTAACAAAGAAAAACATCATATGTGAACTGAAAATCAATGTATCTGATAGAGATAAGCTGTGGTGATACCTGAGTAATAGTTGCTAAATATTATTTTTTTATGATAAACAAATTGTATTTATAGCGAAATGATGTCTTGAATGAATTTCAGTAAATAAATAAAAGCAGTGAGTTCTAATAATAAAACTACCTTTTAATCATTTTTAACAGCTGACACCAACGTAAAGATTAACCAAAGGTTACAACATTACGCGAAAAATTATTAAAGATAAAGCAATGTGTTTTCAGAACAGTTATATTAAAGGCTAGGCAACACTTAGACCTAAAGCAGTAACATCGCTTGACTGGTAAGGTTGATAAATCTTGCTCTACACGTTTGCCAAGTCACTTCACTTTGAAATCACGGAAACAACATTATATAAACATATATACTAATTATAAAACAATATATTTTTTTAATGTTACTTAGCATATAAAAACACCCCATTTAACAATCTTGCAGAAATTAGATATTTTACATTTCATACTATTATAAAGACACTTTTATAAAACAACTATATAACATATATCACCACATACACGTATTTATCAAAAAAATTTTAACTTTGATCATAATATACATGCAAACATATATGCAAACTTTTAACAACTATAAAACAACATTTATTAGCATCAATTATTTTAAATGTAACAAAGAATGCAGACTACAATGCACGACATTGTTAATAAAAATGAAGTTATGTCAGTCAGTATATATTTATCTAAAGTAATGAAAAAGAATATACCATTTAAAAACAAAATTAAAAATTTCTAATGAATATATATTTAGATACCTTAAAATGAAGCATAACACAACACTCTTTTGACAAATTCCAGAGCAAATTTTCTAAATTTTTCTGTTCCTTATTATTTTTCCTTAGAGAAAATAAACATATTAATATAAAATATAAAATAGACTGAAATAAACGCAAACTTATGTGTATAAACTTACATGACCACAAATAACAGTCTTATTTTATTTAACATTTCATATTAAATACATAAATAAAATTTTATTCTCATTATTCTTTCTATATAAAAAAAATCTTAGCCTATGTATGAGAAAATGAAGTAAACTTTCTAAAAAATCGATCATTTCGTCTTAACTACTCTAAAAATTAAAGCAAATACTTGCTTAAAATGTTTTAAAAAGACAATGACAGAACTGAAACAGTTTTCTTAAAAAAGAAACATTGTGCTAATAAAACTATTTTACCAGTCAATTTAGTTCTAACCTCATCTAAAAAATGAAAAATAAATACATAATTAGATACCTTAAAATATAGCATAACACAACATTCTATTGAGTCAAAAATATTCTTCTGGAATTTATCAAAATTTGACAAATTCAAGAAGAATTTTTTTTATTTTTCTATTCTCAATAACTTTTGCTAAGAGAAAATATACATATAGTATAGATATAGAGAAATATAAAATAGACCAAAATAAACGCAAACTTATGTATATAAGCTTACATGAACACAAATAACAGTCTTATTTTATTCAACTTTTCATATTAAATACATATATAAAACTTTATTTTATATATAATTCTTTTTGCAAAAAACAATCTTTATCTATAAATAAGAAAACGAATTGAACTTACTAAAAAAACCATCAGCTTCTCCTAACTGCTCTAAAAAATAAAACAATATTTGCTTAAAATGTTCTAAAAAGACTAACGACAAAATGAAACAATTTACTAAAAAAGAAACATTTTACTAAAAAAACTATTTTACCAAACATTTTAGTTCTAACTTCTTCTAAAAAATAAAAACAGGCTATAAAAATTAGAAAAAAAATAATAATAATAATAATAAGCAACAACAAACTAACAATTATTTAAATTTTTATTTTAAAAAATAAACAACACCAATTCTTTTTGAAAATAAGTGCATCAGCTCCAATTTGGTTGCTGATTTTACTCGTAAGACCGCGTGGAATATATAACTGCGCTTGGAAAAGTTTAAAAACTAAGAAATAGTGTATTTTACATAATGCAGAACCGTAATTAACAAAATGAACAATAGGCGTATTAATGCGTAACTATGCGCACTAATAATATTCATTCGGCTATTAATATTTAGATAGTCAAATAATTTGCATAATTTGTTAATGTACTCCATTAAAGAGTCGATCCAGTAAAAAAGTTAAAAATCTCCTGAATATTGACAGTTGGTATTGTGGTTTATCCTCCTTCGGCTAATTGCCATATAGAGGCCACATAACCAAGTCCCGCAAAGACAAGTTCGGCTCCGCAAGGATCGTCATAACCCGCTCTGCGGACCAAGAGTAAAGTAAGTTTTGGAAGAACAAAGATATGTTAGAGTGAAAGACAGAAGTAGTCGAGTTAGAAGATAGCTTAGAGAAAGCGGACAGAGTTGCACCCGATGTTAGAAGGTGCTAAAACGTACTGTTAGCTAGGTTCACCCAATTAATGTACGCCGACAAACATGTTGATTGGAGTTCACTTAACATGAACTCTTTCTCAACTTTCTTTGTCGCTGAAAAGTTAACAGCTAGAGTGCAAAAATATTCTGCATGATTGACAAGTTCTAGTGAATAGCTTTCACAAGACATAAAATAAGCTTGTGGCTCAAGGTCAAAAATCTTTTTTTTTATACACCTACGCCTAAATTTTTTTTGCCTTTATTTAAGGGTTTTTTCGCTTTATTTATGATCTATTATAAAACTTTTGCCTTGGAATCAAATGGAATTTTGTAAGAATGTTCTTTTTGTTTAATGCTCGTCTAACAAGCAAGCTGTCAAACCCTTTACCAGATGTTTTTAAGACATAAACAAATCCAAGAAAATTTCACCTCACATTTACTTCTTCTCCTGCAACTGCATACACAAACTAAACTATATACTTTTTTTATTCATTACAAATTACGTAAAGTTCAGTCAAGATTTATAGAATAATAAAAAATTTTCTGCAGTTCACACAAGATAAACTCAATAACTTTACAGGAAAGAAGACCAATAAACTCATTTTGAACTTTTTTGCTTAAAAAATGTACATGATTTTTTTAGATAGTCACCCGACGAAGATTTTCAGAAAGAACAATGTCAAATTTTGAAACGTGTTCAAAAAGTTATAAAAAGTTTTAATTGTTGTATTTGAAAACTGTTTCACTTGTTCCACAATAAGCTAATTTTTGAGTACCAAGGAATTGCACTATACAAAGAGAGGAGTTAACACTAAAGTTTTTGTTTTAAAACAAGACTTTGTACTGTGATTTTTTACAATTTTTTTTAGGAAAAGGTTAAACCTTAAATGAATATGAAGTTGATGGACTTTTACTGGTACTTGGTTGTAAATTAAAGCGCTTTTGTACAGAAAAAGATATAGCTTCAAATGCTTCATCAAGAATGTCTTTTAAATCTTAGAACTGTGAATTTTCTCCTGACGTCTTTTGCCCGTAGGGTACAAGTTTTTTTTTTTTTTTTTTTTTTGTTATAATTTTAATTATAGTTAAAAGTACACCCAATACCGAACCGAAAAAGAGTATTATAAAAATAGAAAACAATGGTTATTAAGGCTTAAACAAAGGTTAACCTATTATCTCTTTAACTTATTATTATTTTCTATTTATTAACAAAATTAATTGTAAAAAATTTACCTTTTTATCGTATCTTATCTGGACTTGATTATCTTTTGGATCCTGGATTATGGTTATCTGGACTTGAAACTGGTTATCTTTTGGTTTTGTTATCTGTTTATCTGGTTATCTGTTTATCTGGTTATCTGTTTATCTGGTTATCTGTTTATCTGGTTATCTGTTTATCTGGTTATCTGTTTATCTGGTTATCTGTTTATCTGGTTATCTGTTTATCTGGTTATCTGTTTATCTGGTTATCTGGTTATCTGTTTTTCCAGTCTATAGAAAAGATTATTCGTTGTTTGTTTTTTTATCCTCTCTCTTCTGATTTGCGTTTTCTATAAAAAAAACACCAAAGGTTTCTTTTTTTACCGCCTTGATGACTCAAAATCTTAATTTTTAAAGTAAATAACTAACTACTGTAATTATTTTTTTTAATTAAAGTGCAGCAGCAGTTACATACAAAATCAAGAGTATAAAATAAAAAATGTCGCGCCCCTTAATTTGAGTTTACAATTAAATAAATATTTGACATGATTTAAATAAAAATTTAAATAAACAATTGACTGACAAACTTGTTCTTTAAACCAAATAAATAAATTCTATCCTCGATCTAATTATTTTTTCATTAAAATGCTAAGAAAAAAAAGTAAAAAATCATTTGTCTAGCATACAAAGTTTGGCGTCCCTAATATGTAAACAATATATTAGTCTACAATATTAGCTGACATAATATAATCTTCATAACTTATGACCTTTATGACCTTTATGACCTTCCATTCCACAGAAAGATTGTGATTGAATGTAGTTTTCAAATAATCTTGGTTTTCCTAAATTAAAATTATAAAAAACGCCAGTTAATATATTTACATTTATATTTTATATATATATATATATATATATATATATATATATATATATATATATATATATATATATTATATATATATATATATATATATATATATATATATATATATATATATATATATATATACATATTTATATACACTCAGCGAAATTTCTATAGTTTCATGTAGTTATTGCAGATTTTATTTATTTATAAAATTTTCTTTATTAGACCTATTACAAATAAATGCCTTTATGACAATTTGATGTGTTTCTAAAACAATTGAAACTAAATTTTCTAGTTTTTAAAATTGGTATATATACAGGCGAAATTTTCATAGTTCCATTAGTTTGTTTTGAACACTTAATAAGAGTTAATTGGTTGGAGTGAAAAATTTTAGTTTGTTTGTTTTATATGGAAGTTTTGTGTATTTTTAATTAAGATTTGTTATTTAATTATTACAATGCCAGGCGGAAAGGTGTTAAATGAAGAAGAAAAAGCAAAAATAGTTTCTTATAAAGATATGAGTTTGTCCAATCAACAAATTGTAAAGTAAATCAATCGTTTCATCATGTAGTGAACAATTTTATAAACTTAGCTAAAAATTACAACAAAAATCACTTTAAGGGCGCAAATAAAAAAACAACCAAAGTCAACATTCTTCCAGTTTGCGTTTGGCGTCATCATGAATCGTAACTTTGGAGGGGAGGGACGGTTAAGGTGTGAGCCGCATTTTGTTTCCACGGCAAAATTCCAACATGTTTTATTACAACAAAAATTATTGATATTGGATCTTTGACATACACTAGATCTTTAATGACAGTTTCAATAGTTTTATTTTCTTTAACTATATTATTAGAAAAAAATTCCACTTTTTCCACTGAGTAATAGTTATCTAGAGCATGTGACAATATCTTCATTTTTTTCCAAGAATTCGATTCCACTTAAGTAATCTTAATCTAATCTTTTCTTAATTCTATTGCTATCAATAGTACAGTCTGACGTATCATGCTTTTTTTTGATATTATAGAAAGTCTGGCTAGAGATTTTTTTCCCAATCTGCAAAGGAGGAGGACTCAAAAGAGTTTCTTCCGAATTACAGACTCAAAAGAGTTCCTCCAATCGTGAACTCAAAGGAGTTCCTCCTGTCGACAATGTAACAGTGTTGTTTAACTCAATATTTTAAATTGTTGAATTTCTTTTAGAGATTTGCTAGGTACTTATTCAACTGTTTTTAAACCTGAAAATTTGTAAATATGTTTTAGGATTAAAAATGTAGGTTTCCAAAAAGCTATAATTAAGGTTTTGCTTGTTCACATTAGCTGTTCACATTAGCTGTTCACATTAGCTGCTCACATTAGCTGTTCACTATAACTATTCACATTAGCAGTATTTTTAGGTTCTGTACAATGTCTCTCTTACTACAGGGATGTCGAATTCCAGATCCAATTCTCTGATAACAAGTACAACAAATTTTATCTACAACCTCCTTTGGTACTTCAGGTTCATTAATGCACAAGTTTAATACATCTTAAATAAAAATTGTACATATTTAAAATATACTTATTTAAACTATAATAAAACCTATAACTTTTAAATGTTTTAAACGTAAATAATTGAACTACATAAATGAGTTCTTTATAAATTACCTGAAGTTTTATAGATCTGGATTTATCTCTTGAAATGATACAGAGCGGGCAACCACATGTTGACACTGTATCACCTATATTTATATACTAAAAGCTTAAATTTAACATATGCATAAGAAAGTAAAAGTATTACCTCTAAATCTTGGAAGTAATTTTATTCTCTCTGATGTGAGCAACCACATCTCTAAAGTAACCAGTGATAAAGGTTCTCCTTTTTTAGCAGAGGGCTAATAAATCTTGCAGCTTGGACATAACTCAATAGGTTTGGAAAAAAGTTTCAGATTATAGTTAGTGTTGGCATACAGTTGAACAAAGATTAATAATGGATTCCTAGTTACCATTTTAGTACATTTTAAGTTCTTATCACCACAAAAAACTCAAATAAGTTTTCTTGAAAATGATCCCTAGTTTGTTTGGCATGTTAACTATATTAACTATGCTAGTTTAAATGCAAATAAATAATAAATATGTTAGATTTGCAACTAAAGCGTATACATACATATATATTAAATTTAGTAACACTTTGACTAGTTTTACTTTAAATAGTTATATCTTTTGAACGCCAAGATAAATTTTTTTGAATTTTTAAATATGTATATGTAGTTTAATTTTTTTATAAAATGGTATAACTTTTTTTTATAAATATTAAGGGGCAAGAGGAGGGGGAAAAAGTTGTCCTGATCCCCTTTAAAAAGTGGTTTTGTTATTAGGATGTACACCAAATAATTTGTTTTTTTTATAATATTATCTGTTTAATAGTCCTAAAATCTTGTAATAAAGTTTATTTAAGTAATCAAATTTTCAATCTAAGCAACCTTGAATTGACTAGTGATTTAAGCAATACAATTTCATTTAAAAGGCTTTTGTGCGAAAAATTTTTGTGTTTCAAATTATTTTCTATTTAAGTTGGAATGTTTTCAGCATAATATCGCATCAGTTTTTCAGATATTTTTAAAAATAAGTTTATTTAACTTGTTAGCAAGTTAAATAAGTATATACTGTTGATAGTATCCTTATAAATATCTGAAAAACTGATGCAATAGTATAATATGTTGAATAGCATGCTATTCAGTATCAAGGAAACGTTGGTTTGCCTGAGCACAAAAATTTAAACAAGCGTAACAGATCAGGCCTATGAAAAATGAAAATTGAGGCAGTATAAATTTTTATTATTGCTCACACAACCTTTAAAAAATTATTAAGTCAATAAAATTGACAGCAAAGAGAAAGGGAAATTACTCACTTCTAAAATATTATTTACTTCTTAAATATACAAAAGTTTTATTTAATTTTTCAAAGATAAAAGAAATTTTTTTTTTATTTTTTTGCTTTAAAACCAAAACATTTTCCTACCTCAAGAATAGCCTACAAGCTTACAAAACTACGTCAAGACCTACTAGCTTACAAAACTACGTCAAGACCTACAAGCTATCAAAACTAAAGGTCAATGACTTAAGTCTAAGTCATTGCGAAATAGTTAAATATTTATAAATAGAATACACTGCAACAAATTTATTTTAATTATTTATTATGATCTTAAACCAAATTGATAAAGTAAATAAACTAAAAAATGTGTAAAGTTTTAAAACAAATAAATAATAAAAACTAATATATAAAGAACAAAAAAATAAATTTAACATTAATTAAAGTATGTCAGTCTTAAGACTTTCAAAAATTAAAACTCATTATTAACACACCTGGTTGGCTCATTATTAACACACCTGGCTGGCAAAATTTTATTTTAAAAATTTAAGCTCATTATTTACACACCTGGTTGGCAAAATTTTATTTTAATCAAATAATTAAACTTCAAAAAAGATACAAAATTTATTTTAAAGTAAAAACCATATTTTAAATAAAATGTTATAAATCTATTTTAGTTACAAAAATATTTTCTCCTTTAGTTTAATAATTACATAAATAGTGTACTCATTTGTTAATGTGAAATAACTTATTGTTTATCTTATATATAACTTATACTAAGTGAAAACTATTTCTTTATTCACTTAGTATAAGTTAAATATAAGATAAACAATAGGTTATTTCACATTAACAAATGAGTACACTATTTATGTAATTATTAAACTAAAGGAGAAAATATTTTTGTAACTAAAATAGATTTATAAAAAAAATAAAAAATAAAGAAATAGTTTTCACTTAGTATAAGTTATATATAAGATAAACACTCTAAGGTTATTAAGATCCCCCGTTTACTAATTTTTAATAATTGAAAAAAGCCTTGCAGTCTAAAGCGGCTAAAAATTAGAAAATATAAATGCACTAATATTAATTTAAATTTACACCCACCCAATTATCAAAACTCTATTTCCCTTTCCTCCCCTGTGTATTAAGTTTTAACAAAAGTTTCCATCCCACTTTGTCGAAATGGGTGGGGGTTTGGTAAGTTGGAAATTAATAAACAAGGGCTCGGTTTTTAACTTCAGATAAATTTTGTTAAGTATTTATTTTATTAGGAGTGTATGGATCATTAAAATTTCAGTATTATATGAAACATTAATATTTTTAGGAATATATGTAGCATTAAAATTTTTGCAGATGTTTTTAAGTGAGAATGTTTTGTGAAAAACATTTTTTTTTTATAACTTATATTCAATTAAATTTCAATGAAATCTCAAAACATTTTATACGAATGTTAAATTTTCGGACTAGAAAACTAATCTCACTACCTGCTTATAAGCAATACTTGATACTGTTAAAGTGACCCCTTAAATTACTTGAATTTATTATATACTGCTCAGAATATAAAGAAAACCTTTTGGAGAAATAAAAATTTTTGAAAATTTTTGTTTACTCAAGTTTTTGACATCTTTGAATCCATTTTTGGCAAGACATGAAGTTGCACGTAAATGTTAATGTTAATATCAGACTTAATCAATAAGCTGTTTCTAATAAATATAAAAAAGATACATTAATTTTAGTCAATTTTGGGTGGGAATTATTTTTAACGGCAAAAAGTTGCACTTTTCTGCATGAAAAGTTGCACACAACTTGTTAATGGCAAAAGGTTGCACACAACTTGTTAACGGCAAAAGGTTGCACACAACTTATTAATGGCAAAAGGTTATTTTTAACGGCAAACGGCACAATTTTTTTGCAGATTAAGTAAGTATAGTAGGTATTGTAAAAATAAAAAAAAGGTTTGTAATACCTAAAAAAAAATAAAAAGTATTTTTTAATATTTATAAAGAAATACCTGAGGGCTATCCGCATATTAAGGCTTCAAATCGAAAATAAAAACGTCACATTATGATACATTACGGGAGAGGCATTAAGTTTTGTAAAAAAAATAATCATGGGGAAAAAAAATAAAATATGGTCCTAACATGAAAAAAAAAAAAACTCATGTGACTTTATCACACAAATGATATAAAATAAATTCAAAACTGAACAAAAATTAAACAGCAAAACATTTTTTAAAAATTTAAAATTTATTTGTTGATTTATAAATACAGGTATTTAGACACATCAAACAAATTATCACTTAACACATATAATCTGCTGCATCCAACACTTCACACATATACTATATTCTGCTGCATCCAACATTTCATTCATATAATATACTCTGCTACATCTAACACTTCACATATATACTATATTCGGCTACATCTAACAAATCACACATATATTCTGTTACATTCAACACTTTACACATATACTCTGCTGCATTCAACACTTCACAGATATACTATATTCTGCTGTATCCAACATTTCATACATATACTATACTCTACTACATCCAACACCTCACACATATACTCTGCTGCATCCAACACTTTACACATATACTATATTCTGCTCCATACAACATTTCATACATATACTATACTCTGCTACATCCAACACGTCACACATATACTATACTCTGCTGCATCGAACACTTCACACATATATTCTGCTCCATCCAACACTTCACTTCAAAAAATTCTCTTTTTCTTTTTCTCCGTTATTCATACAATTCTTTCTGATCCCAGATATAGATACCTGAATGTATAAGCGAGACTTTTAAAGCTATATAATCTAGAATTTATAGTTTGTTAAATTTTCTGTACATTCTTAGTAAATATTTATAAAGTTTTATTTATATATATTTTCTACTTATTTTTATTTAGAATTTATTGTTTGTATATTTTTAATTTTAGGGCACTCTTTTCTAAAAATCAATTTTAGACAAAACAATTACTTCAAAACTATTATTTGAATGATATTACATCGATATTATATTTAATATTTCACTGTTTTTTGTATAGAACAGCAACCCTATTATTCACTTTCCATGGAAGATGACTTTTTTTTGCAAGGTAGGCGATGTCTTCCAAATAATAATTACTATCTTCAATGTTGTCTATTTGATTACAGTCATCGTTTTCGCCATAAACTTTATTGTTATCGTTAACCTGATTGTTAATTATTTTTTGTTGTTGGTTCAAACAACATACCTTTTCTTTTGTATTACTAAACCTACAAAAATTTCAATTATACATTATTTTAAACCTTCATAATCATATGCACAAAATTATTAAAACCTTCATAACCATATGCGCAAAAAACCTTCATAATCATATGCGCAAAGTTATTTTTACTGAAACTTTAAATAATTACTTGCTACTATGTTCAAAAGCTTAACTGAATTTACTTAATATTTTTAAATATTTTTAATTAAAAAAATGCATACTTCAAAAATCAAGATCTTATTTGTTGGTTTTTATTAAGTGAAAGTTCCTTTCTAAGCTGCATATAAACTTCCTCCGGGTTCATTACATTACCTAAATCTTGGGGGAGCAAATTTCAAAAACAATTTTTAATGGTAACATTACTTATTCTTAACTTATCATAAAAAATCAAAATATATGAAATCATATAATATAATCACTGATAAGAATTTATTAAATATAACTTAAAACGATAAGTTAAATAAAAAGCTCATTTATTAAACACAATAATTTTTTTAAATAATAAATTTACTAAAACAGCTTGGGGCAGCTAGTAGTGCTTCAGACACTCTTCTTGTTAATTTATATTTATAAACTTTGTCAGCGAATACATCCGCGCCTTTTAGCTTGTCGTAACTTTTGATCTCGTTTCGTTGTAAAGCACTCTTGCATGCTCTTATTACCAGAAGATAATAAAAAGCAAGCATAGTTAATAAGGAACTAAAACAGATTTTAAAAAGAAATAAAAATAATACACAAAAATTCAAAAAAATAATAAAAAATAAAAAAGTTAAATTTAATTGAAATAAATAAATAGTATTTGAATAACATTTACATGCTAACTTATTAGGTTTTTATCAATAAAGTTTGCGATGTGTAAAATTTACGAATGGTAATTCTAAATAAAATTAAAAATTAAAGATGATAAACAACAAAAGATTGTCACATCAATAAATAATGTAAATATTACTTTTTTCTACCTCTGTAGACTTTTCTTCGGAATCTGAAACAAATTGATTGATTAGCAATAGCCAGTACTCAGACAAGTCAAATATTAAATTTTTGCAATTATAGATGAAAAGATTGACTATTACTTTTAGATTGCATAGAACAATTTTTGACAGTACAATACTTTAATAGTTATTTTATAGTAATACTATAAATTGTTAAAGTATTGTCAATACTATTGTATTATAGTGAAGTATTGTCAAAACTATTATAAATAGTTTTGAAAAATAATTTATACAGTTATTGCATAACCTAGTATTATTAAAACTAGTATATTACTTGTAATCCAGTCAAAAGTCTCATCTTGTCAAAAGGCATTAAATCTCGTCAATTGTTTTTTTATCTAAAGTTTAGTAACAAAAAAATTATATAAAAATGCTATACCTTTCTTATTTTCAAGAATATGTTTTTAAAAAGAAACACATCAAAAAAAGATTTGTCTAACACTACCTTAAAAAAAGTTGAAAAATCGTTGTACTGAATTTTAGCACAAATTCGACTCAGTAAAACGAGATTTCTACGTACTTAAAATAACATAGCAGCATTCAAATAGTGTCTCTTTAACACAGCAAATAAATGCATAAACTGAGATTAAGCAAACGTCTTCTACAATTAAGTTCAAGAATTTCGTTTAAAAAAACATTCTTATTTTTACAAACGATCTTTGCTGCAACGTGTTCTACAAATAAGTTCATGAATTTTGTTTCTTTAAAAAAAGTTCATGTTCATTCACCTTCCATGAGCTTTTAAAGGTTCGTTTTCTTGGAAGATGATACAAAGCTATCATTCATGTTAATAAAAAGAAGTTATAAAAATTATTTATTGTGAAGTTGAACTTGTTTTTTTATCTGATATCATATTATATCTTTAGTTGTTATATATTATAAGTAAAGATGTATTTTTATTTTTATTTCGTAAAACTCGATTCTTTGTTATAAAGATCATTGGAAGAATGTATTTCAAACAGAAAAACATTTATACTTCTTCGAGAAGTTCTTGAACTAAATATATAACAATTAAGACAAGGCATATGCCAAAATCAAGAATAAACTGATAATCTTCTTGCAAATATTCCATTTAATGCGCCATTGTTTACCAAAAGTGTGCATTTATTGGTAGGCTGGGTTCTAAAAAAACGCTAACAATACGGTAAACAATAGCGCTATTGACTATGAATTTTATGACTATGCTTTGTAGCTGCACTATCTTTGTCCCCTAATCTTTTTTACAACAGAGTTCATTATAACCGTGTCTCACCAACTTGATAAATGGTTGATTGATTTAGAATTGGTCAAAAATTGCAGTGATTGATGAAACAATATTATCTATTCCCTGATCAGACCAATACACTGAAGTAAAGTAAACACTCATAAGTAATATATCAACATGTAAACTCCTTTCTATCTAAAATACTTTTTTAAATCGAAAAATCGGAAGATTTGACACAGAGAGGGCCAAAAACAATTCATTTTATCTGATTATTTTATTATTTCATTTGTTTGAATTTCATGCTATATTTTTCTATGTATTGCTCCTATATCTAAAAATATTGTTGGCTTAGCATAGAAACTGAGTTGGCATTGGCTGGATTTAAATTCATATTGCGCAACAGTTCGGATTTTAAAAAAACGACAGTTTTTAAAAAAAGTATTTATGCAGTCTCAATTTTTTAATACATATAATAAAAGATAAATACATATAATAAAATATTTACACTATTTATGAAATGATAAAGACAGTTTTAAAAGTTAAGAAATTTTGATATTTGATAAATAAATTTGATAAATAAATTGTTTAATGACAAGTGCCCTAAAAATAGTTTTTCCATTATCGTAATATTGGAGATTGCTAAATTCGGAAGGTTCGAAATGTTGCTAAATTCGGTAGATTAAAAATTTTATCAATTTTCAGGGCCGATGGCACAAGTTTTGAAGTGTGTGTGTGTGGGGCACAATCATTAACTTGTTTAAAAAGCCCTCTTTATCAAGATTTTTCTTAAAAAAAAAAAAGAAAAAAAAAGGTCCTTTAGAAAAAAAATTAGGGGGGGGGGCACGTGTCCCCCGTCCCCTTCCCCCCCCCCCCTTCCTTCCCTCCCCGGTGTTGTCGACCTTGATTTCTGTTGTTGCGATCTGTTAACATTTTATAAACTTAGTAAATATTAAACTTTTGCCTCAAATAATCAAACACGCGCTTATGATATCAACTTTTTTAAGAAAGAAAAAATATGTTTATATAATTATGACATTATAGTATACTGTTTTCTAAATATGTGTTCATATTTTGTTTATCAAATTAACCATTATTAAGTTATGAAGTATCTGTTCGTTTTACCAATAATGTATGCATGGCAATAAAAATAGTTGTATAGTAAAGTTTTTAATCAAATTCTCCTCCGCGATTTTTTGTGATATGACCGTGAGATCTTTTTGTAGCGATGTAGCTACCAAAATAAAGATATAACAACCTATACTTTTTATGTAATTTTTATATTTGATTTATATATATATATATATATATATATATATATATATATATATATATATATATATATATATATATATATGTATATATATATATATATATATATATATATATATATATATATATATATATATGTATATATATATATATATATATATATATATATATATATATATATATATATATATATATATATATATATATATATATATATATATATATTAATTTTATTCATATCAATATATAAAAATTTACAATAAGATATATAGTATGAAGTATAAGTTTGTACTTTATTGTTTTTCCTTTTTTTTTTTTTTTTTCAGTTATAATCTCAATACGTATGCGGATTATATGAAATTTCTGCACTGATGAAGCGCATATAATTTCTGACGGCAATGCATTCCAATGATTCACTATTCGATTTTATTTGACTCCCTAACACGAAGGACATGGGGTTCACTCCATGAGACAATGTCTATATTGTTAATAATTTTATAGGCCTGTATCAGATCTCCCCTAATGCGAGGGGTTTCTAAAGACGTTAAGTTTAGTATATTCAGACGATCTTTGTATGACATATGACGGTACGAAGGTATTAAACGGGTAGCTCTTCTTTGTACTTTCTCAATTTTATCAATATCTATTCTTGATGATGGATTACTGGCTGCTACTGAAAATTCCAAATAAGGTCGTGCAAAGGTTGTATATAGAATTTTAAGTAGTTGCGGAGTCATGTGACTGAAAGTACGATACAACATGCTTAATACACAACTAGCTTTATTGGTTGCAAAAGTTGAATTGTTATGCCATTTTAAGTCTGGCGTAATCATGATGCCTAATTCACGTTCAACTAAAGTCAATGCTAATTCGACACTGTTATTGTCATTAGCTGGCATTGAGTAGACCTAAAAGTTGTTTTTTTTACCTATGTGCATGATTTTATATTTATCGAGATTAAGTTTCATTTTCCAGCTTTTACACCAATCGGCTATGTTGTAGATATCAGTTTAAAGCATTTGTGAATCTAATGGGTGGTCTAAACGGGCCAGCAGTTTAGTGTCATCAGCATACATTTTACATGAATGGTTAACAATATTGGATATATCGTTCACAAAAATGATAAAAAGTATTGGACTTAATACGGATCCGTGAGGGACGCCACTAAATACCTCAAGCCACAAGGAAACATAATCGTCCATCACGATTCGTTTAAAATGCTGGTGTAAAAACGATTTTATCCAATTCAGGAGATTTCCAGTAAAACCATATGCCTCAAGTTTGTAAATTAGTCTCTTGTGAGGAACCATGTCAAATGCTTTACTGAAATCTATAAAAGCTACGTCCATAGATATCTTGTCAGATAATGCTTTTGACATCATGTTAATCAACTCCTACAAATTAGTCACACAAACTTTTTTATTGACAAAACCATGTTAATTTTTTTAAATAAGGCTATGTTCGACTAAATGATTGACCATGGTGTCACGTAATATTTTCTCCATCACTTTACATACAATTGATGTTAAGGATATAGGCCGGTTATTGCCTGGGTCGAGTCTACTTCCGTTTTTAAACAGTGGTGTTACATTAGCTTTTTTCCATACTTCAGGACAACACCCACTATCTAGCGACTTCTAAAAAACTGCGCATAAAGGTATTGAGAAGCTGTCAGAACAATTCTTCAGTACATATGCGCTTACACCATCCAAACCAACAATTTTGTCAACTGATAAATCGCTCAGCTTGTTTTTAACCAGATCTTGCGTTATTTGCGAGTATTTGCTTTGTATTGCGAGTATTGTGCTTCGATTTTATCGCTAAATCAAGTTTAAACTCACAACGAGCTTTTTCAATTGAATATTACACGCTTTGTATTCGTTGACTAGTTTAAGATTTTTTTATCCATTCGCTCTACATCGAAACCATAGTTTATTTTTAGTTTTTATTTTATTCTTGGTGTCATCATTTGTCCGTTAGCTTCTACAACAAATCCATTTTGATTTAATCATTGGGACATAATTTTTGCATGCAGTCTCGTATTGGTTCAGGAAAATGCTATAACAGTCATCAGTATTGCGTCCATTGAATTCGATCTCCCAATTGATATTTTTAAAATATTCGGATATTATTACAAAGTTACTTTTATGACAAATGCGTTTTTTCAATGTGTTTTCCTACAATTGCAGCGCTTTTAACAACGTAATCCCATTGAAGGACGTGGTGAGATTTCTTCAGAGACCTTAAAGGTACATGGTAAATAATATCGAGGACCCGATTTTTATTTTCGGCTATAATTAGATAAAGAGTGTTGTTCGATGTAATTTCATCAAGTTGAAAGTAGACTTAGTAACAAATTGTATCAAAATCGACTCGGTAAGGATGTCAATAAAATTACTTGAAAGGGTATCTGTGTTGCTGAATGTTGGGATTCTGCTCAAATCCCAGTTGATCCCTGATAAATTAAAGTCTCCACAAATCAACAAGCTGATGTTTATATTAGAAAGAAGTTCATTGGCTTTAATAATGGACGCTTCGATATTCTCGAGTGGATTTAGCATGTGTGGCCTGTATATGCAACCCAGAAGAATGTGTTCGGAATCGTACGATATTTTGCATTAAATTTGTTTAGGGGAATCTAATAAAACATTTTCGCTTACTTCATTAGGTTTTAATGAAGTGTCAACAAAAATAGCCACCCCACCTCCTCGACTGGAAACGCGATCTTTTCTGAATAACATATTGTTTTCAATGTTAGTTATCGATGATTCGTGCCACCAAGTTTCTGTAACGAAGATTATTTTAGGGTTGTATATCTTAATTGGTGCTAGAAACTCTGTTATTTTATTGTTAAAGGATGTAGCATTGGTATAACAGCATGGTATTTTATGGAAAGCTGACTGTTGTCGTAGACTAATAGTTGAAAATGACTTACGTTCTAGAGAAATTTCGTTTATATTTAAATTCTCATTAAATGGTTTTAAATTACTTACTGTTGATTGCTATTTGTCTACTTTAACTACAGCATTATTACGAAAAATGTAGAAATGACTTGCATTTGCTCAGTTTTTTTTCAAATTAAGAGGCTCGTTTTTCTTTTTCAACTCGTCTCGTAATTGTGTATCTTGTCTTCTTTGTGCTTCTGTCAGATCTGGATTAACATTAAAAAATCTAGGAGGAAAAAACTCTAACAATAAAAAAAAAATGACGTAAAATTTTTTTTAAATATCACGGGTTGTAACATATTTTTTGAATGCATCTTTAAATGTTTCCTGAGAGTTTTTACCTTCTAAAACTGTCTCGCTTTGCTCGCAGGGTTCATTTTAATTTCCTTTGTTTTTAGGCGGATTTATTAAATAGACTTTTTTATTTCTTTAGATCCGGCTTTTGAAGGTTTAAGAGCATGACTAAATTTTTTTTTAACATTGATTTTAACTTCACTTCAATACAATGCATTGAGGCTGTGAGAGAACCATCAAAAGTCTATGATTTTTGATAATTGCTTTGACAGCACCAATATGCTGGATGTTGTATTTACCATATCAAGGGAAGATTCGAGTTTTTCACTGGGTTTTTATCAGAACTGACAACACAGGGGGCCACGGGGCTCTTTCCCCACCCCACCGCCACCCCTCTCACTTTTTTTTTAGACAGGTTTCTTTTTAGAAATTGACGATTATGCTTTATAACCCGTGTCGTAAACCATGTCAATTTATATCAAGTTACCTTTTAGTGCAGATTGCCATGGATGCGATTCTATTTAAACCGACCATTAGGAACCCATGACGAAAGCTACGTTCAGTCGGACGAAACACTATAAAATTAATTTCAAAGCAATTTAATATTTATGTGACATTACAAAATACTTTTTTTTTTTTTTTTTGAAAAGTAAAATCTTGTAATTATTATTTTTGCGACAATTTTTTACGTCAAAATTTTAGACTGTTTAGAAACAAATTTTAATTTTTACTGAGTCTAAAATTTTTGTTATTAAAAAATTTAAAGTGCCAATCATTTGGTAATCAATTTAACGTCGTTAGTAACAACTTTGGCAAAGTTATTTTATTATTTTTGTCATACCCTTTAAAGTTTTTAGATAAATATCTGCTACAATATTATAAATAGTTCTATTGTGCATATGCAAGGATTTGTATAAAACCTTTTTTTTTTTTTTAATTTCAGAAAATGAATAATCGTCCGTCTCAATTCAATTATGTACAGAATAAAAATAGTAGTAATAATATTGATCAAGAAACAATTGACACTAATAGTGTTGTTTCCCTTGACAAAGAATCTGATGTTATTACACAAGAAAATGGTTCTAAGGTTTTAACCTTGTTAAATGATAACAAAGCTGGTATGCTAGATTTAAATAAAGAAAAAATAAATCAGATAATTTATGAGGCGAGCAAGGGCTCAAAGTTTTATGAAAATGAAATTAGAAAGGAAAATAAAATAAAAGAAAAAATTGAGCAGTTGAATAACGAACTATTAAAATTTAGTGATAATGAAATCAAAAATGCTTTAGTACAGAGTAATTTTATTTATGATCAGTTAAAAAAGCAAATTGATTTGACACGAATATTGGTTCATATTGATATGGATGCATTTTATGCAGCAGTCGAAATGAGAGATAATCCAGAATTGCAAAGCATTCCAATGGCAGTAGGATGTTCTGCAATGTTATCAACTTCTAATTATATTGCAAGACGTTATGGTGTCAGAGCAGCTATGCCAGGATTTATTGCAAAAAAACTATGCCCACAATTAACTATTGTTCCACTTCATTTTGAAAAATATCAGCAAGTTAGTCTCGAAATACAAGAAATATTTAAAGAATATGATTCTAACTACTTACAATTAAGTTTAGATGAAGCCTATTTAGACTTGACAGACTATATTAAAAACAATGCTCCGGTTTCAGAGTTTCAAACTGAAAAAGATTTTGTAGAAATTGTTGTTGAAGAAATTCGCAGTAAGGTGTTTGAAAAAACCAAGTTAACATGTAGTGCTGGTATTGCACCAAACACAATGTTATCAAAAATATGTTCTGATTTTAACAAACCAAATGGACAGTTTTATTTAAAATCAGATTATCAAATTATTAGTAATTTTGTTAAAGCATTACCTATTCGTAAAATTGTTGGTATTGGACATGTTACCGAACAGATTTTGAAATCATTTAAGATTTTAACATGTAATGATTTGTATGAGAAACGTAATATACTATATCTGTTATTTTCAGAGAGTACATTTATGAGCTTTATGCAAACTGCGTTAGGAATTTCATCAAATCGTTTAGAGCAAAGCGAACGAAAAAGTATGAGTGTAGAACGAACATTTCAAGATATGTCTAATATAGAGGATCTTTTAAAAGTTTGTAAAGATGTAGCTGAAAACTTAGCAAATGATTTATCTCGAGAAAAGCTTGGTGGTCGAACTATATCATTAAAGTATAAACTATCAACATTTGTTACAAAGCAGCGATCAAAAACTTTTTCAGAATTAATTTCTAATGCAGAAGATTTGTTTACTATTTCAAAGGAACTTCTTTTAAATGAAATAAAAAATCACAAAAATGGTGGATTTGTTTTAAGACTTTTGGGTATTCGTGTCACACATTTAGATAATCAAAAGAATTTTAAGCAGAAAACTGTTGATCATTTTTTTAATAATGATCTTTTCAACAAAGTATCAAAGCAAATGTGTCCCTTATGCGGAGGTTGGTTTCAAGATACTAAGATACAAGATCATGCAAGTAAATGTCTTTCTGAAGATTATGATTATGACAGATCTTCTTTGAAATTCAAAAATAAAGAAAATCAAAAATCCACATCCTCGAAAACACAAGTTTTAACCTCTTTTGAAAACTTGAGCGAAATGGAAAACCCTGTTGAATGCCCTATTTGTGGAGCAGTTATTAAATGTAATTTAAACTCTCATATAGATATTTGTCTAAATAAACAAACTGTGAAGAATCTAGTCAGAGATTCAATGAATCAGAATGTCTCTAATGTTTCACGAAAACGCAAATCAATTAATGATAAAAAAGTAAAACAACCTGAAAAAAAAACATTACTTTCATTTTGGGAAGATATTCAAAAGTAATTTTAAAAAAAGATTTCAAAAATAATTTTTTTTTTACAATTTTTTTTTACTTCAAATATTAAAATGATTATAAAATTTTTATTACATGTATTTATTTTTTGTTTGTTTTCTCTCTATTCTTTATTAGAAAAAATTAATGTTAGCATTTCAAAAATTTATGCAAGCCAAATGTGTTGGTACATTACTGACATATATAAAGATATATATATATATATATATATATATATATATATATATATATATATATATATATATATATATATATATATATATATATATATATATAAAGATAGTTTTTATATTTACCACTGAATTTTAAAATCACATTTACTTTGATGAAATATTTTTTTTTTCTATTGTTTTGCATTACAAATTTTATTTTTGTCAATATGTTGCATCATCTATTAAAACAGAAATCAATTACTTTATAAGTAAAATAAAAATGTTTGAAAAGTTTTTAAATTTTATATATCTATTTATTTTTTTATTTTATTTTTTTATAATTTTATAATTGTGATTACAATTAGGGTTTTGATTTTTTTTAGACACAAGTTATACATTTAAATAGTACCTGGTTGTTTTTGCACCATTACAAAATTTAATGGCTTTGGTTGTTTTTTCAGCAAGTATTACTAATAAGTATTTACTTAATATTGAAAAATAGTTTTTTGTTTTGCAGAAATAATATTATATAAACTTTTTTAAGAATGTAATTATGAGCAATCAATTACGTAGACATCAGAAACAAGTAAGTTTTCATGTTGATTCAAAGTATAAAATTCTTGAAATCATTGGAGAGGGAGCGTATGGTGTAGTTTGCTCAGCATTAGAAAGTACAACAGGTCAGCGTGTAGCTATTAAAAAAATATGTGATATTTTTGATGTGCCTGCCATAACAAAAAGAACCTTAAGAGAATTGAAGATTTTAAAATTTTTTAAACATGATAATATTATAGCTATCAAGGAGATATTAAAACCCCCTGATGATATCAAACTTTTCAAAGATGTTTATGTTGTTTTGGATTTAATGGGTAGTGATTTGCATCATATTATTCATTCAAAACAAGATCTTTCAGAAGAACATGTTCGGTATTTCCTCTATCAAATATTGAGAGGTCTTAAGTATATACATTCTTCAAATATTATTCATCGTGATTTGAAACCAAGTAATTTGCTTGTTAACAAAGATTGTGAGTTGAAAATCGGTAAGTGATTTTATTAATTATTTTTATTTCAAACAATTTTTGTTTAAAATTATATTTTTTTAGTTGAAGTTAAATATTATTTTATAATTTTATAATAAGTTTATTTTAAATATATTTATGAGAGTTAGACTTATATCATATCAGGCTTGGACAGGAATGGCGTGCGATTGAGCGCTATTGCTGACCACGCAAATGATTTTATTTTTTGACAACTTGACTACGATTGTTTAACAAACAATGTGTATATGTTTTGATAAGTTAAAAATTTCAGAAATGTTCTGAATGTAGAAACGCTAAGCTAAACATCAATTAGGAAAAAAATTAAAAAAAAAAACTAACAAAAAAAATATTCCTAACGAAAAAAGAAACAAAAAACAAATTCATAACGAAAAATAAATTATATAAGCACTAAAATGAAAATAAAAACTTAAACTCGAAGCAAAACTTTTTGTTATGTTTTTAATTACATATGAAATAAATGTTATTAAAACTTATCTTTTTAAGCGTTATTAAAGTTACGCAAAGCGTTTTTAAATTAAATAACAAATTACTACTGATTGGTTTAATAAAAGAACAAATTTTATTAAATTTATTAAAAAGAGTTTTATATAATATTTTTAAATTGTATAAACATTTATTTTGTTAAAAAAGTTGCACAAAAAAAAAATTGTTTTTAAAAATAACGTAGGCTTTTTAAAACAGTAATTTTTACTAATTTCATGCTCTAATTAGTGAGTCTAATTAAAAAAAAGGTTTTGAACTTTTTTATTCCTAAAAATAGAATAAAATAAATAAATAAAATTCGCTTGCGATTTAAATAAAATAAACTGCCAACAAGCTTTTTAATTTAATTTTAATTTGAGCATTACAACTTTATTAATAAGCTTTGCGTAACGAATTTAAAAATTATTATCAAAGGTTTAATCTCATTCATTTTTAACGAAATTAAAAAAAAAATAATATATTTTAAAATGTTTATCTAAAACATTTTAAAATATCGTAAATTTAATCATAAAAATTAATCGTATGAACATTAAAAAATGCTTTAAAACTTTTTCATAATCAACAAAATACATGCTTATATTAGTAAATAAAGTTATTTTATATTCTTGTGTAATTCACATAAAATGTGTAAATGTTAGTCATCACAAAAGCTTTTGAACTTATTCACAAATTAAAGTAACTTAAAAAAATTCTTTGTAAAAGTAATGGTTTAAAAATATTTTAGGAAGACATAAGAAAATAGTTTCAACGTTTAAATTTATCATAAAAAATAAACGCCTACATAAAAAAAACTTATTTTTAATGTTTTTTATTAATTTACACAAGCGTTTATGTAAACAATAACTATAATTAATTTTATGGTTTTAATTCAAAGCCTTTGCGTAAAATAAAAAACTTTAGAAAAGTTCAACGATTAAAAGATATTTATAACGTAACACTTTTTTTATTGCATTCAAATTGTTAAAACATCAAAAAAGCCGTGGTCAAGTTGTAAAGAAATAAAAATATTAGCGTGGTCAGTTACAGAGTGCGATCGCACACCATTCCTGTCCAAGCCTGTCATATCAATCTATGAAAAAATATTTTTTGGATTTTATTGGGTAATTAGAATGTTTTTTTGATACATAATAATGAAAAATATTTTTCCTTACAGTTTTTTATTATATGAATATTATTATTATTATTATTTTTTTTTTTTTTTTTTTTGAGTTTTTGTATCATTTTGTGTTCTTTGCGTTTTTTGATCTGCTTAGGAAAAAATTAAGGGCCTTGATATAATATAACCTATTATAAATAAGTTATTATATCAGTAATAACTATTATAAATATTTTAACTTATTATATACATAAATTTTTAAATCAATAGTTACTTTATAAATATTAATGCTTATTATAAATATCAGTTATAACTGTTATAAATATAAAATTCATAATGCGTAAGCTTAAAGAAAATCATAAAATTCTTTTATTTACTTTTTATTTATCAACTTTTTGAAAATTAATTTTTTTACACTTTTATTTAATTGAAACATTAACTCAAACAAAGCAGAAGTTTTATTTCATTGAAATGTCATGAAATGTTTTTATTTTGGTTTTTTAAAATATAACTATGAAGTAATTAACTTAAGTTAAAGAAAAAACTTATCATAAAAGATGCAGATAAATCATCATAAAAAAAATAACGAAAAATAAAATAAAAAACTTCACATAAACTTAAATAAAAAAAATTAAATTAAAACTTAACTAAGTTAAATAATTTACTATAATGATAAAATTATCTAAATTACCTTCAATAAATAACATTAAATCGTTTATTTTTACTGATGTTTATCTAAAATATTGTTATGGAAAACCTTTTTTAAATTTAAGTAACAACTTACATCTAATGATTATTTAACAAATGCGCACATTTAAAAGTTAAAAAAAGATTCTTAACAATTCTTCACATTAACGTAAAAATAATTGAATAGTTTATTTAAAAAGTTATTATAATTTTTTTTTAAATTTTAAGACATTTATAATAAAAAATACATATCATTTAAAAAAATAAATACATTATTCATTATTATTTTTATAAAATATCATTAATAATGATTTGAACCTTTATTTAAATGTGTTTTGTTATTATAATAACATAAGTAAAGATCAAAGTTATTTAATTCAAATGGCTTTCAAAAAGTTTTTTTTTTTTTTCTTTTAAACAAAATCTTTCTACTTTTCGAGTGAATTAACTTTAAAGGGATCCCAAACTCCCAACACATGTTGTGTTCATATTAAAGATAATGTTAAAAAAAAGGTTTGAACCAAGTTTTTTTGATTAAAAATAAATAATGAATGCATACCATTGTTGTTTTAGCCAAAGCTCGTCTTCTCCATTTTTTTCAATAACTCAGAGTCTTTAAATTATACGTTGCAATCTACAAACTTTAGCGATTCCTTTGAAGCGCGTTTAATTCATAAAAGTTTTAGTATTTGACGTCACGGTAGAATTTTACCAAATAAAACTCTGGAAATATTTTTATTTATTTTATTCGAACTTTTTTTTGATTATTTGTTAAGTTTTTTTTTCTTCTATTTTTAACATTTAAAAAGATATTAAAAACCTCAAATATTTTATGCTGGTTTGTTGCTATAAATTGTTATTGCGCCATATATTTAATGTTTATAAATTATGAATATTTATTATCTCAATCAAGACTCTGGTAAAAATTGTTTTACATTAATTACCCTTATAAAATTAGTAACAGCATTTTTATTTGGTTAGATAATATTTCGTCTCTATTTGCTTTGCATGAAGTTTGGGAAGTCAAGCGAAAAAAATTAATTTAAATAATCACTTTGAAATATATTTAAAACTTTAATAACGGGAGTTTGAAAGTTTTTTATAACAAATTTAGGTAAAAAATAAATAATTAAATAAAAAGTTCAACATTAAACATCATTTCTTTATTATATTGCAACTGTAAATATTGAAATATTAACTTGAACTAAATTTACTTATTATTTAGAACGACTAAGGAATAAAAATAAAAAGCCCCTAAAATTATGCGATATTGTGTTGTTTATTTGATAATCGTTGTTGGTAATGTTGTTTATGCTGATTATTTTCATTAGTATCAAAAAATAGTCCCAGATTAATCTGTTAGTTGCTTTGTTCATTGTTGCTTTATTTCTAATTTAATTTTATCTTAAAGTATAAATTTATGTTAAAAAAGAAAAGTTTTTATTTCATCGCTCGCTCTTTTTATAAAAGAGTAGAACAAAAGAAAAAGAAAAGTTTAGCGTAATTAAACTTCGAATAAATAAGAATTGTATAGAATATTTTTTACGTAACTCGTTCTTTTATTTTAGATGAGAGAAATAAAAGTTTAATAGTAACTTTTCTTTGAATAAATGAAAATCGGAAGAGAAAATTGCTTGAAAATTTGTATTTGTTGTGTTTTAAAAATTTTTTAATTTTTCATTTTGACAATTTAAATTACCATTTATCTTGAATTATTGCTATTAATTAATGTGTTAATTATTGCGTTATTTAATAATAATTTGTCCATATTTTTGTTAAATATTAGTTGTATAAAACGGGCGAAAATATACAAACTTCATGTTTTTTATTTGATGGTTATAAAATATTGAACAGTAAACTTATAATTAAAATTTATAATGCCGACTTGTGTTGCAATTAATTGTACTTTTAATGCAAAACCAGGATCTCACATATCCTTTCACAAATTTTCATATTTGATACTACTGTCAACTGTTTTGTTTAGTATATTCTTGTACTTTTTTTTCATAACCTTAACAGGTTCTAATTGGAGTTGCCGATATTTTAAAAGTTTCGTTATCAAAAATCAAATGTAAAATAAAATGATATTTCCTTTTTATCCGTTTTTATCCAAATTTAGCAAATTAAAATAAATCAGCGTAATCAAAAAAATTTTATAATAAAAAAAGTTAACAATTCATCAAATATCTCTAATTAATACTGTCAGTTTATGAAATTAATTTTTAATTAATACTTCTTTTTGACAGGAAAACAAAAAATATCATAGCGTAAAAAAATAACCATAGAAGTTAGAAAAAAGTTCCCATTCTTTAAATAAAAATAAGTAAGACTATATAATACTGCGCTCTCTTGCACAAAAACGAGAGACCATTTGCATAAAGTTCTATATAATATAAAACGCTCGTATGAAAGTCATAAGATTTGTAAGTAAAGCTTTAATATTTATTTCAATTTAAAAACAAAAGAATTATAAGTAAGATATATAAATTTAAATATTACTAAGATATCGGTAAAAAAAAAGTTCCTCTTATGAAATAAAAAGCTTTTATTATTTTTGATTTTTACAAAAATTTGTTGTAAAAGTTGTTTTGCTGCATGTTAAAAAATTACTACATCGTACTTTTTGAATTAAAGTAGAAAAACGCAGCTTTGTTTAATTACACTTTTCTTTTGTTAAAAACCTACCGTGACGTTAAATGCTAAAGGTTTTATGAATTAAACGCGCTTCATAGGAATTGCAAAAGTCTGTAGATTGCGACGTATAATTTAAAGACTCCAAGTTATTAAAAAAAATGGAGAAGGCAAGCTTCGGCTAAAACAACAACATTAGTTTTTCTCGGTATGCATTCATTATTTATTTTTAATCAAAAAAACTTGGTTCAAACCTTTTTTTTTAATATTATCTTTAATATGAACACAACATATGTTGGGAGTTTGGGATCCTTTTAATGATTCTTATATAAAGTTTATTAAAGAGACCATTACTGTTTATTGACGTCGCTTATAAAATTAAATTTTTTACTTTTTTTATTTTACTTATAAAAATTCTGATATAATTAAACAATAAAAATTTAACTTTCTTATTAGATCTCAATTTGTACAACTTATTATTAAAAATTTATGCAACTTATGCATTTAATCTCATTTTGTGAAACACGTGTAATCAATTCTAACATAATACACGTTTTAAAAAAAAAAAAATTTTTCAATATAAAACTCTAATATAAATATTTTCAGTTAAATATTTGTCTAAATGTCAGTTTTGGTACCGAACTAGAATACGCGAATTTATGGTTAATTTCAGTTTTGGCTGTTTTTTTGTTTCGGTCGATTACTAGTGTCAAAGTTATTTATTTTCAACATAGATAAAAGACAATTTTTTTAGTGTATTTATTAAAAACCATGCTTAAATATTCAAAACAAAATATTATTTGCATGGTCATATAAAGACTTGAAATCGCACCCCTTCCTGGCCAAGCCTGATTAACTAAGCAAATTAAAAAAAAAAAAAAAACTTTCTCACTTTCACTATGTTCTAAATCTGATATTGTTACTGTAGCTAGATATAAGTTTAACTTTCAGCAACTATTGCTATAATACCCGTAATACACCAACTATGCTGTGGGGGGGGGGGGGCGCTGCTGAATTTAATATATAATTATTGAGCATTGAAATTCTTTTAAATTTTTTAAATTTCTTTTTCAATTTTAAATTTTGATCACAAAATTATTTGAGTGAGAGAATTTTAGAAGACTACAAATTCCTAAAAAAACATGTTTATTTATAGAAAATATTTGATTTTGATATTGCTTTAAATAAAATATTAAAAAGTAGTATCGCGTTTTTTTATATTCTATTTAAATTTTCTTGTTAAGATAGTTTTCAGTTTTTAGTTTTTTTAGTTAGTTTTAAACTTATGTGTATACAACATTTGTATACAACATTTAAGATATAAATAGAAACATTTGTGGCAAATTTGAGTATATTATAAGGCCTTGTTAGGAGATTTCGCTGCGTAACGGAAAAGCGAATTGTGAATAAGTGTAACTTTACTCAATAAAGATATTTACATCAGTTAAATTACATCAGTTGCGTTTTTACTTCATTGTAATTAAATTTAAAATGACATTAAAAACTATTCGTTTCAAAGACTAACAATAGTTAGTCTTTGAAACGAAATAGCTTTAAATTGAACAATGTTCTTATAAAAAAAAAAAAAAAGTTTTAATGTTGATTAAAAAAAAGTATTCTTGTATTAAAATCTTATACTTATTTAAACTTAGTTTTTTTGCTTTTAAACATTCGTTTTATGATTGTTTTTTTTTTAAATATTTTTTTTTTAATAATTAAAATTTAACACTTGTTTACAGTTGATTTTCTCAGGGATTTAAATGTACTTACAACTAAACGCATAGATTAGGTTTTCCCCTTTTAAAAAAAACGTTTGTACTAACTGGTTTTGATAAAATAAATATTGTAAAGAAACGAAATTTACTGCTTTTTCGGCTTTTTTTTTTTTTTTTATTTCCATTAAAGTATTTTATTTTTATGTACAGTGAAACCTAATGTATTTTTACTATTTTTTTACTCAATCCAAAAAAAATAAAAAATAGTGTTTTCGGTTTTAAGATGTTATAAGCAGAATTTGTTTTTAACAAATATCATTATAATTTTGAAATTTATGTATCTTATATTTACAACTCTAGTACAAGTTTTGTTTTTAAAATAAAATAAATATAAGTTGGGCTTTTAAAGAGTTTATTTACTGATCGCATTATTTTTAATAATTTTGAATTTTTCGGCAAATGGCAAAGGGAAAACCCAAACATAACATTTATAACTCGAGTTAAAAAAGAACTCTTTTGTATTGACGCCATTTATTAAGTTGTAGTTATAAAATAAATAATGCGCTTCTGTAAATAATGAATGAAACTGTAAAATAATGGAAAAATATAAACTGGAAAATAATGCGCTTTTGTTCAGCGCATTATTCAGACCAGTATTTGAAATTGGAACTTACCTGAAACTTAACTGAAATTAAAATAAAGTTATGTAATACGAACATTTTAAAGTAACTTGAATTAAATTTATTAAATCTTTTTTTACTTTGGAAATTTAATCATTAAAAAAAAATGTGTAAAACGGAGCATTTTAAAATTAAAAAATTTTAAAATGCTCAGTTTTAAAATTAAATAATAGAATTTTAATTAAATTTAATAAATTTATTTACTAAAAACTATGATTAATAAAAAAATATTTAAATTTAATAAAATAAATTGAAATTTTTTTTTTTTTTTTAATTTAAATGTTTTTAAACTTATGAAATATAAAATTTAATATTAAATATGATAAAAAGTTTAAACTTAAAACACTTGTTTTTTTTAAACTAATTTTTAACAGCAACAACAATAAAAATAATTAAACAAATTTTTCTTTAACAAAAAATCTATTAGTTTACAATTGCGGTTAAATCTTTTACTTACGACTTTATTTCCTTTTGAATAAACATCACATAAGCGATATCAAATGATAGTTTAAATATTCTAAAAGATTAAAGTTTTTGCGTAACAGTAAACTGCTGAAGGCGTAGGCAAATCGCCTTTTTTCGCAGGTAAAATGCGAGCTGCGTAACGATTATAATTAGAAACTTATAAAAGAGATATACACTATAAATACATTATTACGCTTTGCAAATATACTATGAAATAAAAATCATTCATGACAACCTGCTCAGATTCCTGATAACTGCTGAGAGATATCTTATTGACCTCATCTAAGTTGTTCGCGCAATTGTTTTGTACAAAAGTTTAAATGTGTTTTTTTAACAGCTTTTAAATTCATGATTTTACTTTCTTTTTTTCTTTTTTTTTTTGAAGGTAATCAATCCATTTAAACTCATTAAGCCAAATTTGTCTAAAATATAATAAAATATTAAAAAACAATACTATAATGTTA
Source organism: Hydra vulgaris (assembly GCF_022113875.1). NCBI lineage: Eukaryota > Metazoa > Cnidaria > Hydrozoa > Anthoathecata > Hydridae > Hydra > Hydra vulgaris. Next base: position 48,980,092 of record NC_061165.1, read on the forward strand.
CTAACAAAAGAAGATCTATAAAAGTTGTGGGGACCCTAGCTATCACATCATGTTGGACTGACATAGGTTGCTAGCGTCACAATGTTTATTGCGTTGGCCCAACTCAATCTGTCTTAAATTATACTGTTAGACTTTTCCTGCAACCAATCTTTGTTATAGTAATAAAGAAAATAATAAATACATAAAAATAAACAAAATTGATATAAAGTTCTCAAAGAAATAAACTCAAATAAAATTTACCTCTAACTGGCTGTAATTTATGTATTAAAAACTATTTATTACTTGGTTTAAAAACTGCATACAACAGTATACTGAGCATAAAACAAATAAAATAGTGAAAGTTTTTACCAATCAATCTGTAATAAAAATAATTAATAATTTAAGCTAAGTAATGCAAATGCATATATAAAATCACTACTAGTTAGTTTATCGAAAAAATAATTCATAACACATAAATGTGTTTTGAAAAAATAATATCGAAAAAATAATTCATAACACACAAATGTGTTATGAATTATTTTTTCAATAAACTAATTAGTAGTGACTTTATATATGCATTTGCATTACTTAGCTTAAACTATGAAATTCAGAAATTTCTCAACAATTTCTCAACAAAATTGAGAAATTTCTCAACAACAACGAATCATTTTTTAAAAAGATAAGATGTATATTCCCTTTTTTTACCATTTAATCGTCACCATTAAAATTTGTTAAACTAAGTAACCAAGCACCAACCACACACCAAGCACCAAGCACGCCAAAGCTTTCCATTTATACAGAAATTTTTTTTAACTTGAAGATTGGAATTTTTAATTTTACTTGTCAATCCGAAAATCATCAAGCAGAAAAATTTTTTGTATTATTATTGGTATGTATTTAACTTACAATAACACCTATAATGCAGAGCCAATTTCTGAAAATCTTTTATGCATTAATCAAGAATATAGGAGCCACACTAATTAAGGCATATCCTTGTTTTAAAGTCTTCTAGATAACAAAAATAACCACAAAAAAAGAAAAGAAAAAAGTAATCAAAAGTTTAATCATAGGCTACCCAGGCTTGGTCAGGAAGCGGGTGCGATCGCACTTGATAATTGACCACTGAAATAATATTTAGTTGCAAAAAACTGGCCAGACTTTTTAGTCGTTTTGAAAACATTTCAAAAACAAACAAAAAAACACAATAAGATTAACTGGACCGATGAGAGACAGTTAAAAAAAGAAAAATAGCTTTTAACGCGAAAAAACTTTAAGCAAAATAAATTTATTAGAGCAATTATTTTTGAAACGTCGCTCTTTTATAATTTGTTTTATAAAATTAAGCGACATTTTTTTATAAAGTAACAACTATAAAAAAACAAATGTTCTTCGATTTATCAAAGAGTATATATAATTTGTATTTATATACTTATGTCTTATTTCCAGTTGCGGATAGAGGTGCGGTGCGGGTAATAGGGCTATAGCCCTGGGACTCACAATGTTAGGGGAAATAGTCAAGAGGACTTTTCGGTATTTTTTTTAGTCATTTTTATGCTGTGGCACATAAAAAAGGCTGCCAAAACAATGCAGCCCCCGGTCCTGAAAAGTTCAACAAGATTCAATCAATAAAATTAACCCTAGATGATTTATTTATAAATAAAAAAGTTTTTTCAATAACTGTTTTATGCTTCGCGTAGTTTGGAAAGTTTAACACATTTGAAACCATTCTTCTCAGTAAGATGAAGAGATGAAATAATTAAATCATTGAGTTACTGTAGAAATTCAATTAGCTAGATAGAAATTAACTAAAAACGTTAAATTACTTTGTGAGGAGGAAGCGGAATTGCTTCACAATAATGCTGATGATGTTTAGTGAGTGGGCTTTATAATTTTAATTAGTATTTAAAACTAAAAAAAGTAACTTTAAGTACAACGAATTTGTAAGAATGGCTGAAGCAAAAATAATTGAAGTTAGTAAACCAATTTCTAAGAACTTAAAAACTTTTTAAATTTATTTGTATTAACTTTGACGATTATTAATAATTTCATTAAAATTATTTGTATTAACTTTGACGATTATTAATAATTTCATTGAAAACGCAGTTATTATTGAAAGTATTTTTGTTTTCAAAATCAATCGCACAAATGGTTTTAAAAAATTTCATTTGAATAAAATACACATACATAAAATTAAATGCACAAAAAACACATTCATAAAAAAACATTACATAAAAAATACATTACATACATAAAAAAAATACATCCATTACATAAAAATAAGAATATATTAATAAAACCTATAATATATTTACAAAACGTTGACAAGTTAAAAAAGATAAATTTAAAACATTTATTATTGTAAACAAATAATATTAGTTTAAAACATTTATAGCTTTATAGATGTGGCTCTAAGAATTAAAATAATAGTTCGTTTGATAGTATATTCTTAAAATAATTTATGCTAGAAGTCTCACGAAAACGTAACAAAATTCAAATAATACAATATTTTAAAATATTTCAACAGAATACTCAGGACATTCGGTTAGTATTTTTTGAACACTCTAGAAATTTCGGTTAGTATTTTTTGAACCAATAGAATTAGTTGTTCGTAGATTTGGCTGGTTTTTTGTGTTTGCGAATATTCTTTTTTTATTTTTCCGCACTAAGATGTTGGAGAACATTCAAGTTTATGTATGTTTCCATGTAAGTCCATAAAACAAAATATTTAAAAATTATAAAATGAACTTATTATTTTGCGGACAAACAAGGAAGCATACATAAACTTAAATATTCTCAAAACGACTAAAAAATCTGACCGGTTTTTCACAACTAAATATTATTTCCGTGGTCAGTTATCGAGTGCGATCGCACAAGCTTTCTGACCAAGCCTGACTACTCCTAGTAAAATGAATTCTATAAGATTTCAAAACAAAACAAAATGACAAAAAATTAATGTTTTTTTTTTTTTTTTTTTTCAATTTGTTGGGTATCAAACCTAGCATTATTTTTATTCCAAAATCTTATATAAGTCTAAAAAACCTTTTACTAGGGTAAGCCCAATAAAATATATATTAAAATGTAAAGTAGTATAGAATTAATATTCTTTTTATTAATTTTCTACATATTTTATTTGCAATCAAAACAAACCCAACTAATATTAACAATGTTAAATACAATTTCAGAAAAATTTTCCCATTTTCTGTCCTTTTAATTACCACATGTATGGTATTGTACAATAAGGTAACCTTTTTGTTTGTTAGCAAAGGGTAGCAAAACAAAGCATTTTACAACAGTATTGTACAATAAGGTAACCTTTTTGTTTGTTAGCAAGGGTAGCAAAACAAAGCATTTTACAACAGCAAAAACTGGAATAATTTTTTTTATTTGAAACAATTTTAAAATTGATTATTTTAGCATTTTGATATAGTTGTTTATTTTTCTTGAAAAATAATGTCAAAATAATTAATTTTATTTGTTACAATGCAACTCAGTATACTCATCATAATGCACAGTTGATTGCAACAATGCAATCCACCAGTATGCAAGATTTGTGCAAAATTCCTTTTTCCTTTTTCCTTTTTTAAATAATAAAGCCAGACCAAGCACAGAATTCTGTAAACATTTTAACTTAAATTAACACTTCTTGAGCATTAATAATACTCAGTCACCCATCAGTCATTAGTAATGAGATTAATTTCATCATTTATCAATAATTTTAAATGGTTAAGCACAATCATCTTTGCAAGCTATAAAAATTTTATGTAGAAAACTTTCTTAACATAGAAAAAAATTTTTTGTCATTGTGAGTCGATTTCTTATATAATATGCTTATGATATTATTTTATTTTGCTTTTATACATACTAAGCAGGGCTCGAAATAAGTGCCGGACTTTGGACATTGTCCAGCACTTGTCCAGTAAAAAATGACATGTATCTGTCATTTTGTCATATATTTATTTTATGTGCATTTATTTTTTAATTATTTTAGTTGTTCCAAAGTTATTAATAAGTTCAGTATTTTTATATAAACTTTATATTTTGAGCTTTTTATTTTTTATACAAAGCAAAATTGACGTTGAACACATGGCTATGTTAATAAAATATGTCATTTTTTTGAGTTAATTCATGTACTAAAAGATGCCAAAGCATTACATTTATTTGAATTAAGTAGCCTGGTTTTTATTCTTCATATTAAAACATTGCAACTAGTTATTAATTTAAATTTATAGTTTAGTATTTATTATATTTTTTGTACGATGGTTTTTATAATTATCAAACAAATATTTCAACTTTTAAAATCCCTTTTAAATTTATTTTATAAAATTTTAATGTATTAACTATTTTAATGTTTATAGAAACCAGTACTTTTTATTACACTATTAATTTTGAGTTGTTATGTAACATTTGTTTTCGCGCTAAAAATGTTCACTATTAAAAGTGTTCATAAAATTAATCCTAGAAAAAGTTTGAAAAGGTTTATAAAAAAATACATATTTATATAAATGAAATTATGTATAATATTCTTTGATAATTTTAATAAAATGGGTTTATTGTAAACATTATAATTAATTTGTTACTTTATTTAATAAAGTAATAAGTAGACTTAAAAATATATGTATTTAAATATATTTAAATAGTAATTTATGTATTTGATAATTTTGTATTTTTATTATGCATTTTTATTACATATTTAATTATGTGTTTAATAATTACATAGTTTATGTATTTAATACATTTACGTGATAATTTAGGTATTTAATAGTTTACAAAGCATTTCGCATAGTATAGTAATTTTTAAAAATTGTAATATAAATATATTTTTCATTACAAATTTTAGTTTTTTGAGTTTAGTTTCTATTTATTTTTTTTTTATTATTATTATTATTTTTTTTTTTTTTTGTTAGATTTATCTTACAAAATTTATTTTTATTTTCAGCGCATTTCAGTTGTCAAAACATATTGCATAAAAACAAATTGTTTTATGCGTGTTCAGGAATGGCGTTTGATCGCACTTCTTTAGTATTTATCGGACATGTCCGGCACACTTGAGTCTTAATCGGACAAATTTTCCAATAGAAAAAAGTCACAGTCATCAGCACAGTTGGCAAATGTCAAATGTGTTAGTGTATTCTACAAAAAATAGTGCTCAGTGTTCTTAAATCATAGCTGAATCTGGCAATTCCAGAAATTCCAGAAATTTACTATAACACCTTTAATTTTCCAGAAATTTCCTGAAAAATTTTTCGTTATTAATTTCAAAAAAAATTTTTTTTTTTCTTCTTCTTTCTTTTTAATTCATTCAAATTAAATTTTTCGAATATTAGAAATTCCTTTATGGAAAAAGTTAGTCTAAATTCCATTTTAAAAATTTACAAAAGTTTTTGTCATTTAATATGATAAGGAAGAAAAAATTGTAAAATGGAAGTAAAGAGTTTATCTGACATTTCTAAGAAAAAATATTAAAAACAAGCTCCATTGGAATTGGCTTAAAGAAAAAGATAATAGTGAAGATTATTATTCAGCCTATATAAGAAAGATAGATAAAGCTGCAGCAGTAAGTTTATTCCCTAACTGAACATTTAAATATGTATTTTTATCATAATTATATATTAATTTTATATATTAGGTACAATGTACAATCTGTAGTAAATATTTTTGTTATGGAAGTGATAGTAAAAAATCTTTACTTGGCCGCACAAAGTCTAAAATACATTATCAAAACTGCGCAATGATTAGGCCAAACCAAGTTATGCCATCATCATTTTTTACTAATTTAAAAAAAACAGATGCATGTAATATTGCCTAACAGCACTCCGGATATCATGCATACTGGCAGTAATCTTCAATAGAGAGAAGTCTACCATTTAACCTATTATAAGTTTTAGAGACTGGACATCAAGTGCAGAAGCTATGACTCTTGCATTTATTTGTGAACACAATCTTCCAATATCTTTAAAATCCCATATGATATGAGTACGCAAAGAAAATGTCAAAGATCATTGTGTTTTAAATAATTTGAAAATGTTTAGAACAATTTCTTCGTATAAGCTGCAAGGAGGGTTAGGCGAAGCTTTTCATGGTGATCTTGATTATGATATGAAAATAAAAAATGTTTTCTCTTAACATAGACGAGTGCTTTTCAGCAAAAAATGAGAAAGTTCTCAGTATACTCGTAGCATATTTTTGTGACAAAGTTAATAAAGTTGTAATAAAACACTATGCATCACTATCGCTAGTTACGATAAACGATAAATCTTTTTAAAGCTGTTATTCATTTAACATAAATGCAGTTCGTTTAGTAATCTGGTTTCCAATTTATCATATTCTACCAATTAAATGGGGGAAAAATCTGTGGGTTTGAAACAGGATTAAGAAAAGTGGTTCCCCACTTACATGTTATTGATGGTGATATTTGTCACCATGTGCACAATGTTGTCAAAAAGTTTTCTTTTTTTGGCAAAGTAGTTGAAAATTTACTGGATGGTATTTACATTAATTTTAAGTTTAGCTCAGATCTTTGTACATTTCTAAAAAAAAATTTTCAAATCACAACACTTTGGAGTGTTGTCATATACAACACTCCAAAGCAAAAGGTTTCTCATCGGTGGTTATCTGCTTTAGATTGTGCTCTACCTATGGTTGATATGATGCCGGCTTTAATTTATTCTACTTGGTTATCAAAGCAGGATATCTCTCTGTATATTGATAAAGGTGACAAAATTTTAAAGAGGCTATCAAATGAAAGTAAAAAACTAATAGAAAAAATAAAATACAAAATGCAGCAGAAAAAATTAATAAAACAAGGTGCAGAAAGAAAAGCTAGGATTGTTAAAAATTTATTTTTCCAATATAATGAAATCTTACTTTATATTAATTTGTATGTTGAAATTCTTCCTATTTTTAAATCATTTATTTTAACTTTAATTATTTATTTTTTAAATCATTTATTTATTAACTTGTGAACAAAAAGAACTGTTAGTCCATGGATTTTATTACAAGCATATTGAATTGATGAAAGCAATTTTAACTTGTTTTATTAAGCCAAAGATGATAAAAAATATAACAGGAATAAAGTCAAAATTTTCAAGCTTAAAAGATAAAAAAATATATCGCCATTCGGATTACATATACCTCGGCTAATAATAATGCTGAAAAATATTTGTCAAGAATAATTATTTGAAATCATCATTTTTTAAAACCTATAAAAGCGTAATGTGAATTTAAAGTCAGTTTACTTACTTAATAAATTTCCTTTTAACAACCCTCTATTAAAATGCCACTCTGCAATCAACCCAATGCCTCAAGGTCACAAAATTACAGAGAAAATATTAAAAAAGCTCCTAACTTTCTTTCCCACTGTAGATATAAATAAAGTAGCAATTTATCGAGAAGTTATGCAACTTCAGATAGATATAGCGCTTCCGTACATATTTGCTGATGGAAAGCCTATATTGACTATTGACGGGCAGATGTTTTTAAGTGTAAAAAATATTCAGAGCTTAGTAAAATTGTAATGTCTAATAAGCTACATTTTATAGTTGTTGAAATGTCAAAGCAATTAAATTAATGCGGAAGTACATTAAATTTTATTGTTATTTTAAAAACCTGCAATAATAATGACTAGAAAGCTTTTTTTAATTAATGGTGTTTTTGTTGTTATTTTATTAAAATATATTTTTAAAACATGCGCAAAGTGTTGATACATTGACTATCTTATAGCCTGCTGCTACAAGAGAGTGTTGCAACATCAACTATCTTATAGCCTGACTCACAACAGAGTGTTGCTACATCGACTATTTTATAGCCTGACTTGCAACGGAGTGCTGCTACATCAACTGGTAAATAGCCTGACTCGCAAGGGAGTGAAAAACTTAACTAATTTTTTTCTGATGATTTATTTTTCCTTTAACAGGATCATCAGAAAGCCTGATAAACTTGTTAAAGGAGAAACAAATTACCAGTTGAAAAAAAAATGTAATAAATATTTTTTTAAATTACATTACTTAATATACTTAGGCATGTTCTTGTCGTGGCCATTGTTATGTACATTCTAAATAATATTACTATAGACTATTTAAAAAATAGTTCAAAAAACACCACATTTCAACCATTAGATACCCAACCCTTTATAAAACTACCTTGGATACCAATTGTTGATCCAAAACTTCATAAAGAACTTTAAAAGCAAAACAAAGGTTATTTTCACATCAACTCCCAATTTAAAAAATATTTTTTGCAACATTAAAACTAAACTACCACTAAACACAGACCTTGGCGTATACCAGCTAAAATGCTCATGCAGTTCGATATGCATTGGAGAAACTAAAAAGAAAGTGATATCAAGATGTATTGAACACCAGAAAAACAGCTTAAAAGGAAAATGGTCCAGTTTGGGTGCAACTGAACATTCTAAAACATGCCATGGTATGCCAAGGTTGATTGGTTGCACCCCAAGACATTATCTGTAGCCCCAGAATATCGAACTCGGAAAATCAGATTCACTCGAAATAAGCAATGCTTGGGTTTTACAGGAGTTGAGAAATGGTGATGTGGCTCTCAATCAGGATCACAGTGATAATGTAACAACTAAAACCTGGGGGTCATTTTTTAATAAAATCTGCAGACATCAGTTATTTGAAAAGTTTTTTTTTTTTAATATTTTGGCTTTTTAGTGTTATTTTTTTAACGATTTGTTTTTACTGTAACGATTTTTATGTAACTATTTTATTTATTATAGCTGATGATGCTGATCATCATCATATATATATATATATATATATATATATATATATATATATATATATATATATATATATATATATATATATATATATATATATGTATATATATATATATATATATATATATATATATATATATATACATATATATATATATATATATATATAACATATATATACATATATATATATATATATATATATATATATATATATATATATATATATATATATATATATATACATATATATATATATATATATATATATATATATATATATATATATATATATATATATATATATATATATATATATATATATATATATATATATATATATATATATTAGAGATTTGCCGGAACCAGTTTATTCAGAGTCTCGGATTCCGGGTACCTGGCTGAAAAACCGGATCCGAGGCACCAAGTCTGGGTACTCGGCACCGAGTCTATTTTTTAAAAGTTGGAATAAAAGCTTGTGAAATTTCTAGCGCTGAACTATTCACACAAAATACGCTTTTTACGCTAACTAACCAAAAATTATGTGACGAATTACCATTTAGCAAAACCCCGCAATGCAGGGTAAGGGGCCTGAGTTGTAGGGCCTAACTTTTTTCAAAAGTTGTGCAACAGTTTTTTAATAACTATATTTAGTTTAAAATTATTTTTCTTTCCTGGTGGAGCGGGCCTAAATAACATTTTGTGGGGAAGGGGGCAAAATTTGAAGTTCCGCCATTGAAAGTTATATTATGGAAAGCAAAAGATTAAGAAATATAAAGAATTGCAAAAGGTAAACCTTCTCCACTGTAGAGTGATTAAAATAAAACAAATTTAAACAAATAAAAAGAACTTAAACAACACTTATTTGCTGTATCTTATTTTAATTGTTTTATTAACTTTAGATTGTAATGCACAAACATTAGGTATTCTCCACTAATGAATCCATTAGATGCTGGAGCTTTTACTATTGGAGCATCGTCGGAGTCAGAGTCAACAACATCTTGCGCTCCTTGCATTTCTTTCCTGCTTCTTCAACCCACTCCTTAATAACATTTTCATCTGCATGTTGATAAAGTAATTTATATCGTGGATCCAAAAATGTTGATATGCATAACATTTTATTAAGCAAAAATTTATCAAGTCTTTTAGTAACAGATTTTATTAGTTCATTGATCATCGTCATAATCCCAGCGTATATATCACTTGATGAAGCTTTTTGTAATGAAACTCTTAATGCAAGAACAGATGGTATAATTTGTGCGCAAGTTTCGTCCATCCTACCACATTTTTATGTTAAGTTTTCAAATGGAGCAAGAATTTAAACAAGTTGATAATTAGTAGAAAGTTTATTTTCATCATATTCTGCTGCATAGGTGGCCAAAGGAACTTTTTGTTCAAATGTTCTTTGTAGCATTTCAAATGAACTGTTCCAGCGAGTTGGAACATCTTGTTTCATTTTGTGAGGTACAGTACTTAACTGCTGCTGAATTGATTTTAATTTTGCACATGCTATTGGCGAATGATTAAAATGTGTCGTTATTCCTCTGCATAAAGTTAAAATTTCCTTGATGGTTTCTTGGCTAAATATAGAGTTATGAATACATAGCTGCAAAGTATGGATAAAGCATGGAATTGATGACATTCCGCTGTTTTTTACTGCAGCCTTCATATTGCTTGCATTATCGGTAACAATAAGATGAATTTTGCTTAACAGGATTTCAAAAGTTTCTAAATCTTTTTGTAAATACTCTTTTATATGAACACCTGTGTGTTTTTCCAGAAAATGAATTACTCAATTAACAGCAGTTTCTCGGAAAAATTTAGTTTGATCTATCCAATGTCCAGTAATGCTTAAAAATGCGATTTTTGCAGTATCGGCTGCCCAAATATCTGTTGTCAGAGACAATAGTTTGCCGCAGAGATTTTTATTTTTATATCTTTAAACAGTTCATCATACATACTAGGGATTACGTTTTGGCTGAAATATGTTCTACATGGTAATTTGTAATTGGGGTAAGCATCTATAATCAGTTCATTAAACCCCGTATCTTCAACAATAGAAAATGGCTGAATATACAATGTGATAAGTTTTCCTATCATTTTATGGATTCGAATAGATCTGTGGTCATCAATATTCCACTGTTTTTTTTTGTGTAAAGCCTGAATAATGTTACTTTGTACTGTATTGGTGGTAGAAGCAACTGAGGCTTCAGAAATAGACGAAAATGGTTGAACCTTTTTTTTTCTTCCGCAAGTTCAAACTCTTTGGAATGCTTTAAACGCAAATGTTTTACCATTGCTGTAGTTCCATAAGACTTGAAAGATTTTCCTCATCTTGTAACTAAACTATCACATAGTTTGCACTTACTCATATGAGGAGTCGTGCTTATATCAAAGAACTTCCATGCTATACTTTTTTTTGTCATAATTTTTCTTTCAAATAAAATTTATATAAAGATAATGAAACTAGCTTTGATATCAAAGTTTTCGTTTATTTTATATAAAACAATAATTTTTTTAATAATATGCTCGAAATTAAAATATGAAAAATGTGTATAATATTTACCTTATATCTCTCCTTTTATGATTTTTGCTTGATACGAATGAAAAGTCCTATCAGCGTTCGAAAGCATTATAAGTGTTTCATTCAAAACTAAATTGCTAAAAATTATCTTGTGTTCTAACAGAATAAAAAGAAGCTATTCTAAAACTTTTTTTCCCATTCTTTTTATTCGTATTCTCGAATTATTTCATTTAGCGTTACAGTTTTTGTATCTGTATAAATTTTTTTGCAAAAATGTATTAAAAAAAATTTTAAGTGAGATTGTTTTAAGTTAATAGAACTTTGTGGTTATCGACTACATAACACTCTTAGACTTATATCAAGAAGTTTAATGGTTAAAGTTTAAACTAAAGGAAAAATCAATTTGAAGATACCCGGTGCCAGGTACTGCAACAAAATGGCCGATACTGGGTACCCGGTAAAACAGCTGAATTGCCGGGTCCCCTGGTCCGAACCGGGTACCTGGCACATCACTAATATATATATATATATATATATATATATATATATATATATATATATATATATATATATATATATATATATATATATATATATATATATATATATATATATATATATGTATGTATATATGTATATATATATATATATATATATATATATATATATATATATATATATATATATATATATATATATATTTTTTGTATCTTCATACAAAGGAAAATAAGTTTAATATTACAGGCCTTGTTAAGAAACATTATGCCATCTGAATTTTATGTACAAAATGGTGATTTCACCTATGCATTAAGCCATTTACATTATGTCAAAACTTTTATTCATTAGATTATTTAAACAGTTATAAATTAGTTTCTGCAGAAAATAATAAGCAGTAATTAATTGTTGTTAAAAACATTTTTGCACATAAGCAAAATAATTTTTTTTTAGGTAAGATAAAATACAAATAAGTTGAATAAATTTTTAAATATATTTTAATTTAAATTTATTTTATTATATTTAAATTAAATTTATTATTAATAAATTTAAATTTATTTTATTAAATTAAATTTAAATTTTTTAAAAAATTTAAAATACTTTATTTAAGAATTTTCTTTTTCTTCTTAAAATTTCAAGCATGTTTAAAAAAATTCTTTTTATCAAATTTAATTTTAGTTACTTTTTTATGTTGGTTTTACTTTAACTATTTTGTTTATATATAGTTTTATCTTTTTGTTTATTTATTAATTTATTTGTTAGTATTATTAAAAGTTTCAAATCAGGATCATTTTGTGTCAAATCAATCCTAAAAAAAAATTTGCAGCACCATGCAACTCAGATTTTGAGGATTTTTGGTATACAAACTTAAATTAATGAAAAAAACTTTACTCCAAGTTTTAGCCTCTGACTCCTTACAGTTTCAGAGTTTTTTAGTGCCATTTATTTTTAAGCAAATTGCATAACACAGTTAGCTTTAACTTGTAAAATACTTGCTCAATAGTGTTGAAAATTTGTACTTAACTATTTTTTAGGGAGAGGAACTCAAAAATGATTTTTAAAACTCTAAAAAATTGAGCTTTTCTATGAAAATTTAATGAAAATTTAATTTCAAAATGGTGTAACACTTTTTATAAGTTTTTTGATGCTCCCTACAAAAAGAATTATATCTTGAGATGCCTAAAAGAAACGATTCTGAACATTTTTCCTTTGGTTCTATATATAACAAACTATATATATATATATATATATATATATATATATATATATATATATATATATATATATATATATATATATATATATATATATATATATATATATATATATATATATATATATATGAGGTATATTATTTATATTTTAATTAAGATATATACATATATTTTTAGGTGCATTGTATTAAATACAATATCACCTTGATATTGAAATTTTTATGCTCAATATATCGGATTAAATACAATATCACCTTGAATTTAATTCTATTGAATTTAATTCTATTTGAATTTAATAATAATTTAATTGAATTGAATAATAATCGGATTAAATACAATATCACCTTGAATTTTTAAATAAACTTAACTATGTTCTATATGTTTCGTAATGTTCTATATGAAAATTTAAATTCAAAATAATGTAGTACTTTTTGTAAGTTTTTTGATGTCCTGTACAAAAAATGTTGAGATGTCTGAAAGATATGATTATGATCTTTTTTCGTAATGTTCTATATGTAACAAGTGACATAAAATAAAAAAAATGGGTAAGGGTAATCTTTTTTAAATCAGATTTATTTGCATTTAAAAGTTTTAGAATTCTAAACCCCATATCATTTTTTAGTTTCTATTAAAAATCAGCTATGTATGAATGTTTTGCAATGTAAGAATGTACAGTAATTTTTTTATAACTTATTTATTAGATTATTAATGAAGATCGGTCTTCCATTGTTTGTAATCTATGCAATAACCATCATCTTCATTAATATCTTCTTGAGAGTAGAACTCATTTTTCAAGACAATGTCTTAATATAGAATCTTCTGGACACAAAAGACAATGTGTTATGCAATACTACAAACAAGCATATCAATAAGTCCATGATAATCTTTTGATAATTCAACTGCACTAATTGTTAACTCGATTTTGATGGTGTATCAAGCATACAATATGTGTGTATATGTATTTTGATGGTATATCTGGTATACAGTATGTTTGTGATCGCACACATGTTGTATGCATACCAGATGCTCACACTGTAATGCACCATTTTGGATGACTTGAGCAAAAATGAGGAAAACAAGTCATACAGTAAATACATATAAGTTCAAATGAAATATTTCCTTTCCTTTTTTTTTTTTCAGGGAAAGATAAAATACTATTTTTCAGAAGCAGTTAGTGTGATATCTGCACCACATATTTAGTAACATTAAATTGTTTTTCTATAACTTTGTTAGACCAAAGTATTGGAACCAGTAGTAATTGAGTCCTCTGATTCTATTTGATTGTTAATATTTTTTCTTTAAATTTTCCTAAAAGTATATCCATCTCATTTGCTTTACATTTAACTTTCTTAAATAATTTATTGAAGGAATCGGCTTAACTGATCAGGATCTTTATTTAAAGTCCTTGAACATGTAATGATTTCTTTTTACCAAAAGCAACTCTTGAGTATTGAATCATTCACAGCCTTTTAAGAGGATTTATGTTCATAGCTGTCAAAAAGGTATCAAGATTAAAGAAGTTCATTATCTTTATCTTCATAAATCTGAAGAAGTTCTGGAGAAGTTGGTTCTCCTGGTCCTCAGGAGAAGTTGGTTCTCCTGGTCCTCAAGAGAAGTTGGTTCTCCTGGTCTATCATCCTTAAATGACATCAATTTAGTTATACATTATGGACATATCTTTTCTCCAGAAATAACACTAATAACCAATCTTCTTTTTCAATTGTGTGAATTAAATGGATCACAGTAATTTATGTGGATTATGGAGTAATGTTTCAAGTAAACATATTCATGGAAGTTGCATTTTCATCACTTTCAATGCCAGAGCTATCAAGAGAATTATCAAGTCTTTTTTCTACATCATTGAGACTTTAAATTTTCATGATATTGTTGGATTTCACTTTATTTTTGATATTTTGATTTTCATATCATTTTTGATATCATTGGATGTTTGTTGTGACAATTTTCTTTATTTATTAATCCAATTGAACATCTTCCTTTATCATTAATATTTTTATATTACTTTTTAGTTTAGTAAGAAATAATTTTAAAATAATTATTTGAAGATTCATAAATAGAAAATCCTTCATTAAACATAAAGGTTGTATAAAGTGAAGATCTTTAATGTGAAATGCAAACAAGTTTATATATTAAAACTGTACCTGAGATTCTAAAACCTTTTTAAAAAAATAAAAAAAATGTTTTTTTTTGTTTTTTTTTTTGTTTTTTTGTTTTTTTGTTATTAAAAAACAATTTTTCTTAATTTTTTATAAAACTTTTTTATAAAATCAGATTCAAAAAAAGAAACGTTTGCTGTTTTTTTTTTTAATAAAGAGTTAGTTATATAGAACCAACCAGAGGAAAAATTTTCAGAGTCATATCTTTTAGGCATCTTAAGATATACTTTTTTTTGTATGGGGCATCAAAAAACTTCTAAAAAGTGTTACACTATTTTAAAATTGAATTTTTATCGAGAAGCTTAAATTTTTTAGAGTTTTGGGTATAATTTTTGAGTTCCTTTCCCAAATAAATAGTTAGGTACAAATTTTCAACACTATTGAGCAAGTATTTTATAAGTTAAAGCTAATTGTGTTATGTAATTAGCTTAAAAAATAAATACAGCTGAAAAAAATAATCAAAAAGAGATTGCGACTTAGTATCTATATCTCTGAAACCGTAAGGAGTCAGACACTGAAATTTGGAGTGAAGTTTTTTTTCATTAAGTTTGTATACCAAAAATCATCAAAATCTGAGAATGGCATGGTGCATCAAAATCTGAGATGGCATGGTGCATAAACTGGTTTGAGCTGGAATGACCCACCAATAATTTTTTTTTTAATTCTGTAACTAAAGTGCTAATATACAGAAGTGCTTGTTGCTAGGAGGGGGTGGGGGGTGCAAAGTTCTATATTTTTAGTTTAAACAGTTATTCCTAATGAATTTTTAGAAAATTTCAAAAAACAATAATTTTTGCTATTTTTTTGTGGTTGACCTTCTACTTCTATTTTTAACATTTAAAAAATATTAAAATACTAAAAGTCTTTGAAGCATATTCTTTGCATGTTACATGTTTGTCTGTTACTGTTTCCAACTGTATTTTATAATTTAAAATTTTATTACTATGAAACACATTTCCCGAAATGTTTCTAAATTACTTGAATCATGATTTCACAATGATTTGGATATTTAAGTATATTACCACAGGAATTGTAATGGACAGTATTTGTAATTGTATTTCCGAAGTTGATAACGATGAGTGCCACACTGACTCTTAAGTTGATTGTTTTTTGTAATTGTTAAACTTAATAATAATGAAAAACTTTTGTTAAAAAGCATTTATAGGATGATAATATTGTGTTATAAATGTTTTAAGAAATAAATAGTATTAAATATAATTTTTTAAAGTTTAAATAAATATTTTTTTTTTTTTTTTCAAACAACATTAAAATTTGATTAATTTTTTTTTTTTTTTTTTTTTTTACCAATATTGTTTAATTTTTAAAATATTTAATTAAGTTAAAGACTATAAATGTTTTTTTAACATATTGTTAACAGGATGTATATAATATATGCACAAATATATGCACAAATTGGATTAAAGTTAAAATAAAATTAAAACTATTAGATCAAATTTATAAAAGTCTTTAAAAGATCTAAATGATTTTACTTACAACATTATATTTTCTGAATAAAGGTCACATCAACGATATCAAAATAAAAACTAAATATTCTAAAAGATAAAAGTTTTCTCTTAACGTTAAACTGCTGAACGCGTAGGCACTTGGCCTTTTCGCACATAAAATGCGAGCTTGGTAACGCCTCTTAACAAGGCGTAGCATTCGAACCGATACTCAATTTGAGTATTGGTTCGAATTGGTAAGGAAGGAGATGAGCTTTCCAGTCAAATGCTCTTTATAATATTGACAATATGTTTCAATTACTTGCAGTACTTTAAACACTAGCTTAACTCAACTTTTAACGATATAAATATGGATATTGAGTTAAGTTATATTTACTTACCTTGCTTATTTTCCATTACAAAACAAAATTTCATAACAAGGCTTGATATTATAATCATATAATATTTTTATACCATATATAAAATTCTTTTATCACACTTCTTTTGTCCAATTGTCTGGATTAAAGGCAGCAATTTAAAAGTTAAAATAAATAATATATATTAGTAATATGCCATCTTAGAAAAAAATATACAGAAAAAAGTTGAACAAGGGCATTTCCAAAAAATCACGCCAGGAAATTTGTTTATGTTTTGTCTATTATCTTTATAAAAATAAAACTGGTGATCTCCAATTTACTCTTATTTAGTTCTAATCTATATAAATATTTTTAAACAAAATTGGTGATCTCCAATTTACTCTTATTTAGTTCTAATCTATATGAATATTTTTAAACAAAAAATGGCATAGATGCCATTTTTTGTTTAAAAATGTGATGTTATCAAAGAATAAATAACTTTAATGCAGAATCACTCATGAAACAGAAAAACCCTTAAATTTTAGTTACCAGATAAATAAACTTTAATTCTTCGGAAAATATAAGTTTCAGCAGTATACTTATTTTAAATAATATTTTAAACATTAGTAAAGATTTCTAGAAAGTTATAGGATTGCACTATGTATCATAAATTCACAGCAATCTTTTTAATGCATTTCATTAATAATCGTGCAAGTCATGCACAGAAGTTTCGAATTTGTGTAATATTATTTTTCTACAGCTTTCAATTTTTGATGAGAAATAGCTCTTCAAATATTTCTAGCTAGACCATTTTGAATGTTATTATTTGTATAATTTTCAAATTTTAAACTTTATAATTAATATAAGATTTGTTATGTTTTCTAAGCTTATTTGTTATTATGTTGCATTTTTTTTTTTAAAGTTTATATCTCATTATGAACTTATATGACATTGTGAATAATGTCATTATTATATGTCCTGCCCTCACAATTAGAGTCTGCAAATTAAAGTCATTCAAAAAAGCCAAATGCTGACCCTAATTCTGAGGCAAACAAGGTCGGCAAAATTGCCAACCTTTTTTTTATGTGTTTTGGTAAAACCTTTGTACCAAACTTTTTTTGTCAACCTGATGCCAACTTCTAACAGATTGAGGTCAGCATCAGGGTCAACCTCTAACCGATTAAGACCTCATTTTTTCTAATTCCGAGGGCTGTATGTCACTTCTATAAGTAAAATCACTATTCAACAATTAATAAATATTATCAAACATGTATTTAAGGTGATTTTGGCATGGCAAGGAGTCTTCTATCTTCACCTATTGAGCAAAAGCGTGTAATGACAGAATATGTTGCAACTCGCTGGTATCGAGCACCAGAGCTGATGCTTACTGTGCATCAATTCACTAAAGCTATTGATATGTGGTCAGTAGGATGTATTTTTGCAGAAATGCTTGGTAGAGCTGCTCTATTTCCAGGAAGTAATTATCTTAATCAACTTCAGGTATTTTTTTATTTTAATTTTTTTTTAATTATAATTCACCTTCCCTAGGCCATGAAGGCCATTGCAGTCGAGGGAGGCTACTATAGTTGTGGTTACAACCCTCTCTCAACTCTATAATATTGAAACACAGAACTTGATGAACAAGGCCACTGCGTGGAGAAATAAGTTGAGCGCGGTACTATCAAGGATATGGTGGAGTAGTGGTAGAGCGCTCACTTCATAAAGGGAGAGGTTCTGAGTTTGATCCCCACCACGTTCCTGGTAGTACCAGGACTTTTTTTAAGCTTAAAAGTTTGGCAATAGTAATAGTTTTACTTAAAAAAAATTTTGAAAATTTTATCCGAATTTGTCAAATTATGTTTTTAAGTCCCAGTCTTTGTTTAATAACTACATGTAATTTTTGAAAGAGTAACAACTCAGATGAGAGTAACAACTCAGATAAGTTTAATATGTGTTTTTCACATTTTAAACAAATTAAACATAACTTGGATTTATAGAAAAGGCATCATTTGAGGAAAATATATAATTCAGTGAGTTAATCAAACGTATGAAAATGATATTTTTAATAAGGAGAAACTCTTAGCAGATTTCAATATTGTAATTTAATTTGCTAAATAGTATCAAGACTTGATCTTTATTAAAAGATTTGATAAGACGTAAGTTTAGTATGATGTCATTCATATATATATATATATAGTATGATGTCATTCATATATATATATTAAAATATATATATGAATGACATCATATTATATAAATGAATGACATCATACTAAACTTACATCTTATCAAATCTTTAGAGCAGTGTCCATTATAGTAATCATCATTATTATCAAATAATGTTATCTACATTTCTATAAATCTTAATACATATTAGTATTAAGATTTTTAAGAATGTAGATAATAAGCAATTTAACCTTTATAGATAATAAGAATGTAGATAATAACCTTTATAGATAAAAACTTATGTTATCTCTGTATTTTTTATTTAAGTTCTTCCCAAAAGGTTAGAAAAGGCTTGCAACTTTAAGATTGAAATTAAGAACATGTTTATGTTTAAACCAAAACAGAGTCAAATAAAGAGCCTTATAAGAGCGTTATTTCTGTGTACTCTGTTTCTATTTTTTTTAATGTTGACAATAAAAAAAGTTTGAAGAGTTTCTTTAGGTATTAAGCAAACATTGATCATGTATTGTCTTTGGAAAGTATTGGCCAAAGAGCTTTGTGCTTTTGACTGTTGTATACAAAGCAATGAGTAACTTTATTTTTAAAATTATTTCTTTTTTTTTATCATCAAAAAGAATTAAATAAATATAAAAAGTTGTATAAAACATTGTCACTGAGCATTTGAAAATTTGCTCAAGTTGAAACTTGGTTTTATCTTTAAATTTTTGTGAAATTCATTGTAAGTATTTTCTCAGAATTCATTGTTAGTTAAACCTGAATACAAAAAATGTCAGAAAATAATATTTTAGCAAAACATTTAGTTGAAGTTTTTGGTGAGAAGGAAGCCCCTGTCTAAAATTATTATTTGTAAAGCACCTAACCATGTCCTATCCTTTTTCCAATAATCAAAAGGTTATTTGTTAATAACTTAATATTAAGATAATTTTACAAAAAAGATTTTAATTTTTAGCTTATATTGAGTGTTGTTGGTCTTCCTTCTGTAGAGTTTCTCAGTACAATATCTTCGGACCGTGTTCGAAAATATATTACAAAGTTGCCGCACAAAGATGCTGTTCCGTTATCAAAAATGTTTCCAAATGCTTCTGCTGAATCTATGGATCTACTGAAAAATTTGTTAGTACTTGACCCAAAATACAGGTTCTCAGTAGAAAAAGCATTAGATCATAAGTTTGTTGAAAGGTGATCTTTGTAGTTTTTTAATATTTTTTAAATGTTCAATTTTACAAAAAATATAAAATTTTATTAAATTATTTCTGTTTCTTTTACATATTTTTTTATAAAATATTTTTTCAGGTATCATGACCTTGATGATGAACCTACTTGTGCTGAGTTTAGGTACGATATTGAAAGTCTCCCACTTGATAGAGATATTTTAAAAGAGAAGATTATCAAAGAAGCTTTGGATTACCATCAAAAGCGAGCTAAGCCAAAACTAGCCCCAGTTCAGATAGACTTTTCAAATGAATTTATAAAACCTGAAGATATAGTGCTGAAAAATAATGTTTCTTCAGAAGGTTTTTAATTATTATAATTGCTGTATTTTTAGTTATTATAATTGCTGTATTTTTAAATATTTTATGGCTTTAACTAGGATTATTCAAAATATTATTGCTAAAAAAAAAAAAAATTTTTAATCGAAAAAAAATTGTTTAAAACTAAGATTTAGAAATGTTTGCTTCTCATTCATCCAATATAAAACATTACCCAGTGAGCACAAGATGTGTTTAAGACGTTTAAAACATGTATTTAAACATGTTAATACATTTTTTAGACTCTTAAAACACCAACAAAAATAATGCTAACATTTTATAATTTTTATCTGCATTTTTAAAGCTAAATATTTTTAAATATTTAGCTTTAGTGCAACTTTTTTTCTCTCTGTTTTCAGCACTGTATATATCTATATATCTATATATATATATATATATATATATATATATATATATATATATATATATATATATATATATATATATATATATATATATATATATATATATATATATATATAGATAGATAGATAGATATATATAGATACATATATATATATAGATACATACATACATACATACATACATACATACATACATACATACATACATACATACATACATACATACATACATACATACATACATACATACATACATACATACATACATACAGTCATGTGCATGAAAATAGCAGTGGGAGAAAATTATTTATAAAATACATTTAATTTTTTTACTGATGGTTAATTTTGTATATTTTATTCTCTAAATATTTTCTGTTAGGGTTTTTAAATATAAAGAGGTTGGCAATATTGCTGTTTACACATACATGTATCAGAATTTAAATTAAATTATAAAATTTTGCTTTATTAACTGTGCGTTATAATAGCAGTGAATATACACTTTATTTTCTATTAGTGCCTTAAAAGTTGTTTTTACCATCAATTTTTTTTATACATTAAGGTAAGTGTTTGTTCATTAAAATTAAACGATATTTTATTAAGTTTCACAATTTTATTACAGTTAAAATGGGTAGAGCAAAACATTGTTCCAATGAGAAGCATCAAATAATTTTAAATATGTTAAAAGATGGTAAAACTTACAAATTCATCCAAGATGCTTTACAATGTTCTGCAAAAATGATTTCCAATGTCAAAAAATGGACACAAAAAGCGGAATTGCGTGGGGGAAAATTTAAAACGTCATTGAAAACGAACCGTAAAATTATTAGATGTGCAAAGATAAATCCTTTTATGAGTTCCACAGCCATAAAAACGGAATTAAATTTACCAATATCGTCCTCGACAGTGAGAAGACGTTTGATAAAAGCCAATTTAAAAGCCAGAAGGCCCAGAAAAACTCCACTTCTAAATAAGAGACAGATTAAAAATCGAATCGCATTTGCTAAAGAGCATCAAGAATGGCCATCATCGAAATGGCGTAATATTCTTTGGAGTGATGAGACTAAAATTGTTTTATTTAATCCAGGTATTCACGAAAAGTTTATACGAAGACCCCCACGAACAGAATATAATATAAAGTATACCACCAAGACAATAAAACATGGTGGCTGCCAGGTGATGGCATGGGGTTGTTTTTCTTGGTTTGGATTGGGCCCTATTTTTTGGATCAAAGACATCATGGATGCAACTGCTTATGTTAAAATACTGCAAGAAGTCATGTTACCATATGCAAAAGAAGAAATGCCTTTGAAGTGGATCTTTATGCAGGATAATGATCCTAAACACACCTCTCGTAAAGCTAAAAATTGGTTTGTAGAGAATAAGGTTGAAGTAATGAACTGGCCAGCACAATCCCCAGACCTGAACCCGATAGAAAACCTGTGGGGGGATGTTAAAAGAGCAGTATCTTTGTCTAGACCAGCCAATAAAGAGGAACTCTGGAGAGCAGTTGAAGCAGCTTGGAGAGCTATTCCCTTAGAAAGATGTTGTCATCTAATCGAGTCAATGCCACGAAGATGTAAAGCAGTATTGAAAAATAAGGGTCATGGAACTAAGTATTAGATGTATTTTCAAAAGATGAATAAATAGTTTTTCATCAATGTTATATTTTATTTACTTTTTTAATGGTAAATCTGCATTCATTAAATGTGATAAAAGTACCTTTTTTAAAAAAATGGTAGTATGATATTGTCCATTTAAGTTTAAAAGCTTTTTTTAGACTAAATAGTGTCAGATAACACTTAATTATGAAAAATTAACAATTACGGTCCGAAATTATGCATATCATTAAATTTAATAAGGTTTTTTTATAATTTTTTGTGCCACTGCTATTTTCATGCACATGACTGTACATACATACATACATACATACATACATACATACATACATACATACATACATACATACATACATACATACATACATACATGCATACATACACAAATATATATATATACACATATATATACACACAGATATATATATATATATATATATATATATATATATATATATATATATATACATATATATATACTCATACATAAATATATATATATATATATATATATGCACATATGTATATATATATACACATACATATATATATATTTATATATACGCATATATATATACACACATCGTCAATCGTTATCTTGCTCTACAATCTTCATCTTTTCTCTTCCAGTAACTTCCAACACTAATTAGTGGTTGCTTGCAGCCTTTTGAAGCGAAGATAATTAATATATATATATATATATATATATATATATATATATATATATATATATATATATATATATATATATATATGTATATATATATATATATATATATATATATATATATGTATATATATATGTATATATATATATATATATATAATAATAATAATAATAATAATAATAATAATAATAATAATAATAATAATAATAACAATAATAATAATAATAATAATATAATGGAGAAAGAAGAAAAGAAGGGTATTTATGTAATCATGAATAATGTAAACTTATAATTCTATAGCTAGTTATAGCTACACATAATAATTTAGAGGTTAAATATAATTTATATCAAATGATAAGTATAAAATCATATGCTAGTAATAGTACTAGCTAGTAGGCCAATATTGCTATAAATAAAGCTACTTTAATAATATAAGTTTATTTTTTTATTTAATTGAATAAAATTACAATTAATCTAGAAGCATTATATGTTTATAATTACATGGTTTAAAAAAGTGTAATCAATAATTGAAGAACCCCATTTTGCCCCATGGAAACTACTTTTTTTTACACCATTGTAGTGTGCCACATTAAAAAACCATTATAATCAAAACTGGGTTGATTACCAAAGTTTTAAGTTGTTTTGTCTTGAGTTGTTACATTTGTTGTGAGTTGTTACATATGTTGTGAGTTGTTGCATATGTTGTGAGTTGTTGCATATGTTGTGAGTTGTTACATATGTAGTGAGTTGTTACATTTGTTGTGAATTGTTACATATGTTGTGAGTTGTTACATTTGTTCTAAGTTGTTACATACGTTGTGAGTTGTTGCATATTTTGTGAGTTGTTGTATATGTTGTAAGTTGTTACAGATGTTGTGAGTTGTTACATATGTTGTGAGTTGTTACATATGTTGTGAGTTGTTACATATGTTCTGAGTTGTTACATATGTTGTGAGTTGTTGCATATGTTGTGAGTTGTTACATTTGTTGTAAGTTGTTGCATATGTTGTGAGTTGTTACATATGTTGTGGGTTGTCACATTTGTTGTAAGTTGTTACATATGTTGTGAGTTGTTACATATGTTGTGAGTTGTTACATATGTTGTGAGTTGTTATATTTGTTGTGAGTTATTACATATATTGTGAGTTGTTACATATGTTGTGAGTTGTTACAGATGTTGTGAGTTGTTGTATTTGTTGTGAGTTGTTGCATATTTTGTGAGTTATTACATATGTTGTGAGTTATTACATATGTTGTGAGTTGTTACATATGTTGTGAGTTGTTACATATGTTGTGAGTTGTTACATTTGTTGTGAGTTGTTAGATATGTTGTGAGTTGTTATATTTGTTGTGAGTTGTTGCATATGTTGTGAGTTGTTAAATATGTTGTGATTTGTTACATATGTTGTGAGTTGTTGCATTTGTTGTGAATTGTTACATATGTTGTGAGTCGTTACACTTCTGGAGAATCTTTAATAGTTTCTATAACTAGAACAAATCTGTTTTTCAACCTCTCTTGCATGGTTCATATTTTGCCACCTCACCTAAAGACAAAGCTGAATTGTTTTCTAAAAACTTTTTACCAATATTATCTTTAGTATCCTCTAATCAAATATAGCCAAAAAATAGTTTGATCCATTGCTTGACATTTGTATCACTCCAGCTTCTGTATCTAAAGTGATTTCCTGCTACAGCTTGTGGTCAACAGAAGTCTTCTCTGTCTTCTTTCTTCTCTGTCTTCTTTCTTCTCTGTCTTTTTTCTTCTCTGTCTTCTTTCAAAACTATTTATCAAGTGGTTATCAGAGTCCTTTTTTTTAGCCTGCTGGAACTACTGGAAAATTCTGGAGAGCGATCTGACTTGTCTAACTACCATCCCATTAGTCTTCTTTCTACCATAAGCAACGTTATGCGTCTATAATTACTGTTTCTCACTGTTTCATCTAATTGTTTCATCTAACTGTTTCATCTCTCTGTTTCACATCTCTGTTTCATCTCATTGTTTCATCTCACTGTTTCATCTCACTGTTTCACTAGTAGAATTTTAGCTTTTGAGAGACATTTCACTAGCATTAGCAGTTCAACAAATACTTTTACCTTTTAAAAGGTCATTCACTGCTGATTTCATTTTTATTTTTTATCTATCAGTATTCTTTTCTGAACACTTTCTCTTGTCTTAATATTCTTTGCCTATTGGATTCTTAAATAAAAAAATAAGTATCCTTAATAAAATTAATATTATTAAACTAAAATGATTTTTATATATATATATATATATATATACATATATATATATATATATATATATATATATATATATATATATATATATATATATATATATATATATATATATATATATATATACACATGTATGTATACATATATATATATATATACATATATATATATATATATATATATATATATATATATATATATATATATACACATATATATATATATATATATATATATATATATATATATATATATATATATATATATATATATATATATATATATATATATATATATATATATAATTTTTTAAGAAGTAAAAATACTTATCTATCAGTAGATTCATCAGGAAGAATTTTCCTGATGAACATTCTATTTGTAGAATACACAAACATAATTTATATATATATATATATATATATATATATATATATATATATATATATATATATAATTTTTTAAGATGTAAAAATACTTATCTATCAGTAGATTCATCAGGAAAAATTTTCCTGATGAACATTCTATTTGTAGAATACACAAACATAATTTATATATATATATATATATATATATTAATACATATATATATATATATATATATATATATATATATATATATATATATATATATATATATATATATATATATATATATATATATATATATATATATATATATACATATATATATATATATATATATATATATATATATATATATATATATATATATATATATATATATATATATATATATATATATATATATATATATATATATATATATATATATATACATATATGTATATATTTATATAATTTTTTAAGAAGTAATATATTTAGCAACCAGATAATTATCACATTTTCTTTAGCTATTTCTAACATTCCAAAAGCTGTAAATAATACTGATATACCAACAAAGCATGCTATAAAACGCAAGCAGAAGGAAAATATAACAGGCGATAAGGTTGAAAATGTCAAAAGAAAAGTCACTAGTGTTGAACTTACTTCTGCTGATAAAAATCTTTTGGAACGCTGGTCTAATATGCAAAAGTCAGCAAAACCATTTGTGAACGCAATAAGAAATCATGCTGGTGATTTGATTGGTAACTTGGTGCAGAAAAAAGATATAAATGATAATCAAGAATCTGTAAAAGGTTTTTTTAAAATAATTATATAGAATTATAAAATGTAGAACAGTTCTCGTTTTATTGAAATATTTATATCAGATGTACTTTAATATTATTAACTTCAGTTATGATATTTATAACATTTCTAACAACCTAACCTATATTTACAAAAACAAGTATATCATATATACTGCAACATACATACAACAATTGTATTACGTTCTATAACATCTGATACTAACGTTGTCACAACTGTGTAAGAACAGCATTCAACAGCAACAATAATATTAAACACCAATTACAACCACAATGTTAACAGCAGTGAGTTAGTAGTTAAGTTTTATAATTGAAAAATATGCAGTATAAAGTCTACTCTGACCACAGATATGCTATTAGCAATCGATTGGTCAGAACCAGAACCATAAAGATTAATACAATGCAACAGTATAACAACAACAAAATCAACATTAGAATTTTAAATCACATGCAAAAATAACAAAATTAAAAAACAACTTGAGACAGCACAGTAATAAAATAAAAACTATGAAACACTAAACTTAGGGATCGTCCATAAATTACGCAACGCAAAAAATATTTTAAGAGTAGGAGATATTAGGCTCTTTTACGCGGCGATTTTCATTTAACTAAATTTCCTATTTTGATTGTTTATTTAAATTAAGACTCTGCAAGGGAAAACTTTTGATCTTTTTTTGTTTTGTTTTTTGTGAAACTTTGCGTTACGTAATTTATGGACAATCCCTTAACTAAAAACAACTTATTAATTCAAAACACTTTGCAAAAATGTTTGTCTTTATTTTTTATTTTTTTATTTTTTTTTTATACAGATTTGTTTGAAAACATTCTTTATACAAATATTAATTTAAACATATTTTTTTATTATTATTTACTAGGTCAATCAATTATTAGACGTGTTTCTACTTTCCAGTTTACGAATTTTGTTCCAAGAACAAAGGATGGACATGTTGAGCTTGTTAAAGAGGGATCTTTACACAATTCTGTTACTTCATCACATTTCAGTGTTGCTTCATCACATCTAGTTGTTGCTCCATTGCATCAAACTGTTGCTTCATCACATCTCACTTCATCGCCTCTAATTGTTACTCCATCACATGTACCTGTTGTATCATCACATCTACCTGGTGTTTCTTCGCATGTTGGGGTTGCTTCATTACATCTACCTGTTACTCTATCACATCTTGCCACAACAGCTTCTTCTGTTTATTTTATCTCACCAAGTTTTACCAATAAAGTGTCCTCAGTCTCAATGCATCTTTCTACCCCAGTCTCTTCTTCTCTTGAGAAAACATCACAACATCAATCAAGTAACTTTTTTGGCTTTTTATATATTTTATTCTTAGTTTATATTAATAATTTAGTAAATTTTTGGTTTCTTTACTGACGATGTTGTTTAAATTTTTTTGTTGTGTGTGTTTTAGATTATCAAAATGCTATTCTTGTACCTGTTAGTGCAGTTTCTATGTTTAATATAGAGAATAAACCTTATATTTTGGTGCCAAATATAAAAATAATGAATCATCCAATTCGAATAGCACCAAAGATTTACAACAAAATTTTGCCTGCCGAATCATCTGCAGACAACAACCATAGAATAGTTTCTCCTTCTATGAATGGTGCAATGACAGTAAGCTCATGCGCAAGTGTAAAACCTGTTATTACTTCTCAACTTAATTCTACTTCATCTGAGCCAAAAGAAAGCGTAGCAAGGACAAAAGAAAGTCTAGCATCAGCAAAAGAATGTGTTGCAACAACAAGTAATCAATTGCTGCCACTATTGAAAAAAACATTAGAAAAATCAGTGAATTTATTTAGTAATAAAAAAGTAGAAAACATTGTAAGTAAAACAGTAAATAAATCTAATGTTAGCTTAGTAAGTCTGAACTTAGAGAGTGAAAACTCAGAAAGTTTTCAAGTATTTAATGACTTAAATAATAGTGAAACTAAATGTTTATTCTCTGGTGAATCTCATTTATCAGAAATTTCAATAAATTCTTCGGATTTGAGTTTTACAGCTAACTTATCAGCTGATGTTGAAAGTATTTCAAGTGAAAAAGAACCATTTGAAAGTATTGAAACTTTGACATCTGTTCTTTCACATAATGGAGAGGAAAAAACTGATGAAAATGACACTTTATTTAGTTACATTAACACAACTTTACCAAATACAAATCCTGGTGATTGGTCAATAGTTAAAAATATGTTGCTTAATACCATTAAATTAAAACCAGTTAATAATGACACTGTAATACCTTGCTTATCTGAAACTGTAATACCTCTTTTACCTGAACAAAGTTCATTGTTAGTTTGTGATGGTTCTAATATAAAAACTAATATAGAAAATGACTGCCTAAATAATTTGCACAAACAAGTTAACACCACTGAACTGAATCAAAATATGCCCCGTTATAATGTTAGTATTTTTGAAGAAAGTAACTCAAAGATTTTCAATAATAAGTGTTATGATTTGGATTCAAGTTTTATAACAAATAGTTGTGTTCAAAAACCATTTGCATGTTCACAAAGTTCATTATTGTATTCTCTAAATTCACAACATAATAGTTTTGAAGAAAATAATAGTAGATTTTTGGTAACACCAAAACCTGACAATAGTGTTGAAAATCAATTAGAAGTCCCAAACATTGAACCTCAAAATGTCTCAAGAGGTGACGATTCTGACATATTTCTTACAACAGTTATGACCACACCTTACACACCTCGTAGTGGAGCTGCTGGATATGGTTTAGGAATGGATTTTGAAGATTTGTTAAGTGCAGGAGACATGTAAGAGATTTGTTTTTAAAAGAAAATTAATTTAAGTTTAATTCTAAAGTTGTGTCAAAGTTATATTGCATATATAAGGTTGCGTATTTTCGAATACTTGTGTTTTGGATGTTTTTAACTAGAGGAGTATGGGTAGGAGTGAGTTACTTTCTCTTTAAATGTCTATACAATTACATCAAAGAAACTAAAATTGAGAAAAATATAGTATAAGGACCTCAAAGTAATGTAGTTTATTAGGTTTCTAATAGTGTTAAAAAAAATATATCCAAAATTTTTACCTAAAATTAATGCTATAAATATTAATTTAAAATTAATATTTAAGTAGTTGTATAAGAATAATAAATCTTAGCATATCTAAATTTAAATAATTTAATTTAAATATTTAGTAACAAAATAAATGAAATAAACTTGAAAAAGGTTTACATTCTGTATTTAAAAAATCATAGTAATAAACAAAGCAAATACAATGGAAAAAAAAAATTGTTTTGTAAAATGTTAACCAATATATGTTTATGTTTATGTTTTTTATGTTTTTTAATGTATGTTTGTGTTCTGTCTGAACCTCTGGCGCGGTGTTCGCTCACCTGTAAGTTACTTTATGTTTTTTATGTATGTTTGTGTTCTGTCTGAACCTCTGGCGCGGTGTTGACTCACCCGTAAGTTGATTTATGTTTATGTTTGTTTGTGTTCTGTTTATACTCTAATGCAGCGTGAGCTCAGTAACTAACTACTTACTCCAACTACAAAACGTACACTCACCTTAGACTCCTGTATTTTGTTAGATGCAGTGTTTTTCCTAATGCACTTCCAAAATGTCATGCCTGGTTTTCTCAAAGTACTGTTGCGGGAAGTAACTCCTTTTAACTACTCCAGGTCAGGTCAGGATAATCGAGATCAATCTTGCTACTGGTATCACGTAACCCAGTGCTACCTGCCACAAGCCCTGCTGCCTTGCAGAGTGTGCTCTTCTTATGCAAAGGCTAGGAGAAATAAACTCCGACTAAAAATTCCCCTGCCTTGGGGCTCTTGGTTGAGTAAAGGCTAGAGATGGTGTCTCGATAAAAATACTCATCTTGGGCAGATGTTAACTGCATCCTGCTACTGTCTTGTAGAAGGCCTCCTAGGCAAAGACTTTAAGGGTAAGCAGAAAAATTCTGCTAACCAGCCTCGAACCCCTTCTTCATCTATTAGGCTGGCGTAGATGTAACCTGTGTTACATTGTTTCCTGTCTAGGATGATGAATGCTGGATCTCCTTGACTCTACTCATAGAATTTTGCTTATGCCTCCTTGATAATGGCTATGCAACTCTTCCTGTTATCTCCATATGAGGGTACAGCTCTAAAACTCAGTTTAATGGTTCTGAGGCCGGCTAGTAGTAAGGTTTCCCGAACTCTGTGGTAGCTCTCAGAGAGGCTGATTCCATCAACAGCTGCAAAATATCAGAGTATTAACAGTGCCATGTTGCGCATGGATGGTGTCCCTGTTAATGCTTTTGGTGTGCATTGTCAAGGCCACATAAGGAGCCCTATGTCACAGCTTAGGGTTAATTAACAGGACTGAGACAACTGCATAGCTCATTGATTAGGAGGCTGTGCTCTATCTATGAATGAGTCAAGTTCTCATTAAACCCAAATCATGACCAAAGTAACCAAAAATTTAAAACCTAAAAAAACCATCCCCACCACCTAAATATTTTAATATATCTTTTACAAATATTCGCGGTCTACGAAGCAACTTTCCATCAGTTGAGTCTTACCTCCTGCAAAATTCACCAGACTTGCTTGCACTCAGTGAAACAAATTTAAATTCTGCAATTCCTTCTTCAGATGTCAGTGTTGATGGGTACTATCCTTTGATTCGTAAAGACTCCAATAGTCACATGCTAGGTTTAGGGGTATACATACGCATTAATTCCCCTATTTGTCGTGAAATCATGTTCGAATCCATTGGCCATTCTTTTATGTGCTTTCGCCTAGCACCTCTTCACTCTATCACCTTTCTCTTTGTTTTTTATCGTTCTCCTTCTTCCCATGATTCCCACTCTCTTAGATGTTATCTCTGATCAAATTGACCATGCCCTCTCTCTTTACCCCTCTGCCAATATTGTTGTTGTTGGTGATTTTAATGCCCATCACACTGAATGGCTTGGCTCTAACACCACTGATCCTGCTGGCACTAAAGCCTTTAACTTCTGCGTTTCTCAATCTCTTACTTAGATAGTTAACTTTGTGACTCGTTTTCCTGACAACCCTAATCATTTACCTTCACTCCTTGACTTATGTCTTGTCTCTGACCCTAGCTTATGTTCAGTTTCTCCTTTTTCTCCCTTAGGTGGTTCTGACCATGCAATGATCTCTATAAATCTTTCTTCTCGTACTTCTTTTTTGGGCTCACCTTATCATCGCACCACCTTCTACTACCCTAAAGCTGATTGGGATTCCTTTCGTGATTTTTTTCGTGATGGGCCTTGGGCTGATGTTTTTTCTCTCCCAGCTGACAAATGCGCCTCCTACGTAACCTCCTGGATTCAGGCTGGAATGGAAGCTTTTATTCCTTCTCGTCAGTTTCAAGTCAAGCCTCACTCTACTCCATGGTTTTCTCCTTCTTGTGCGGCTGCTATATCCAATCGTAACCATTTTTTTCATCTTTTTCAAAAGAACAACTCTCTTGAGAACAAACGGCTATTTATTATTGCAAGAAATCGATGTAAAAAGGTGCTTTCTGATGCTAAACGCCATTATTCTCAGTTCACTAAATCTCGCATCTTATCGCAGAAGTTAGGCTCTAAAGACTTTTGGAAAATCTTCAACAGCATTGTTAACAAGGGTAGATCTAACATTCCATCTCTTATTCATGGGACTGATCTTGTTACCTCTCCCAGGGATAAGGCAGAACTGTTTGCAAAGAACTTTTCTTCTAATTCCACTCTTGAATCTTATGGACATTCTCTTCCTTCCATTCCAGTCAAACAGGTTGACCCATTGTTAGACATTCAAATCACTCCGGCTTCTGTTGCTAAAGTCATATCTCAATTAAACTCGTCTACAGCTTGTGGTCCAGACAACATTCCTGTCACAGTTTTGCAGAATTGTTCTCCCGAACTTTCTTCAATTCTCTCTAAACTATTTAACAAGTGTTTGACTGAATCTTGTTTTCCTGCTTGTTGGAAAATGGCATCTGTGGTTCCAATCTTCAAAAACTCTGGAGAAAATTCTGACCCCCCCAATTATCGTCCGATCAGTCTTCTTTCTGTTATTAGCAAAGTCTTTGAGTCTTTGATCAACAAATTCCTCACATCTCATCTTGAGTCAAATAAACTGCTGTCAGACAATCAATACGGTTTTCGATCCTCTCGCTCTACGGCCGACTTGCTAACTGCTGTAACTGAAAGATTTTATCGTGCATTAGATGGAGGCAGTGAGGCTAGGGCTATTGCTCTCGACATATCTAAAGCTTTCGACAAAGTTTGGCATGCTGGTCTTCTCCATAAGCTTGCTTCATATGGTGTTTCTGGGAAAGTTTTTGAGATTATCAAATCATTTCTTTCTGACCGGTTTATTAAAGTCATCCTTGAAGGCCAACACTCTTCTTTATTTCCAGTAACTTCTGGGGTTCCCCAAGGTTCCATCCTGGGCCCTGTTTTGTTTCTTATCTACATAAACGATCTTCCTGACAACCTTTCATCTAAAGTAGCTCTTTTTGCTGATGACTCAACTTTATACTCCTGTCTTGACAAAAAGTCTTCTCTTTTCGATCGCCTAGAACAAGCAGCTGATCTTGAATCTGATCTCACTTCAGTAATAGATTGGGGTTCACAGTATCTTGTGAATTTCAACTCTAAAAAACCCCAATTGCTTACTGCAAACAACTACCGTAATACGGTCAACATTCCTATATTAATGAATGGCAATCCTCTTACTGAGTCCTCCTCTTTACGCCTTCTTGGATTATCGCTTACTACTGACCTTTCATGGAAACTATATATACAATCGATTGCTAAATTAGCTTCTGCTAAGGTTGCTTCTCTTTATTGTGCTCGCCATTTCCTTACTTCTGATTCCATTCTCTACCTCTACAAATCTCTTATTCGTCCCTGTATGGAATACTGTTGTCATATTTGGGCTGGTTCTTCTAACGATTCACTTTCTCTTCTTGACAAGGTCCAAAAACGCATTGTAAACGTTGTTGGACCTGGACTATCTGCTAAGCTTGAGCCTCTTTCCCATCGTCGTAAAGTTGCATCTCTTTCTCTTTTCTACAGATACTATCATGGTCACTGCTCAAAGGAGTTATCATCTCTAGTTCCATCAACTAAAATTCATTCTCGTTTTACTCGTCATTCAGCTAAGTCTCATTCGTTTACTGTATCTGTCCCTGCATGCTCTAAAAACTTTTATTCATCTAGTTTTTTTCCCCGCACTTCAATCTATGGAACTCTCTCCCATCTTCATGTTTTCCTGACTCATACAACCTTCAACTTTTCAAGTCTTCTGTCAACCGTTTCCTTGCTCTATAACTCTGTTCTTTTTTTTTTCCTAGTAACTCCCAACTTAATAGTGGTTGCTTGCAGCCTTGTTGGGAGTGAATGCAAATAAAAATAAAAAAAAAATAACAGTTCAACTCCTATTTGAAGAACAATTGAAATGTTTACATCTTAAATAAACCTTTTGAGAAACCATTGAAATGTTCTTAAATAAACTTTGAAAACATTTGAGGAAAAATTGTGATGTTCATATCTTGGAAAATTTAGAGTCAATTAAACTTACTTAAACATTTTACCAAATTTTATATCAAGATATTAACAAAAAACTTTCATTCTTTAAACTATATTGTTTTTTGAAAAGGAAAGTTTTGGCTTTTTGATTTTTACTTTAAAAAAAATTTTAGTCTAATTCATGCATTCTTTGTCATTAATAAAAACAAGTACTAATATATATAAGTTAATATATTTTTGTTAAAGTTTTTGTTAATAAATATATTTTAACAAACAATATGTTTAAAAATAACAATTTTTATAGTTGAAAAAATTTTGGAGTTGAAAAAATATATAAAAATAACTTTGATTTGATAAACACTGGCTAATTGCCAGTGTTTTTTTTTTGTTTGTTTTTTTAACAAAAGCCAGATCAAAGTTTAGTTACAATTTTCACTTTGTTGACATCTGACAACTTAAAGATACTATACTTTATTTTTTATTACAATTCTGTAAATTAGCTTGTATTTCTTTGGTAAGTTTTACTAATTTTCAATTGCTTGATCTTTTCTCAATCTTTCAGGAGTGTCTTCTTAATACATCCTTCAAATCATATTTCAAACCTACTCCCTTTTCTCTTTCTTAAAATTCTTTTTTCCAGCTTTAGAAAAATTTTAGACCTTATAAAAAAATCTGATGACAGATCAAGCATAAGAGTATTACGAATCTTCAACTTAATTTTAATGTTTGATTGAATCAAAAAGTTGCAGCGGTGTTTAATGTTTAATTAAATCAAAAAGTTGCAGCAGTGTTTAATGTTTAATTGAATCAAAAATTTGCAGCTGTGGCATTAGACTATTTCTGTCAGGTTAATTAAGTAGATAAGATAAATTTTCAGAAGCAGTTTATTTTTTATTCATCTATTATTAACATTAAAAGCTTTTTCATAACTGTACACAAATTCAATATATGTAAACATAATGAAATATACCTCTTTTGTAAAATGCAGATTTCAGAGCTTTTATGTTTTTTTGAAAGAATAGCACTACATATTAGCTACTTAGAAACTATTTCTCCAGGATTGTGGAGCATCCATTAATTGATAGCTGTATTATATACAGTCTTAAATTGTAATTCCCTCATTAAATAACTGTAACTACAATGTGTAATGAGGGGGTCAAAATTGTCAAAAGTCAAAATAGCTTTATTTAATAATGCTATGGCAACTGAATTTTATAATCATAATATATTATTAATTATAAATTTTCTTTGTTGCTAGAAAAGAGTTTTATAAAATTTCATCCAATGAAAACATCCTAAAAAATTTCATTGTTTTCCATCCTTTTTTATATGTAATTTCAAGAAATGAAAGGAGCTCCTGCTTATTTATGTTCCTTGGAAATTACTCTTGGAAAGATAAGTGTTGCCAGGAAAAAAGGTGCTATAGAATTTCTATAAGCTTTTGAAACATATGGCCTATAGAATTTCTATAAGTTGTCTATTAATTTCTATAGAAATTGCTATAAAACTTTTTTTCTATAGAAAAAAAAGTTCTATAGAAATTAACAGAGATATTAGATGGTAGCAATTTGTTTGTTACCACAACAGATTTGCATGAAATTTGTATTGTTTGTTACCACAACAGATTTGTATAAAAGAATTTTAGAAATTCTATAGAATTTCTAAAATTCTTCCAAACAAATCTGTTATAAAAATGATTATTAAGGACAGTTTTTTTTATCGTTTATGTGATTTTCTTATGGAAGGCTAAGTAAATTGCGCCAACTTGCCCTTGCTATCTATTAGCTCTAGTCTTCTCTATGTATGTGTTTATTTTTAGTATGCGTGTCTTCTCTATGTATGTGTTTATTTGTAGTATGCATGTGTTCTTTATGTAAGTGTTAGTTTGAAGTATGCATGTATATTTTTATTAAATTGCCATGTATGCAAATATTAATAAATCTGATAAGTTTTTAGTTATTTTAGATTTAATCGTTTTGATTTAGAGGATCAATATTAAAGCAGACCTGGCTTTACACTTTTGCTTTATTAATTATCAGCTATGAGGGTCTTTAAATATCCTAATCGATTACATATTAAACTAATTCTTTGAAAATCAGCTGGGTTTTTTTAATCAGTTGTTGATATTACTGCATAATGTATTTTTTTATTACTTTTTTTTTTACTTTTTTATTTACTTTTTTTTATAAAATATTTTTTGTTCCTTTTTTTCTCTCAATTATTTTAATTTTTTCTTTATATTTCATTCTTATTTGGATTTTTTTTTTGTTATTATTTTACAAGTTCTTTATGGTAAAGTACCCTGCTGCACTAAAATTTTCCGTTGCAGAGATTGTTGCAACGCTAGAGTTTTCCATAACCCTCCAAGAATTAATGCTACGTTAGAATTCTTGATGGCAGAGAAAACTGCTAAGCTAAAAATTTTTTTTTTACCTTTATCATAAAACGAATTCAAAACTTATTTATAATAACTTTTATCCACAAGTTCGTGTTAAAATTAAGGACATATTTAAACACATTATTTACGATGTAAATTAAAAATGTTTCTATCAAAAGGACCTTAATCTAAGGTGTCTTTTGCTAATAGTTTCTGTATATTTTTTTTTAATTAGATTTAATCCGATTCGTAATCCTTTTTCTGAACCCTTATCGGCATCTTTTTTAAATGAATGGCTCGGAATGAGTAACATCGATCATGATGTTGATCTGCAAAAGGAACTAGAAGATTCTACATACTAAAGCTTAAAATTCATATATATATATAAACCATTGTGAAGAATTTATTTTCCTAAGTAATTATTGATTAAAGTTCATTTTGTTAATTTATTATTAAAATTAGATTTTTATTATTTTAAATATTTAAATTAAATTTTATATTTAAGTTAGTTTTTACCCATTTTTTATTATTTTTTTTTATTTTTTTTTTTATTTTTTTTAGTTACTTTTTTTTATTTGTAGTAAAGTGAATGTCTCATCGATTAAATTTGATAGGAGTTAAATATATTAAGCTATGTTTGTTTTTTTCTTCATTTCTATTATAAATATGTTTTCAACTCGGTTTTTTGGTTTGTTTGTTTTTCTCAATATATTTATACATAATGCAAAAAGCCAAATTTGAAAGAGATTCTTACATACTTCTAATGAGGTTATATAAATAAATAAAAATGCATAATTTTATGCGACATCTGCGAATAAACAAATTAAAACATTTTTTTTTTTTACCTTACATAATTAACGGTGCATTGCAATAAAGATTCTATTAGATATTATTTGTAAATAATTTTATCTTTGGATTCTTTTTCTTTTTTCTGTTTTAAAACTTATTTTAATTTAAATTACTAAACCAATTTTTTGAAATTACAACAGACACTATTATTAATTCATCAAAACTTAAAAATAAAGGAATTTGTTATTTCACAATTATTTTGCTGACTCGGATTATTATTGCTGACTCGGATTAATTTTGCATAAAACTTCGAAAAATATTGCGTAAAACTTCGAAAAATATTGACTTCTAGAAACATTGCGTAAATCGACTTATCTTAACTTTTGAAAACGTAAATCTGAGGCATTTTTTAAGTATATTTTTATTTAATAGTATTTGTATTATAACAATAAAAAAGAGATTTTTTAAAATCCGAATAAATTGCTAAGGGTCATAAATAAGGCAAAAGGGTAAACACAAGGAGGGCATAAGCCCATTTATGTGTGCTAGTTGCAAATTACAAAAAAAATTTTTAATCAAGAGTATTTGTTTCATAAAAATAGAAAATAGCGTTTTTAAAGTTAAAAAAAATGCAAAGGGTCACAAATGGGGCAAAGGGTAAAATTGAGGGGGACATAAGCCCATTTACCATTTTAGGTGCCCGTTAATTTTTTCTTTTAAAAATAAATGTCAAATAAGTTAAACAAAATATTAAGCAACAAAAAAAAATTTAAATTTTATAATATTACTGTAAATATTTTACATAATCCAACAAAAAGTGAATAATTGTTCTTCCGGGTCTTGAGCAGTATGTCAAAGTTAATAATAAACTCTTCTTTTTTTAAAAAATCTCTTTTTTATTGTTATAATACAAATACTCTTAAAAAAGGTTTCACTTGAGTGACACTTCATTAAACCTAAACTCATCTCTGGTCCACAGTGGCATATATATATATATATATATATATATATATTAAGTATACGCATATATATATATATATATATATATATATATATATATATATATATATATATATATATATAATCATGTAAAATTATGCAAAATTTTAACGTTAAAAAGACAGTTTAAAATTTACGGACGTCAGCAGTTGGCTTTTTTTTCCTTGATTTTCATAAGAGCTTTTTTTTTTGTTCTTTTGTTAATTTTTGTTTTATTTTTACCTAATTTAAGTTTTTTTGATCATTTTTTTCTCAAACTCTTCGCATTTTCAATCTTGTTGCCATAATCTAGTTATATATTTATAATTATTATCCATGTAATGCATGTATTTCAACGAAGATATATAGCGCGGACCAAGATTAAGAAGATCGTTTTGGTTTTAAAATATCGGCATTGCAGAGGTTTGAAATATCGGCATTGCATAAGTTTAAAACATCGTCTTTAAATAGGTTTGAAATCTCGGCGTCGTATTGGTTTAAAAAAGCGTTCTTTTTATGCGTAGTAAACTCACAGTAGTGTTGCGAAGGTGAAAATTTTCCGGAAAATTTTGAAAATTTACCGCCTGGTAAATTTTAAATTTTTTTTTCAATTATTTTTTTTTTTTTTTAATTTTTTAAAGGAAAATTTACCGTTCTCTAATTAAAATTTACCGGTAAATTTTGAATCAAATTTTACTGGAAAATTTACATCACTAACTCACAGATTATTAAGATTATTTTTAAATTCGTCCTGAAGAAATTTAAACTAAAATAAGTTTTTTGATTTTTTATTTCGCGAGATTTTTCAGTAATTTGTTCGACTTTTTTTTTTTGCAAAATTTATTAATCTAATAAATACTTATTGGTATTTTTGTATATTCAAAACTTTTTGATTTTTAATAAAGTTTTTTGTGTGTTTGTAAGTGTGTGTTTTTTTTTTTAGTTATTAATGTGCTCTCAGAAATCCTTAACTAGAGCATTTAACTAGGAACTAGTTCTAGCCTTCTTCAATTCCGATGGCGCTTTTCGGGCTAGAGCTGCCGTCGAGCCTTAAACCTTTTAGTTCTGAGTTAAAACTCTAGCCACTGCCACGTCAGCGCATTTTTGGGCATATTTTTAAAAAAATGCTGCTTTTTAGATTTGCTTTTAAATTGTCAAAAATATTTTTTTGTATACTTATTGTATTTATTTGATTTCGTTACAACCAGACATGTAATTTATAATGTTACGTTTGTATATTGATTAATTTTTTTTTTTTTTGACTTACAATATCTATGTTTGCGTGTACTGTCTCATGCAATATCTATGTTTGCGTGTACTGTCTCATACGATATCTATGTTTGCGTGTACTGTCTCATACGATATCTACGTTTGCGTGTACTATCTCATATAGTTTCATGTGTTGACTTTAATTAGTTGATTCTTTAAAAAAAAAAAAAAAAAACTTTTGTTAATGATCAAAAGAAAATAAAGTTTTAAAATTAAATTTTAGTAATAAATAATGTATAATTATAAGTTAAATATTAAAAATTTGAATTAAAATTAGTAATAAATTTCAAGTCTCTTAACTGTAACGTCCGAACTGTAAGTGTAAATTTAAAGTCTAGATAACAAAAAAAAATACAATTAAAATACAAACAAAGGTATAAAGATCCTAGTGATCGCCGGAACCTTTTTTCAAAAACAATATGTATTACAAAACTAGAGAGAAAAAACCTGGTAATGTACGCTTTGTATCATAAAATTTTATTATATATTATAGCTATTTATATTTTTAGCTACGCTATCAAAAGTATTCAAAAGTATTTTCAATTAATCAAATCAAAAATATTTCGAAATAAATTATAACATTTCAAGGAAATTTACAATAGTACAAGTACTAATATAAAGTAAATACCTCAATATACAACGTAACGTCAATGATGAAAGTAATAATAATAACTGTTATTAATAATACTAATAATAGCAATAATAACAATAATAGTAATAACAATAATAACAATAATAATAGTAATAACAATAATAACAATGATTGTGATAAGAATAATAATAGCAACAACAACAACAAAAATAATAATTATAACAATAATAATAATAGTAACGAAATAATAACAATTATAATAAGAGAAGAATTTCATAAATAACGACAATAACAGCAGCAACAAAAATTTAGTAAAGAGTGATAGCAACAACAATGATTTAGTACGAAGTAGAATAGTTGAGAAATAGAGAATTTTTGAATGAAAAGAGATAAATAGATAGATAAATAAAGAATGCCAACCCATTCGTACTAAAATTAATAATATTAGTATAGATAGTTTAATAATAAAGTTTAAAAATGGCAGATAGAAAACCAGAGAAATTAGATGTAGATAAGTAGAGAATTTCAAAATGTTAAAAATATCAAATAAAAAACTGAAGGATTACGAATTGACATCTAGTAAAGAATGTCAATATTAGTTGGTAGTAGGGATAACTCTTTTACTTACTTTTTTTTTACTTATACGAGTAAAACAATCTTTATCAAAAAGTAAATTACATAAGTAATTTTAAACGTTTTATGTAAATTTATATTTCCGTATAAGTAATTAATTTTTTTGAAACGACTTTTACTTTATAATGTAAGTTTTTTTACTTTCAAAAGTAATTTATGTAAAAAAAGATTAGATCAAAAAGTAATTTACTTTTACATGTAAAAGTAAGTCACGTAAAGAAGCTGTTTACTTTTACATTTAAAAGTTAATTACTTTTGAAAATTACTTTACATAATATAAAAGTTACTTAAACTGTAATTTACATTTACCTTTAAAAGTAACTAATTAAAAAAAATTATATTAAAAGTAACGTACATATAAAAGTAAATTACATAAAAGTAATATGCTAGCAAATGTAAATTAAATTTACAAAAAAAATAATATTTTTTAAGTAGGAATTTTCTATATTAAAAGTAATAACAAATCTTTATTAAAAATAAGTTACATAAAAAAAGTTTAAATTACATAAACTTACATTTTATATAATTTGTAAAGTAAATTAAAAGTAATTTATATAAAGTAAGTAAATAAATTTACTTATATTTTACAATAACTTTGACAGGATTTTGTACAAAAGTAATGCAAAAAAATTAAATTTTAAGGAATAAGACATAAGACATTTAGTTTTCCCTAACATTCGATTTGCGCGGTTTTTTAAATATTTCTTTCATGTAAAGTTTGAAAAAATCAATAATAGGGTTCCGCCCATGATTAAAACTCTCTAGTTCCGGTCATGATAGTTTTAGCTATAATAAACATTCTCTGAAGCAAACCTCAACAATGTTCACTCTCTGGCCAACCGTTCGAAAGGTCTGGACAAAGCTGAAAAAAAGATGTTAGCAGAAGGCGCATATACCTATGGGAGACTCAGAAAGGGTAGTTTATTTGAAAGAAAATTAATTGGCATAATTGTTAGTCCTTTTTACAAGCTTTTGCGTAAATGTATTTATTAATTAAAAACTAAGGAGAGCAAGTTTAAACTTGTCCTGAATTATCGGGACTATAACACCATGCCTTGAAGAATAAGGAGCCCCGAACATTTTCTTTTCGACATCGGTTAGGAAGAAGGCGTGAACTTTCAATTAAATGCTCATCAGCGGTGCTCTGTGCGAAGACCGTAAGGACTTATAAAAAACATAAAATATTTAGAACTTTTAACGTAAATATCTTTATCTGCATGTAGTATCAGTGGCCTAGCTACCGCAATGCCAGTATAAGCAAAACTTACGGTCCCACAAGCAACTGAACCTAGAGCCGCAAGGTTTAGGAGATATATTTAAGATATATTTAAAGAGTTTTTTTGTTTTTTTGTTTAGAAAAGTTATTGTTCCAGAGAAACAGATATTGGGCACCTTGGTCACGTAAGCCTGGATACAAAATACCCTAAACATATACCATCTCTACTTTAAATGTGAGGGCAACAAATTAGTAATGATTTTTTTAAAAGATATAATTTTGTAAAGTTTACACCTTCGCCTGATGAGGTGGTTGTTCCAGTCTTTTTCTAAACATTCTCATGTGATAAGCAAGAACAAAC
Organism: Hydra vulgaris; assembly: GCF_022113875.1. Lineage (NCBI taxonomy): Eukaryota > Metazoa > Cnidaria > Hydrozoa > Anthoathecata > Hydridae > Hydra > Hydra vulgaris. Next base: position 49,022,499 of record NC_061165.1, read on the forward strand.
TAATGTTTGGCACTTAAGTATGTTTTTATTTATACCACAATAGAGCATAATGTTAAAGATAATGTAATATTATGCATTATAATACAAAATATTATAAAAATATTTAAAATTTAAATTATTATGAAAACATTATGACACTACCAAAAATACACTAAACAGGTGCACTTTTGGATATATAAGTTGTGCTAAGTTCGATCGATATAATGTACTCTGGTTCAATAACATTGTCACATTACCAATTATTTTTTAATAGTTTATTTTATACATGAGATTTAAATTGCTGTTAATAATTATTTCAACCAAAATTATTGCGTTTTAATAATTATAATATATTATAATTAAAACTATATTTTGACGTAATGCTAATATAATTATTAAAGACATCATTATATTAATAGTTATTCATAAAGTCTTTAAATGACTTTAATGTGGTTTTTAACAACACATTAAAAGGTTCTCAGAAAACCTCATTTGTACGCAACTATACAATAATATTATTAGTCAAAGAAAACGCTGTTGATTAATTAATTGTGATTGGTTTGTTGATAAAAGGAATCGTTGCATGTTCAAATTGTAAAGCTTTTTTACATTGCAGCATAATACCACGCAACACCACTCGTATTTAAATCAATTTAAAATTAAATCGTGTTTTTTGTTTAATAAATTTTTTGATGAATAATAACACCGTTATTTATAACACCGTTATTTTTACATATTTAAAAAAAAATTTATTCATAACACCCTGTTTTAGAAAGTTACATTAGAAAAAAATTTCTCTGTACGTAAAGAGCCAATTTAAACGCCCTTTGGTGTTTTAGCTACTTACATATTAATTTTTCAGGTAGTGGAAGTTGGGTTACAGTAGATCGAGGGGCACAGTGAATAAGATTCATTTTCTCAAAGGTTAGAATTTTATTCATCTTAGTAATGTAATCATTTTATGTGCTCATATATCAGCTGTCTTTATTTATAGTAGTTACCACAAAGTATTTGACTACCGGTTTTTGGTAGGTAATTTTTGTTTTTAGCTAACTAAAGTAAAATTTCTTACCTTCCTTATGTTTGTTAAGGAGATTATGGTTGAAATAATTTTAAAAGTTGAAGTTTTTCATTCGGATAATTGATATTTCCTTTTAGTAGTTTAGCTTTTCTTTTAACAACACTCATGTTCCAATAAATTATACTTAAACTAAACTTGTTATGAAAGGGCACAGTGAATCGGGGTACAGTGAATAGGTTGGTTCACTAATGTCTAATTAATGATCTTAAAGATTAAATTCATGCATTTTTAACAAACAAACTACATGAAAATGAATTTATTAATTTTAAGTTTTTAATAATAATATTTGAATAATTTTTTTTATTTTTTAATACTTTTATAAGTTTTGTTATCAATAAAGTTCTTTTTTTTCGTCTCAATTTTCAAAAGGTCTATATTTACAGTGTCTTTAGCCTTATATTTATTTGACTATGCCGCTAACCACTATAATTAATTTGCAGCTGTGTTCATTGATTCACTGTGCCCCAGTACTGGGTCACAGTGAATAACGTAACGCAACTCTATCTAAACCTTTCTGTGAGCCGATAGATAATAAATAATTGGGTTTTAGTAATTTATCATCATGAAAAACATATATCTCAATCCTTTCGCCTTGAAAATATAAAATACATATTTAATTTTTGCTTAATTTAAAAAATAAAATCCGATCGACTGTGCCCTAACTTAACATATATTTCCAAAAGTAACCTGCACCACCACAATAGTTTCTACCTTAACCGGTCAGATCTCACTGGGTGATGACAAATATACCAACTTATAAAAAAGCAGAAATAGTAGTTCTACCAGTTCTTATCTAAGATGGCTACCCACTATTAAAAATCGCCAAATAAAAAAAATACACTTTTTCATTTTTTTAAGGGTTTAACTTTATGCACAATCAAATAAAATAAAAAAAATTGATTGTTGTTTAAGGTCGAACCCTTATACAGCAATCAAGTTTGCCCTTACTTAATTCTCTTGAAAGGTTTGGAGTTCCAAAAAATTACAAAAGTTACTAAAAAGGGTCTTAGCATCAGTTAAAAATTCTTTTAAAAAACCTACAGATCTCGATCTCGACATCAAAAACTAAGCTCAATACAGTTTTAATGTTAGAAAATGATGGAGAATTTAATGCCTCTTGTTCTTTTTTTAATGTATACTGTTTTTTAAAGGTTTTTATTTTGTTTTTGTTTTTGTGCTTTACTCCATTTGAAAATTCCCTACTAACAATAAGTTGAAATTTTACAATCTTAGGGAGGTACGACACACCCGCCTTTCAAGCATAACCCAGAAGTTGCGCACGATCTTACGTCTTTAAAGAAAAAAATAAACTTTTTATGTAAGCTAGTTAACTTGTCGTGAACTAGCATATATAAAAAATATTATCCTTTTAACAATGTACCAAATTGGACACTTACACGTTTGGCTTCCCCGAAATTGAATGTGAGCATGTAGGTCAACTTAATTTTTATGACAAAAAAATTACAAAATTACAAAATTTTTATGACAAAAAATGACAAAAAAATCTTTGCGACAGAAAAGAAAGGTATAAAAACGAGCATAAAAATTTTTTAAAAGATGAAACTTGATAGATCTTGTTTTTTTCATAAAACTCTTATTACTTTCACGTAATCCCTTCCCTAATATTTCTGAAAATTAATACTATTTTTCAAAAGTATAATTAACAGTTGTGTAAAGATCTTAACATTTGACTCATCCAACAACTATTGCATAACCTTAATCATACAATAACGATTGTGTTGGGATCGTAATTGCATAAACAAAGGGGGGTTTTAGCTTTATAAACAGATAAAACTGTAATTAAATTTTTTAAAGAGAATACAATTATGTATATAAAAACTTTTTTTTTTTCAAATAAATAAAAAGCTTGGAACCAATATTTGTCCTCCAGCCCTGTATTTTTTGCCGATGGCCCTATATACAAATATTTTTGTAATGACTTGCTTAAGACATCCTTACGGACACTTAAACTGCTGCTGTAAGCAGACAAATTGAAGTTTTAATTACAAAAGGTAGTAATTATTGGATTAAAGTCATTTCTTGTTCACAGTTCTTTAAATATTAAAACTTAACAACTGCGCAAGTAGATGTCATAGTATTATTATTTCTTCATAAATATTACTCAAGATTACCTTCTCATAAACAATTGAATCACGCATAGCAGTAGTAAGTGGTATTTTTTTTCTTTTATATGCACATTTATTATACATGTACAATATTTGTTTATATTTATATTAAGGATGCGCCGAGCGTAAAAAATATCTTCAAACAGTACTTTTAGGCAACTTTTTTTCAAGACATTTTTTACACTACTCCAAGATTAAAAAATTAGTAATGAAACATAAATAATGTAATAAATAAAAAACATTAAAAACATAATAAATAAGGTAAAATAAAAAATAAAAATAAAAACATTAAAAATAGGGTAATTTTGGCAGGGTGATAATTTTAGCACCCCTTCAAAAGACACCTAAAATATTTATTTGTTTGGTTGTTCAAATCGTGTTTGGGTATTGAAGCAAGGCAAACAATATTCCCAATAAATAAGGTTTAAACTTCTTTCTTTTTTGTAATATAGGTACGCTGATTTATGATTATTATCTTTGTCTAAACATTTTTATCTTTTTCAAAATGATAAATGATTTTTTTTTATGAACTTGTAGCAAAAATTTTTTATTTATTTTACTCACTAACATTTTAATAACGCGCTGAATGAAAAATAATCTGAATTATACCTTAAGTGAAAGTTACGTTAAAACTTTTAACTCATGTTTTTATATTAGCGAAACGCTTTAAAATAAGGAACAATTTATTGATAAACGCTTTAAATTAAGTAACAAATTATTGATAATTAAAGTATATGTCACAGTTCTATATTAAGGGGGAGCAATTTTCATAGCAAAAAAATCAATATTCCTGAGACACGAATCGATGCCTATTATTTATAAGATGAAAGTAAAAAAATATTTTTTGATTTTGATTAGATCTTAATGTTCCTCTTTGGATTATAAATTCTTGACGGGTACTAATATTTTTAAATTTTGTTTTAAAACCATATCAACCTTGAACTCAAAAAAGGCAGGAAAAAATGCTTGTTTGATAAATAACAATTTTATTAAAAAAAAATTTTAGTGAAAAAAATATTTGCAAAAATATACCTTGAAACCCCCGTTTTGTCGAAGACTGGGATTTCAAGGTATAAATAGAGCTGTTTTTATGAAAAAAAAAGCTCAATTTTTTTATTTTTTATTTTTTTAGTAAAACAAACAATATTTTCAAAATCAGCATATTATTCTGCTTCTTTTGAGTACCAGGTTGATATAGTTTAGAAGGAAAAAAAAATTTTAACAGTATAGTTTGCAGATTTCCACTTTTTTTTTTATACAAGTAAAGAAATCGTTGAACAGCAAGTCTAAAACCAACGTATTTATATTTTGCAAATTTTGGCTAATGCTACAATATATATGCTGCGTGGACTACTAATTCTTGTTAGTAATTAAGTTACTGCAAGTGTTAGTAATTAAAATTAAAAGTAATTAAATTACAGTTAGTGTTAGTTATTAAATTACTAACAACTACCAAAAATATGTTGCTTATATGCTATGCAAATTAAGGTAGTCATAGCAACCAAAAAATAATTAATTTTACTACATACCCCCAATATTGTGAACTTAGCGCAAATAAAATACTGTTAAAACAATGTTAATGTAAAAATGAGTAGTTGCTATGCAATATTTAGTACCATGGCAACCAATTTAAAACATGTGATATCTGAACGGGAATTTAAGGGGATGAATTTAAGGGAATAATCAACTCAAACTTGATTAAAGCATTATATAGCTTAAACAAAAATAAGGCAGCACATGGTAATTATTAGTTATAGTGCGGCAAAAAATAAATTTCTTAGTGTTTTTTTTTTTTTAATTTGTGATTTTCAAAGTATAACTGAAATAACATGCTATGACATATTTATTTCACACATTGGTTTTTCTTATCTTTAAATACTCTAGAATAACATGTACTAATTATTCGTAGATGTAATTGAAATATAACAGTGTTGATGTCACCGTAAATTACTTATTTATAATTTTTTTTAAATTTCAATATTGAAATGCTTAAAGTCATGGTAACAAAGGGATTTAATATAAATAAATTATCAATAAATTTCTCCTAATATATGTAGATACTAAAATTAAATAAGTTTTCAAGATTAAGACAACTAAAGTTTTTCCCATTTTGTCCACCTACTGGCCGCTGTGCACTGGGTAACCGACTAAAAAAAATAATAAAACAAAAATATCCTCGATTTTATTGTGCGGCCCCATATGCGTTAGGGCAACCGAACATAAGAGGCCCGATAATAAAATTGCGCACCTGGTGCTGGGTGAGCCCTGCTGTTAATACGGAACTGACGGTACATTTAATTGCTTTTTTATTACACTAGTTTTATTACGGTAGTGAACACCTTTACAACGTTCACTGAAATATAACGCAGAACAGAAACATGACAAAAATAGTTATTTTAAAATAATCAATTAATTAATACGAGCGTCACGATAAGTTACATATATAAGTATTTAGATACAATCATAAAAACTATTTTGGCTTTATCTAAAGTCTTAAACTATATTGTTTTTGGAAAGAAATTTAATTTTCTCAGAAACAGAAATTATGTTCTAACATACCATTAAATTAAAAGCATAAAAATAAAATATCCTGTACAGATAATATAACGACTTCCAAACGATACTGCCCTTGGTAGGATACTTTCCATATGCTTATCGTAGACAGATATCGGTTGACAAACTGTAACCCACACTCCTTGTTTTCAAACAAATTTTTTTCAAACTCTTTTAAAATTTGGTCTATAAAACGTAATAGTATATATAGACTGCAAATACTTACACGCTCTATTTTTTTTTAATTTAACTTTTAATAAAAGAGGGTTGAGCAACATTTGAGAACATTTTTTACATTTTGCACCATCAGGTATAAATTGGTCGTTTTATTCTTAAAATAATTTTTTTATAATTTTATAATAAAATTATAAAAAAATCATTTATATGATAAAATTAGTACAAGAATATCTCAGCGGAATACACAACAATGCTCTTAATAACTTAAAGTAAAAGTATGATATTGAGAATCTTTTTCCAGCAATAAATTACATTATTAGTTACAAAAAAATAAAGCAGAAAACCAAAAAAAAAAAAAAAGAAAAAAAGAGCAGCATTGAGTTATTCTTTTTTTTGCAAGCAGAACTGTTAAAAAAGCACAGAAATTTTTTTTTTTTTTTTCTTTTCATTTCATTATTGAATTTGTATAAATAATATAAACGAGATCAAAGCACCAGTACTGCTTAATTTTTATTTTGACAGATATGGCTGGAAAAAGAGATAAAGACAGAAGATTATCTAAAAGATCTTTATTTGGAACGCAAGCGTTTATCCAACATACATCGTCAAAAACGTTTTTCTTTATCTCAAAGAAACATAGAAACTGTTGAATCTAGAGGTCAATCTGGCGGCAGTAATACATATTCAGGTATATTCGTAAACATATTTTGTATAATGAGATATGAAAAAGTCTAGCTAATGAAAATAGAATGTAATAATAATAATATTATAAAATTATAACCGATAAAAATACTCTAGTACAGTCATTAAATCGGTCTTTAATTTGCGTTGATACGTGAAATATATTTTAACGAATTTATTTTTATATTATAGTTTCGAACTCTGATACTGACGATGATCAAATTATAAAATCAGTTTGTAAAATGAAGTAATTGTCCATTAAGTCACTTTTTTCATTTGTTTCCGAAGCTAATAAATATATTTGTTTGATGTGTCCAGAAAATGTAAAACTTATATGTGGGCCTGAGCCAAATCTGCGAAAACATATATTTCATATTCATAAAAAACCGGAGTACTTTTACGATTCTCAAAAAAAAAAAAATTGCTCAAGATCAATTCCTCGAAACGCAGAACAGAGATGAAATAGATGAAGCCATAATAAATTGTATTATTCAAGATAGCCGCCCTTTCAACAATTTTCATAAACCTGGTATGCAACTCCTTCTAAACATTCTTGCTCCGCATTACAAGCCGCCTCATCGAAAGACAATAGCTAATCAATTAAGAAAACGGTATTATCAATACAAGAACGATCTTAAAGCTAAGCTTAAATTAGTTAATAAATAATAAACCAAAATATTTATATTTTATGCTAGACTTATACTTTATATTTAAAAATTGGCAAGTGGAGGGCCAGGGCCAAGGCCCCTTGGTCCTCTTACTATCAATATTTACAACAGGGTTTTTATCACCCTAGAGTACAGCGCACAGAGGGAAGAATTTTGAAAAATTTTTTTTTTTGGATTTTCAAGCTATAGCAATTACTATGAATATGGTAAAAATTAAAAAAAAAAATTAAAATTTTAATTATGAAATATTTATGTTCAAAGTCAAACTATTTGGAAAAAAGTGTGCTTTAAGAGAACTTTTATGGGTGATGTTTCGTCCAATTTATTTGGAAATACTTTAATATTTTTCCAGACATATATACATCGATGAAAAGGTCCTTGAGACTAGCTTTTGATCGTTGAAGTATTTTAAGAACAATTCGAATGCAGTTGTGAAAGTAAGGCCAAAATATAAAAAAATATCACAAAATAATCGAATGTTTCAACTTTGGTGGAGCAGGAAAATTAAATTACAATTTTTTACAATGTGGTCTCATCATTTAATAATGCTATACATGCTATGAAAAATATTTGCGAAAAATTTAACCGCCCTTTTTCGCCCTTTTTTTAAATAATTGATATTTAGAGATACAAGGTCCTTGTAAAGCGCCATTTTTCTACTACTGTTATCAGTAGCAGATTCAATTTTTTTTAATGTTTCAGATAAGATTTTTTAGGGCAGTTTATAAACTTTTTAAACTAAGTTCATGCTTATTTCAAATTATAATATTAAAAAAAAATACTTTAATAAGAGCCTGCGAACAAAATACATCAAAAAATTTATCGCCCCGGGCTGAAACGCCAGGGCATTGAGTTAATAAAATATTTAAGTTTACAATCTTACACTAAATTTAAAATCATTGACAGGTTTTAAATTTTATCTAATAATCTTTAAGCGTTCGATAGTTATGACCATTTAAAATTAAAACTTCTCAATGCATTGAGGGGGTTATAAATTTTAAATGGTCAAAACATTCGAACGCAAAACGATTTTTAGATGAAATTTAAAACCTGTTGATGAAATTATATTTTGTATAATATAGTATATCTTATTGCCTTCGCGCTCGGGGAAACACGGGGTCTTTTAGGAATATTTCTGTTCCCAGGCTCCAATCACTGATGCATAATAAGGTTTTAAATTATTTTAAATTCTCCTGTTCCCGTAGGAGCTTTGGGCAAAGAAGCACTAAAGTGTCGCAACAAAATCACTAAAAAAGATCGGCTACAACATCCTTGCAAGTGCTCAAGAGAAGATAATTTATTTGATGTATTTACACATGCAATGAACTCATCAGATCCAATTATAAGTACATTATCTTTAAGTACAAGATCTAAAAGTGAAACTTATATTCTTCCAAAAGAAGTTAAAGACCTTTTAGTACTAGAAGAAGTAGACTTTAATACAAGCAATGACAAAAACGATGATGACACATCAGATGATTACAACGATATTAATCGATTTAATAAAAACTTTAATATAGATGTAAAAATTGATGATATTAGAATTAAAAATAACACCAGCCCTGAATTCAATTTGTATATTATTTTGATGTAAAAAGTCCACAAGGTTGGTAAAAATTATTTCGTGGTTCTAAGCGAATTTGTTCGCAAGCAACACGTTTTCACAACAAAGTTTTGTCCAAAGTTGCTGCCTCTTTATTAATTTCTTAAGTTCTTAAATTTCTTAATTAATTAAGATCTTCAAATCCCTATGATTGCTTCCACATGGTTGTTGTATCATATGATACAACAACCATGTGGAATTGATACCGCATTAGGTTTTGTTTTTTTCAAAAAGTTTTGTCAACTTAGATATGGACGCAAAAAGAAAATAAAAACAGTCGCCTATATTGCGAAATTTTCAATTTTTTATAATTCAATAAAAAATTATTATAAACTAAGAAAAAGGAATTTGTTACTTACAAGCTGGCCTCTCCAAACGCCCTGGACACGCAGCGGCTGCCTATGATTTTAATTGGTTTTTGTAGATTCGCAACCCCTGTGAAATTCTTCAAAATAATAAACTCCGCTTATTTAAAAAATTTGTCACATTCACTGTTTAAAATATGAAAAACTACCTAATTTTTGTAAAAACATCTTTTACAAAAACTCACTTTATGTGTTCATTTTCTTAAAATTAAAAAAAATTCTTCACCAAAAGTCACCTTGCCGTTTTTGAAATACACGATTCTCTGATTTGAGTTTAAGCGCTGCGCACGCATGTTAAATGACATGCGCAAACCTAGCGGAGGTAAACAAACCAAAAAGAATAAATCTAAAGGTAGTTTGGTTGTAAATGTCTGAAATGGATAACGAAAATACAGTTTTATCAAATCAAATGACTTTACAGGATTTCAAAATAATGTCTGTTATATATATATATATATATATATATATATATATATATATATATATATATATATATATATATATATATATATATATATATATATATATATATATATATATATATATATATATATATATATATATATATATATATATATATATATATATATATATATATATATATATATATATATATATATATATATATATATATATATATATATATATATATATATATATATATATATATATATATATATATATATATATATATATATATATATATATATATATATATATATATATATATATATATATATATATATATATATATATATATATATATATATATATATGTAAATTATTAGTATTAATAGTGTTATTATACACTATATAGTGTTATATAGAATAATGCATAATAATAGTGTTATACTACACTATAATTATAGTGTATTATAATAGTATTATAATACACTAGTGTATTATAACACTATTAATATTCATTATACTATAAAAAACTATAAAGTGTATTATAACACTATTAATACTAATAATTAACACATATCCATATAATATGTATATAATACACTATAATTATAGTGTTATATAACACTATTATTATGAAAGAAGTAGTATCAATCTATACATAAAAGTTCTGTGCAATTACAGTTTTCTTCTTCTCTTCTTGTCCCGTGAACTTCGCAAGTTTCCTGTCTCCATTTAATGTCTATATTGACCATTTTTACAAACTTTAACAGCACACTGAGTAGACATTCATATTTCTTTTATGACCTTCCCGCAGTAACTCAAGTCAAATTATAAAAATAAATGTTTGTTTACCTCCGCTAGGTTTGCGCATGTCATTTAACATGCGTGCGCAGCGCCTAAACTCAAATCAGAGAATCGTGTATTGTAAAAAAAGTGAAAATTGACACACCCTACTCTCATAGTGGATTACTACTCTCATAGTGGATTACTGGCTTTGCTGCTTTTTAAATATGTTTAAAACAAGCATGTCAAATTAGCATATATTAGAAGTCTAAATAAAAATTTTGAAAAGTTTTGCGATTTTTGAAAATATTTTTAACATAATTTGCTAAGCAGAAACGTGGATTTCTTCGAATGAGATTTAAAAATAATTCTATTTTCCATCTTCCAGGTTTTGAAACAATTTTATTTGAAAGACAAACAAATAAACGCGGTGGAGGAGTTCTGATTTACGTTTAGAAACACATTGCACATAACATTAGGAATGATGCGTGCGTTTCTGACGGCGATAAAGAAATCGTAACTATTGAAATTAAACAAAAAAAATAAACAATAAAAAAATAGTATTTTATTAAGCTGCTGTTATACACCTTTTCAAGATGTAATTGAGAAAACAAAAGTTGTAATTAAGAATCGTAAGATGTAATTGAGAAAACAAAAGTTGTAATTAAGAAACGTAAGATGTAATTGAGAAAACGTAAGTTGTAATTAAGAAACATAAGATGTAATTTAGAAAACGAAAATTGTAATTAAGAATCGTAACATGTAATTGAGAAAATGTAAGTTGTAATTAAGAAATAGAAAGATGTAATTGAGAACACGAAAATTTTAATTTAGATATCGCTTTAAAGGAGTAAGTGTAAAATGGCGCTTAAAAAAAATGACGCGTAAAAAAATGGAGCGTATAAAATGACGCACTTAAAAATGACGCAAGATTTGTAGCGTAAATTTAATTTTTTAGGGAAAAATTTAGGGAAAAATTTATAATTTTTGGGCAAATGAATTTAACATAACAAACACTAAAAACATTTTAGGGAAAAATTTATAATTCAATTAAAAATTATAATTAAAAATTATATAATTAAAAATCACTTCATTGATCATTTAAGCACCAACTTGTACGTCTTCCATATTTAAAATAGTTGCATAGTGCGTGGTTGTGTGTTGTACCGCACGTGCACAATCTCCTCCCATTATAGTATTTTTCGCCTCAATTACAATTCGTTCTAAGTACTGCATGCGCTGTTCCGCAATCCCGTCACCTAATACAGGTGGAATGCGAATTGCATTTTTAACGTTACTTTTAATTTTGGACCAGATCGTTTCCACCGGGTTCAACATTGGACTGTAAGGTCCCAAACGTAACAACTGAGCTGGTGAATTATCAAACACCCTTTGCAAACGAGCGTGACAAGGAGCATTATCTGTTACGACGACCAAATCCTCCAAACGATTCCCGGATGTAACCCACTGGTGAAACATAGCCAACATCCACTCGTTACAGGAATCTGCTTTAAATGATTCCCTGCGAGTTTCTATCATGACGACATTTGTAGTTGAAATAGCTGCGATCAAGTGTATGTTTAAACATTTTGAAGCAGGTACTTTCATAATTGCTCTTTTTCCTTGTCTCGCGCGTCCTTGCGTTTTTCTACAAAAAAGGTTAAAATTTGTTTCATCCAACCAAACTATCTGACGACCATTTGTGATATGTTCGTTAATGTTTCTAACATATTCAGCTCTTTTTTGTTTGTTTTCATAACTGTTCATTGTAGAAGGCTCCTTGTGCACTTTTTTTAATGAGAACAATCTGCCTTCGAGGTAATTTGCTATTGTTGTTGTGCTAACGTTTATGTTAAATTGTCTTAATATCTTTGTTTTGATGGCCACCAATGTTAATTGACAATCATTTTCAATCCATGTTAATGTTTCTTCGATTTGATCTTCGGTCAACTTTTTCGGTTTAAAACCTCCTTTTCCGATGAAATTTGAATTTCCGCTGCGAACCCAATTGTATGCTGTCTTATATTTGATACCTAGCGTTTGCGCGAGATTCACCCAATCTTCAAATCGCTCCGCACATTCAACAACTCTTCTCCTGTCATTTGGAGAAGATAAAACGTAACGTTTCCTTTCAACTTGTTCAGTTGTGTGTATTTCATGCCGACAAATCGGACAACTTGAATCTGGTTGTTCCAGAACTGGACGTAAACAAATTTGGTGACATAAATGTTGACACGGATTTAGCTTAATCACAGACTTTCGGGTCATAGTGTATTGGCATATAACACAACGATCTTTCAATTCCATTATTATTACTTGTGCATACAAAAGCAAAATTTAAGATTATAACTTAAATTCATGTCCAAAAAGACCTTTTGTAACAACCTACAAACTTAGACTGTGAATTTGCTATTTTAATTTATGTGTTCTCAATTACAAGTTACGATTTCTCAATTACATATTATGATTTCTCAATTATATCTTTCGTTTTCTCAATTACATGTTGTGTTTCTTAATTACATGTTACGACTTCTTATTTACATGTTGTGTTTCTCAATTACATATAACGTTTTCTCAATTACATGTTGTGTTTCTTAATTACATATTACGACTTCTTAATTACAACTTTCATGTTCTCATTTACATCTTGAAAAGGTGTAGACCACCTGAAGATGCGTCTGAAAATCTTAGTTTCTTTTAACAGCAAAATATCATTCACAATTGTGATTGACCTTTGTACAAAGGTAGCAAAGAAAACAAAATTACTTTTATAATTGGAGATTTCAACATGAACTGTTTAATTTATAATAAAGATAAAAAAGTAAAAGTTTTTATGATGAAATACTTATGGCAGGAGCTCTTCTTTTAATTAATCGCCCTACTAAAATAACCAAAACTTCAACTACGTTGATTGATAATAATTTTACAACAGATATTTATAATAGGAAATTAAAAAAAGGAATTATAAAAACCGACATATCTGATCATTTCCCCATTTTTCTAACAACCCATAGGGGAACCTGTTGTACCTTTGACCACGTTGTTCCTTTGGTCACTCTACTCTGTCGGCTTACTATTATTATTTTCAAAAAACGTGAAGTGCCATTTGAAACAATAGTCCATGACAACTCTTCTTACCGTAAAACATCATACTTGGGATAGATGGTATTGATCCACAAGTAATTATAAGTTTTGGCTCTTAAAAAGTAAATATTTGTGTTAACCTTTTTCTGATTTTAAAAATGTGATAAATTGTTGTTTGATTCATCTACGACATTATAAATATTTTCCAACATCATTTTTTTGTTATGGAAAAGTTTGGATGGTTATGTCTGACCGTAAATGGGGATTAAGACGATAATTGTTAAAGAAACCCATCTCGTGTACCTTTGACCAGACTAGAACGTTGTACTTTTGACCGACATAAACTGTTTCCTTGTTAATTTGCGGTCTTTAAGAGCGCAAATTTATAAAATTTATATCTACTTTATTAGGCGTCTGTACTCTATTGCTTTTTAATGCAAAATTGTTTCTAGTATAATGGTAATGAAATAATTCCATTGAATTTTAATGCAACTAACTATTTATTCTTGGACCACTACTACATTTAGAATAATCAATTTTGTTAATTTAGTTAGTTGGATAGCTGAAGCAATGTTATTATCAAGTTCATTTTATTACCTAATTTCTGTACAGCTATAGGGAATTAAATGTATAAAAATAGTTAACTCTGTTAATTTATTTTAGTCTTAAAATGCCAAGGAGCAAGGTTGGTGTTTTTCGCCAAAAGATTTCCGAAACGGATATGCTTAATGCAGTGAATTTTGTGCTTCAACAAAAATTGAGTTTAAGTAAAGCTGCAAGACATTGCAACATTAAAAAATCATCTTTAATATACCAGTTAAAGCAATTTAAAAAATCTGGTAGTTGCGAATATTTATATTCGCATACCAGACCAAAAAAAATATTCTCAACAGAAGAAGAATTAATATTGGTAAACTACTTGGTAGATGCTACAAATATGCATTATGGACTAACATTAAAGCAGATAAGGTCCTTTGCATATGAGTATGCTTTAGAAAATCAAAAAAAAGTTGAAACTTCATGGATAAAAAATAAATGTGCAGGTGAACAATGGCTACGAGATTTTCGCAAAAGATATAATAACAAGCTATCTCTACGTAAACCACAACCTACAAGTCTTGGTAGATCTTCTGCATTCAATAGAGAAACCGTAAAGATTTTATATAAAAATTACAAAAATGTTTTAGAACGTTATCATTTTGATCCATCAAATATTTGGAACTGTGATGAAACAGGAATTACCACAGTTCACGTACCACCAAAAGGCAAAAAATAAATAGGGAGCATGGCTAGTGCTGAACGATGCAATAATGTAAAAATGATTGCAGCCATTAATGCTACTGGAAATAGCATCCCACCATTACTTGTATTTCCACGTGCTAAATTTAAAGATCACATGTTAAATAATTGTCCTCCTGGAAGTGTAGGAGCAGCTAATAAGTCCGGATGGTCAAATGAAGTCATTTTTCTGCAATTTCTTGAACATTTTATTAATAATGTGTGACCATCAATTAAAAAACCTGTTCTTTTATTAATGGATAATCATGAGAGTCATGTAAACATTTTTGTTATTGAGTTAGCAAAAAAATCAGGCATAGTTTTAATGACATTTCATCCTCACACAACCCATAAAATGCAACCTCTTGATCGTGGTGTTTTTGGACCATTTAAAACTTTTTATAACAATGCCATGAATAACTGAATGATATGACCAGGTAATGCTGGTAAACCAGTTACAATTTATGATATATCTTACCTTGTTGGTCAAGCTTATCCTCATGCTTTTGTACCAAATAATATTATAAACAGTTTTAAATGTACTGGATTTTATCCATTTAATGAAAATATTTTTACTGATATTGACTTTTTAGCTGCAAATGTTACTGATAGGCCAATAGTGAATACTGAAGCTTGCATTTCTAATGAAAGTATTAATGTTAAAACTGCTCAATCTAGTTTACCATCAACATCATCTATTGTTTTAGGGGAAAGCCCTATTGTGAGTTTACCATTAAAATCATTTATTGTTTCCCCTGAGATAATATGACCTCATTCTAAGGCAAAATTAAGAAAAACAAATACTTCAAAAAGACGTAAGGGAAAATCACGTATTTTAAATTTACACCTGAAATTAAAGTTATTTTAGATGCATAATCTAATAGCCAACAATTTAAAAAGTCCTCTTCAAGCAAAAGAAAAAAAACAGATTTTAGTCAGTCTGACATGTGTTTAAATAATGAAAGCTCTGATGAAATTGATTTTGGAGTAAATATACTTGATGATGAAAGTGAAGTTGTTTCTGGATGTTTTTTAATTGTCAAGTTGGTCGGAAAGAAATACTCTAGACTTTATGTAGCAGAAGTTACAGAAGTTGTTGGTATAGTTTACAAAATTAAGTATCTTAAGAAATCAGGAGACTTTTGTAACAAATTTATAAGAGAAGATGACAATCTTTATGAAGTGGAACTTGAAGATATTATTATGAAACTTCCACCACCAAGTATTGGTGGTGGTTCATCTAAACGTCAGTATCTTATGTTTGATGTTAACTATTTGTAATAATTATTATATTATACTCTTTTATTATTGTTTTTTTTTTTGTTGTCATCATCAAAATATTTCCTTTAAAAAGCATTATGATCATATGTAAATGAATATAGACCGCCAGCTGATATAAGTTATAAAAATCTCTTTTCTTATCTTAAATAATAAAAATAACTATAGATATTAGAAAACATATTTTGTACAATTAAATCGCATTTAAAGTTTTGGACCTTAACCCTAAAAATTTCATGTAAGTAGCATCTAACTGAAAAAAATATGTGACATTATCTAAATAGTTATAACTGATTTTATTTTAAAAAATTAGTAACACTATTATTAATACTGACTGAGTATCGTAACTTCGATAAACGAGTCTTGGCAATATTGTAAGGATTTTTTTAGACAATTAGGATTGGTTACAAAATAATAAGATTTGTTTTTTTATTGACAAAGGTAGGCCAGAAGTTGCTATATAACATATAACAAGATAAAATATTAAAGAGGTTCAAACATTGCATGATTTTTTAATAATAACAGTTTGGTCAAAGGTACAACGCGCATCGGTCAAATGTACAACATATGTGTTGTACCTTTGACGAAAAGACTTCTTTTTTTTAAACGCGGGAAAAAGATACTTCTTAGTCAAATGAAAAAAAAGTCCTAAGTATACTTTTTTGGCAAAATATGAAAGAATATTATATAGTTTAAATGGTTTAAGTTTACTCAAAAGACTACGCAAAAAACGCCTTAAAGCAAAAAGTGGTCAAACGTACAACAGGTACATACTGTATCCTCTAATAACCCCGAAAGACAAAATATAATAAAAAAACGTGTCTTCAATGAGAGCAATATAAAATCCTTCCAATATCAATTATCACTTCTGCATTGGAAACATATTAACTTTAATAAAGACGCAAATACAATATATAATAAATTCTTTGATACGTTCTTCTCAATATAAGATGCAAACTTTCCACTTTGTGAAAAAATAACAAAAATAAAAACCTTAAATAGTCCATGGATTACCAAAGGACTTAGAAAATCCTCTAAAATCAAACAGAAACTATATATAAAATATTTAAAAAATCTAATGAAAACCAACATAATATAAAAATTACCAACATTTATTTGAAAAAATTCGTAAAAAATTAAAAAAAAAAATTATTATTCAAATTTAATTAGTAAATTTAAAAACGACTCAAAAAATACTTGGAGAACGTTGAAAGAAATAACAGGAAAACAAAAAACAAATTCAAACTCCCTTCCTAAAGTAATTAAAATAAATAAAACAAATATATATGAACCAAACAAAATTGCAAACGAGTTTAATAAATATTTCATTAATATAGGAACCAAATTGGCAAACAAGATCCCTATTACAGAAAAAAATTTTAGTGATTTCCTAGAGCCTATAAATAATTCGCTTTTTATAGATAATTTACTTTCTGACTTACCTTTTGATGAGTTTGAGAGAGCTTACAAATCTCTCAAAAGAAACAAAGCTACGGGTGCGGACAAAATAAATGGCAACATAGTCATAGATTGCTTTGAAAATTTTTGATCGTAACCGTGATCGTGAACGGACGTACTTTTTTTCAAAATTAAAAATGGCGAAATTTACTGTTTCACAAATCAAGGAGCTGTTAGAGTTGCATGAAAGTACACTGTTGAAAATATTTAATTATAAGTTTGAAAAAATAGAAAACAAGCTCATTAGTATGCAAGTAGAAAAATTCAACTTTAAAAAATGAAATCAGCGAATTAAAGAAGTCTGCTGAGTTCATAAATGAAAAATACGAAAAAATTTTATACGAAGTGAATGATTCTAAAAAGAAAGCATCAACATCGAATTTAAACAAAACTAGCATAGAACTTGAACACAGCGATAATATAATTAAAGACAAACTAGCAGAATTGGAGGACCCTAACCCTAACCCTAACTCTGACTTAAGATTCAATGGGATCCAAGAAAGTGAAAATGAAACTTGGGAAGGAAGCAAAAAAAAAATACACGAACTATTAAATTCAAGACTTGGTATTAATAACAATATAATAATTGAAAGAGCACATAGAACTGGAAAACTTGATTATGGTGGAAAAATGAAAAACAGAACTATAGTTGTCAAATTCTTAAACTATAAAGATAAACAAACGATAATGGAAAATTACTCGAAGTTTAAACTCTGGACTGAACGCCTATACATTAATGAAGATCACTGCGAAAGAACAACGGAATTAAGAAAGAAATTGTTTATTGAAGCGAAAGAACTTAAAACAAAAGGTAAATATGCAAAAGTGATTTATAATAAACTTGTTACGCGCGATGCTTAAAAATAGGAATTCCTTTGTTTTCGCTAGGCACTACAAGTATACTAAACTATTAAAATGGATTCAGTTTTACTAGATAATTTTAAATTAACCTTTAATTTTCTTCAAACAAATAAATACCTTATTGATGAGAGATCTGATCCAGATCTAAATTATTTTAGCGAAGCAGGTGCTTTACAAAATAATTGTTGTTATTTTTACGCACATGAAATAAAGGACTTCCTAGAGCGTGACCATTTGAATGCCTTGCATATAAATATAAGAAGCTTAAAAAAAAAACTTTAAAGCTTTTGCTTATGTATGAAAGATACTCTAAACGTTTTTAATATAATTTGTGTAACCGAAACGTGGTGCGATTCTGACGAAGTGAATTATGACTGTAATATCCATTTACCTGGTTTTAAAATAATATCATTAGCGCGTAAAGGAAATAAACGAGGCGGCGGTGTGCTTATTTACATAATGGAAAGTTTTCAATTTTTTACAATGCTCGACCTGAGTATTTCTGATGACGATAAAGAGATTTTAACAATTGAAATTTTAACCCAAAAAAATAAAAACATACTTTTAAGATGTTGTTATCGTCCACCTTCTAAAAAAATTGAATGCTTCAGCACATATTTAAATACTAATATTATAAAAGAAGCTGACCACGAAAATAAATTAATCTATATAATTGGTGATTTTAATTTAAACTGTTTTGATTATCACGTCAAGCAAAGCACACAAAAGTTTTATAACGAATTATTTAAAAACGGAGTTTTTAAATAATTCGTTATAAATGTTTTTAATGAATCTTTAAAAAAGGGTATTATTAAAAGTGACATTTTCGATCATTTCCCCATTTTTTTCTCTATAAATATAAAATCAAAAGTACTACCTAATGAAAAAACAACCTTTTTAAAACGTATCTATAACGAAGCTAATTTATTATCGATTCATGAACAACTGTCATTGCTTCATTGGAAAGATATAAACACTTCATCTGACGTAAACTTTACTTACAACCAATTTTTTAAATCTTTCTATGAGGTATATGATGTAAATTTTCCGAAAGGCGAAATAAACTTAAAAACCAAAAGTGTAAAATCACCATGGATTACAAACACCCTAAGAAAATCATCAAAAGTCAAACAAAAGTTATACATTAAATACCTTAAAGAAAAAACAATAGAAAGTAAAACTAACTACAAAAAATATGCGAGAGAATTTGAAAAAATTAGAAAGAATCTTAAAAAAAAATACTATTCCGATTTACTTATGCGATACGAATGTGATTCAAAACGCACATGGCAAATTTTAAGAGAAATTACCGGTAAAACAAAAATTAAATCATGCGCTCTGAAAAATGGCATTAAAATTAATGGTGATATCTCTTATGATCCACGTGAAATAGCAATCGAACTAAACAAATTTTTTGTCACGATCGGACCTAATTTAGCAAGAAATATGCCAAATATAAAGAAAACAATTGATATCTTATCTATTGCATTAGCTAATCTTGATTTTTTGGAATTATCGTTTGAAGAATTTGAAACAGCTTTTAGTGCGCTAAAACCAAATAAAGCAAGTGGCTTCGATGATATAAATGGCAATGTAATAAAAAATTCATACAAAGTTATAAAAGTCGTGCTTTTTAAAATTTTTTCACTTTTAATCAGAAAAGGAATTTTTCCTGATCAATTTAAAATTGCAAAAATCACACCGATACTTAAAGGAGGAGACAAATATCAATAACTATCACCCTCCCTCTCTGTTCTTCCAGCCTTTTCTAAAGTCTTAGAAAGAATTATTTATAACAAAACTTACACTCATTTAACTAACAACAATTTATTATTTAACCACCAGTATGGATTCAAAAAAAACAACTCTAGAGAACACGCGATTCTCCAGCTAACACGTAGTATCACAAAATCTTTCGAGAAATCCGAATATACTTTAGGCATCTTCATCGACCTATCAAAAGCCTTTGATATAATAGATCATAAAATTCTTTTTAAAAAACTCAAAAATTACGGAATAACTGGAAATGTTTTAAAGTGGATAAAAAGTTATTTAAGTAATCGCAAACAATTTGTAACCATTGACTCTTCTTCTCCAATAAGTTTGTTAGAAATTACTTGTGGTGTTCCTCAAGGATCTATTCTCGGACCACTTCTTTTTCTTATATATATCAACGATCTCTATAAAGTATCCAGATTAAAAACAATCATGTTTGCAGACGATACAAACTTATTCTTATCTCATACTAACATCACTACTCTGTTTCAACTTATGAATGTAGAATTAAACAAGATTTCTTACTGGTTTAAATTAAATAAATTATCGCTTAATATT
This sequence comes from Hydra vulgaris, assembly GCF_022113875.1. NCBI lineage: Eukaryota > Metazoa > Cnidaria > Hydrozoa > Anthoathecata > Hydridae > Hydra > Hydra vulgaris. The sequence continues at coordinate 49,043,216 of NC_061165.1, forward strand.
CAAAAAACAAACTGGACTCTCTTTCACCCGCCCTCTAAGAAAAAACTACTGCCTTATGAAATGCCATCCCTTTTTATTGATAACATCGAAATAATTAGAGTAAACGTTACAAAATTCTTAGGCGTTTATATTGATGATAATCTTTCATGGAAAAATCATATTGAAAATTTATATAACAAAACTTCAAAAAGTTTAGGAATTTTGTATAAAGAAAGAAACTTTTTAAATAAAAAAATTTTAACCCAATTATATTTCTCTTTTATTCATAGCCATATAAATTATGCAAACATTGCATGGGCTTGCAACAATAAAAGCAAACTTGAACCTCTTTATCGTCATCAGAAGCATGCAGCAAGTTTGATACATTTTAGTGAACGTCTTACTCATGCAAAGCTTCTATTAAAAAAAATGAACGCCTAAAATGTATATCAACTCAATGTTTATAAAACTCTTTGTTTTATGTTCAAATGTAAAACTAATTCTTCACCAGTTTCTTTCCATGATTTGTATATGTTAAAAGATAAAAATAAATACTTTTTACGCAATAACAATTTTATTAAGCAGCCATTTTTTCAAACTAACTTGAGCAAATTCTGCATTACTTCTCGCGGACCATTCTTATGGAACAAAATTGTCTTAAAAAACTTTTCTCAAGATTTTATCCAACAATGTAACTACAACTATTTTAAACGAAAGTTAAAAGAATTAATTTTTTCAATTGACGATCTATCAATTTACTTTTAATAATTTTTAATAGTTTTCCCATTTTACCTCCACTTATCAAAGAACTATTATTATTTTATAATTTATATATTTACCAAGAATATGTATCAATATATACGACAATTTATATGTTTATTAACTTATATAGTATTTATATAACTGATCTTTATATTTATAACGGGATTTCTGAATATTTTTAATTTGTTTGTATCACGTTCATTTTAGCGGTTCTCGACGACAAGACCTTACGGTCTTCTACGAGTCCCCGCGTTCTTTTATTTCTTATTTACAATTTTTTTTTTTGTTATTTTCTTGTAACTTCTATATTTTATTTTTTAATTTGTATATTTATAACGAAATGTTGTTTAAAATGTAATAAAGAACAAAAAAACAAAAAAACAAAAAACAAAAAAACTTAAAATGTATTCTTTATAAAATCTTTAGGGCATCTATACAGCAAGGTGTATTCTCCGACCAATTAAAAATAGCTAAAGTAAATCCTATGTACAAAAATGGAAAAAAATCAAAAATTAGTAATTATCGCCCTATCTCAGTTCTTTCAACTTTCTCAAAAATTTTAGAAAAAATTATATACAATAGAACATACAATTACCTTAATCTAAATAAACTTCTATATAAAAATCAATTCGGTTTTAAAAAAAATTGTTCAACTGAACAAGCCATTACACAGTTCATTCGTGAAATCTCCAATTCATTTGGTAGATCACAATATACATTAGGTATTTTCATTAACCTATCAAAAGCATTCGACACGGTCGATCACAAAATTCTACTTAAAAAACTCAAATTTTACGGAGTTAATGGCAAATTAACAAAATGGTATAAAAGTTACTTGAAAAATAGAAAACAATTTGTTTCTATGGAGATTATTTTCTAAATGAAAAATTAATTGACATAAAATGTGGTGTTCCACAGGGTTCTATTCAAGGCCCACTTTTGTTTTTAGTTTATATAAATGATTTAAATAAAGCTTCTAACCTTATGAGTATCATTTTTGCGGACGATACCAACTTATTTCTGTCAAACAATGACATTTATGAGCTTTTTTCAAATATGAATAAAGAACTCAATCAGATCTCCAACTGGTTTAAGTGCAACAAGTTAACTTTAAACATTGACAAAACAAAATGGATTCTTTTCCACTCTCTTGCAAAAAAGCGTTTTTTACCAAATAAATTACCTAAACTTTTTATTGATAAAATTGAAATAAAAAAGGAGTCGGTCACTAGATTTTTAGGCATTTACATTGATGAAAATATTATATGGAAGTATCATATCGACTATATTTCTACTAAATTGGCTAAAAGTATTGGAATTCTATATAAGGTCAGATACTATCTAAGTAAACAAAATTTAATTCAACTCTACTACTCATTTATTCATAGCTATATAAATTATGCAAACATTGTTTGGGGAAGTACCTCTAAAAGTAAGTTACGAAATCTTTACCATCGTCAGAAACACGCAATGCGTTTAATATGTTTCGAAAATCGTTTTTCTCATTCAAATATTTTATTTAAAAACGTTAAAGCACTTAACGTTTACGAACTCTATGTCTATAATATTTTATGTTTTATGTTTCGTTGTAAAAGTGAACGACCATTGTCCAATTTTAAATATCTTTTTACTTATAAAGCTATAAACAAATATGCTTTACGAAATAATAATTTATTAATTGAACCCTTTTGTCAAACAAAGTTTAATCAATTTTGCATAAACTATAGAGCACCGTATTTATGGAACAAAATTGTTATTCCAAATTTTGATTTGTCAATTTCGTTTTCCGTTTTTAAAACTAAATTAAAAAACTATATTCTTTCTACTGGCAATATATATAAATATTTTTGAAATGTAAAATTCTTTTTTTCACTTTTGAAAATTTGTAAAATTATTTTCAGCTTTTGTTTCTTCTACATTGTTAATAGTTATTATATCAATTGTATTTTTATTTTATTATATATACACGTATGATATATTTTATATGGTTCTGGCGACAAGATCATTTGAATCTTCTTTCAGATACCAAGTTTATATATTGTTATATTGTTATATTATGATTAATAATTGTAAACTGAAATAAAAAAAAAAAAAAAAAAGCAGCCCGTGAGTGAAAGCGATAGTTCTATTTCATAGGGGTCTATTCATTATAGGATAAAGACAGAGTTTTAATAAAGTAGCTTGATGAATTTTTAGATGCCAATGAGTGCCAAAGATGTCCAGCTTTAATTTCCATTAAGTGTTCTAAGCAGTCTAAACTGTTTCATAAAAAAAGATCTAAATTTTTGGCAATGGAAACTATCTATATCGATTGAATTTTAAATATTATTATGTTTTTGCAAACAGAGTCTATTTTTACGATATTTAAAGCAATCAGTTTTGAAATCACAATTCAAATTTTTTTTTTTTAATTATCTTCGCTTCCAACAAGGCTGCAAGTAACCACTAATTAGTGTTGAAAGTTACTGGAAGAGAAATGATGAAGATTGTAGAGCAAGATAACGATTGACAGACGACTTAAAAGACTGCAAATTATATGAATCAGGAAAGCAAGATGAAGGAAGCGAATTCCAGAGAACTGATGTTCGAGGAAAAAAACTAGACGAATAAGAGTTTTTGGAGCACTTAGGAACAGTAACAGAAAAAGGATGAGACTTAATTGAATGACAAGTAACACGAGAATGAATTTTAGTAGATGGCACAAGAGACGCTAGCTCTTTAGAGCAGTGTCCATTACAGTATTTGTAGAAAAGAGAAAGAGAAGCAACATTACGACGATGTGACAGAGGTTGAAGGTTGGCTGCAAGAGCAAGTCCAACTATGTTTACAATGCGTTTTTGCACCTTGTCTAAAAGAGAAAGGGTATCATTAGAAGATCCGCCCCAGATATGGCAACAGTATTCCATACAAGGCCGGATTTGAGATTTATAAAGATAGAGAATAGAATCTAGAGTAAGAAAATGACGAGCTCGATAAAGAGAAGCAACTTTAGCAGATGCTAATTTTGCAATGGATTTGATATAAGGTTTCCAAGAAAGATCAGAAGTAAGAGTTAATCCTAGAAGATAAAGGGTAGGAGACTCATCGAGTACTTTACCGTTCATAAATATAGAAAAGTCTAAATTATTGCGATAACGATTGGCCGAAAAAAATTGAGTTTTATCTGAATTAAAGTTCACCAGCCACTGTGAGCCCCATGCTGTAGCAGAAGTGAGATCCTTTTTAAGCTCAGATGCCCCCTGCAAGCAATCAGAGGGAGTTGGCTTCTTATTGTGACAAGAATAAATGGTAGTATCATCAGCGAACAATGCCACCTTAGATGTAAAAATATCTGGAGGATCGTTAATGTAAATTAAAAAGAGTATAAGGCCAAGATTGAACCTTGGGGAACTCCTGAGGTTACAGAATAAGAAGAAGAGTGCTGTCCATCAAGGACAACTTTTATACTACGATTGGAAAGAAAGGATTCAATAATCTTAAAGATGTTTCCAGATACACCGTAAGAAGAAAGCTTATAGAGAAGACCAGCATGCCAAACTTTATCAAATGCTTTAGAAATGTCAAGAGCAACGACCTTAATCTCTCCACCTTTATCTAATGCGCGATAAAACCAATCGGTTATTACTGTTAGCAAATCAGCCGTAGAACAAGAAGATCGAAATCCATATTGATAATCAGAAAGTAGGTTATGAGATTCGAGATGAGAGATTAAGTGTTTGTTAATTAAAGATTCAAAAACCTTGCTTATGATCGGAAGAAGACTAATGGGACGGTAGTTAGATGAATCAGATCGCTCTCCAGAATCTTAAAAAATAGGGATAAAAGATGCTGCTTTCCAGCAGGCTGGAAAACAAGACTCTGATAAGCACTTGTTAAATAGTTTTGAAAGGATAGACGACAGCTCCGGAGAACACTTCTGCAAGACTATAACAGGTATGTTATCCGGGCCGCAAGCTGTAGAAGAGTCTAAGCGGGAAATCACTTTAGATACAGACGCTAGAGTGATATGAATGTCGAGCAATGGATCAACCTGTTTGACGGCTATATCAGGTTGAACGCAACTAGTGGCATCAAGAGATGATATTGATGAAAAGTTCTTGGCAAACCATTTAGCTTTGTCTTTTGGTGAGGTGACAAAGTCTGAACCATAAAAAAGAGATGGAATTACAGACTTGCCCTTATTATTGATACTATTAAAGATTCTCCAGAAGTCACGAGAGCCTAATTTTTGTGATGAAATACGAGATTTAATGATCTGAGAATAGTGGGCTTTGGTGTTAGACAAAACCTTTTTACAATGGTTCCTAGCAGTAATAAAGAGACGTCTGTTTTCTGGAGAATTGTTTTGCTGATAGATATGAAAGTAATGGTTTCGATTGGCAATTACACCAGCACAATGTGAGGAAAACCATGGAGAAGAGTGAGGCTTGACCTGGAATCGTCGTGAGGGAATAAAGAATTCCATGCCAGCCTGAATCCACGAAGTTATGTAAGAAGTACATTTGTCAGCAGGGAGACGAAAGATTTCTACCCAGGGGCCATCACGAAGAAAATCACGGAAACAGTTCCAGTCAGCTTTAAGGTAGTTGTAAGATGTACGATGATAGGGAGATTTTGATGGTAAAGAAGAATAAGATAATAGTTTTAGAGAGACCAAACCATGATCAGACGCACCTAAGGGTGAGTGTGAAGAAACTGAGCACTGACTAGGATCAGAATCAAGACATAAGTCGAGTAGAGAAGGTAAATGATTCGGGTTGTCTGGAAAGCGAGTTGGAAAGTTGACTATTTGAGTTAGGGATTGAGAAAGACAAAAGTTGAGGGCCTTAATGCCTGCAGAGTCACTGACACTAGAGCCAAGCCATTCAGTGTGATGAACATTAAAGTCACCGACAACAACAATATTGGCTGATGGATAAAGAATGAGGGCTTGGTCAATTTAATCAAAAATAATATCAAGAAGAGTGCAGTCTTGAGATGAGGGAGAGCGATATAGAACAAAGAGAAAGGTGAAAGAGTGAAGTGGTGCTAAACGAAAACACATAAAAGATTAGTCTGTGGATTCAAACCTAGTTTCCCAACAAATGGGTGAATTTTTACGAATGTAAATGTCCAGGCCAAGCATGTGACTATTGGAGTCTTTACGAATTAAAGGAAGATAACCATCAACACTAAGATCACAAGATGAGACAGCTGAACTCAAAATAGTCTCACAAAGAGCAAGTAGGTCTGGTGAACTTTGCGAGAGATAAGACTCAACAGAAGAAAAGTTACTTCAAAGCCCACGAATATTGGTGAATGATAGGTTTAGCAAACTTGGTGATGACTGTGGTTTTTTGTGTTTTATAGTTTTTGTTACTTTATTCATTTTTAAATTTGTTAAAGAACTTGACTCAAAACATAGATAGTACTCAGTACACTGTTTTATAGCTCAAGCAATTGCCTCATTTCCACTAATAAACCCTAAGCCGTAACAAAGGGCTCCAATGTGGCCTTGGCAATGCACACCAAAAGTACAAATAGGGACACCATTCATGCGCAACATGGCACTGTTAGTACTCTGATATTTTGTAGCTGTTGATGGAATCAGACTCTCTGAGAGCTACCACAGAGTTCGGGAAACCTGACTACCAGCCGGCCTCAGAACCATAAAACTGAGTTTTAGAGCTGTACCCTCATTTTGAGATAATAGAATGAGTTGCCTAGTCTTAAAAACAGAGACACAAGCAAAACCCATGAATCGAGTCAAGAAGATCCAGCGTTCAACATCCTAACTGGGAACAATGTATTAAAAATACATCTGCACCAGCCTAATAGATTAAGAAGGGGGGCGAGGCTGGTCAACAGATAGAATCTGTTTACCCCTTAAGTCTTTGCCTAGGAGGCCTTCTACAAGACAGCAGCCGGATGCATGTAACATCTGCTCAAGATGAGTATTTTCATCGAGACACCATCTCTAGCCTTTACTCAACCAAGAACCCTAAGGCAGAGGGTGTTTTATGTTGGAGTTTCCATCTCCTAGCCTTTGTCTAAAAAGGCATATTCTGCAAGGCAGCAGGACATGAAGCAGATTGTACTGGGTTACATGTTACCAGTAGCAGGATAAAACCTGACCTGACATTGTTACCATATTACCAAATAATAAATTTTTATAAATAAATTATTTTTCGGATGTAGTTACATCCGAAACAACGTATCGGATGTAGTTACATCCAAAAAAATTAAACTTGTAAATACATCTGGTTATATAATGTATTAATATAGATTTTTTTTTCCGGATGTAGTTACAACCGAAAAAAATCAGATGTGTAACTACATCTGGTTAAAATAATGCATTATAATAATTTATTTTTGGCGGATTTAATTACACCCGTAAAAAATCAGATGCATCTGGTTAAAATTATGCATTAAAAAAAAAACAAATTCGTATGTAGTTACATTCGAAAAATCTACAGATGTAGTTGCACGGATGTTATTATACATCGATGAAATTTCGGTATGTATAATAACATCCGTGAAAAAAAAAGTGTTTTTTCACGGATGTTATTATACGTGGTAAAAACGGATGTTATTGCCCTGACCCGTACTACCCCAGGCATAATTTGCATAATTTATATAAAATTGTATAATTTATATAAATGTAATATAAAAGTAGTACAAAACTTTTGCTTTAAAATCATAGAAAAAATAAAATAAAAAATTCTTCAAAATTTGAAACTAATTAATCATTAATAGTCAATTTCATGGTTTACACAACTTACGCCGGAGGGTGTAAGTGGTGCAAGAGCTTAAAAACTAAAAACAAAGCAAATATTCCCGGTCTCCCGTATATCTCAAGAGTTTTTTAGTAGTTTTAAAATTGAAAAATACCTGAAAAAAATTTAACTTTTTTAATAAGTTTATTCATTTATTATATTTTTTATATATTTATTTTATCGTATTATTTGTATACGTATCATTTTAATTTTAATATAACATTATACAACTTAATACAAAATAAAATAATTTTTTTTTTCCATAAGAAAGTTCATTGAAAATCTTTTGTTTTTAATTTATATATAAATTTATTGGTTTGTTTTTATTTTAGCGATTAAAACAAGTATTCTTGCTTAATTAAACCGTTTAACTTCCTTTTTTAAAGAGCATAACAAACGACTCATCGCAAATTGTTGTTATAAAGAAATGACGTCAATAATAAATGACTATTTTAACTTTAAATAAACACAAAAACAGACAAAGATAAAATCAACCAGACTATCCATCAGACAATAAAAAAGACAAAACACTTCAGACAATAAAAAATAATCGTATATCAACAAACATCGGTCAAACGGAGATTAGCAGATTAATTATTTATATTATAATTATAAATTAATCATTAATTAATTATTAATCAACTAAAATAAAAACTTAAATAAAACTTAACAATTTATATAATAAACTAAAAAATTTAGAACAAGTTTAAACTATTGAAATTTTCACTTCGTTACCCGAAACAAAAATTAGTATTAAAAGTAATCAGAAAAATGATAGGTTGAATTTAGCAATACGAGACTTGTCGTGTCAAATTAATTTATTTCGTAATAACTTATTGCTTCATCAACTACGCATATATTACAGTTATTCAAGTAACAAAGCAATATGAAATTGAAGAATTATTTACACCAAAAATAAACATTTTTTTAAAATGATATATCACATTAATTTTTTTTTGCATTTGCATTTGCACTTTTTTTTTACTTTTTTGCACTAACAATGTTTTTACTATTACTATAATTTTATATAATTATATAAACTATGATTTTTGCACTAATAATGTTTTTTTGCACTAACAATTTTTTTAATTAATATATCAGGTTAAAAAAAAAATATGTGCAAAATGACGTTTATATTTTGAACCAATATTTATTTTAGTCGTAATTCAGCAAATCTGTGTCGGCAGGCCAGAGACGCCGAAAGGGGGCGGGGGTGAAAGAGACGTTTTACCCCAGGTGGCAGATTCCAAAGAGAAAAAAAGAAATTATTTAAAAATAAATGAGTGTTTTATAATAAATTTATGTGCATAAGCTTATAGTGTATATATATATATATATATATATATATATATATATATATATATATATATATATATATATATATATATATATATATATATATATATATATATGTATATATATATATATATATATATATATATATATATATACATATATATATATATATATATATATATATATATATATATATATATATATATATATATATATATATATATATATATATATACGGAAAATGACATATATATATAAATATATATAATATATATACATATATTATAAACATATATACATATATAATGAATACAAAGAATAATGGAACACTGCGTTGCTAATGGACTAATTTCTCCAAACCAGCATGGCTTTGTTCGTCGTAAAGGATGCGTATCAAACCTTTTAGAATCTCGGGACATCATGACGGAAGCAACTCACTGCAGAAACGCAGTAGACGTCATTTACACAGACTTTGCAAAGGCGTTCGACAAAGTACCACACAAACGCCTCCTTCATAAGCTGAAAGCGTATGGTATTCAAGGCGCTTTCGTTGATTGAACTGCAGCTTGGCTAAACAATCGATGTCAACGAGTGGTTATAAACAGCATTACTTCTGAATGGAAAGCAGTCAATAGTGGAGTGCCTCAAGGCTCGGTCTTGGGCCCATTGCTATTCGTAATCTTTGTAAACGACTTGCCGGACAGAATTACTCATCATATGAAAATACTCAACGTCTAACGTCGACGGCACCCGTCGTCCTCTCGAAAAAACCGCAGTCGAAAGAGACCTTGGTGTGATGGTCTCGAATGATCTTAAAGTCAGACCGCAAATAGAGTCAGCCGCATCAGTAGCAAATAGAATGTTAGAGCGACTCAAAAAAACATTTCGCAGTCGCAGTTTTTATTTATGGCGCACTCTGTATCTCACTTACATTCGCCCCCATCTTGAATTTGCTGTACAAGCCTGGTCACCGCATTTAAAATCAGACATTACCATTCTCGAGCAGGTCCAACAACGAGCAACAAAAACAATATCGACTATTAAACACCTGTCCTATGAAGATCGACTCCAACTCCTTGGCTTAACAACTCTTGAAGAACGCCGCAAAAGAGCAAATCTTATCGAGCAATTCAAAAAATCACTCGTAAACTCGAGCTTGTCAGTTTTGTCGTCCCGCAAAAATTTTCTAAAAGTAAAGATAAATATATTCTAAATAGCATTAACCATAAATTAGAACGTCAGATGGTAAGAAACTGTGAGAAGCGATATAACTTTTTTTCAAACAGAATTGTCGCCCCATGGAATGCGCTTTCGCAGGAAGCGGTGAACGCTCAATTCATCAACGTTTTCAAAAATAACATAAGAAAGTAACTTTATAGATACAACTGCTGCTTTTTCTGTAGCGTCTGTATCTCCATGTTCGTCAGCATAGAGGGGCCTGGTGTAGCACCTCTTCATCAAATTATAAATGGATTATTGTATTTGTATTTGATCACTGAAATAAATAAATAAAAAATATATATTTATATATCAAATTAAAATTATAAGGAGGTAATCCACTGTTATTCAGGGTGGTAACCCTCCTTTAAACTTTAACAAAAGAAACACATGGATTCAACATCACTTAATGCAATCATACAAGAAGGTCTTGGGTCAGGGCACCATTCAAACACGTCCAAGAAACATCATGAATGGTTTAAGTTGTTCGCCAGATCATTCAAACTCCTAAACGACGAAAATCCACCAAAAAAATCTTTCAGCGAGATGCTATCAGGTAAAAACAAAAACAATGATACCATAGTAACTATTTTCTCTGTTTTTACCCAGGAACAGAAGAAAAAAGAGAAAAATGCCAGTAACATTATAATTAATGGGTTACAGCTGCCAGCAACAATAGATATAAACGGGAGTGACAATGAAGATCTAAGTCATATAAAGAAGATAGCAGAAGAAATTGGTGCTCCAATTACCAAAATAAGACGAACGAGACGACTAAAAAAAAGAAAGCATAACAACGAAACTACTAACATAGTTAACCAGGCAGAAGAGTTTGAAACAGCGAAACCACCGCTAGTTGTTGAACTAGTGGACCAAGAAGCTGCACAAGAATTTCTCAGAAAAGGTTGGAAACTCAAAAACTCTATCAACTATAGTAATCTTTATATCAACAGAGATAAAACGGCAATTGAAAGAGAAAATGAAAATAATCTTCGCAAAATATGCAAGGATAAGAATAAAGAACTACCACATGAGGAAGTAAAAAATGGTGTTACTCTACGTTACAAGCTCGAAAATGACAAACGTAAATACTATGCCGTCAGAGATGGTAAAACAAAGATGATACTAAATAAGAATGACCGTAATCAAGACAAAATTAGATCAATCGGACTATAGCAATCCATATACAACGTGATCACATGTAATGTAATCCAGTCAAACAACCACACATCGACAATATCTTCACCAACAACTAGACCTATCAGTTCTGCCAATGGTAGCACTACAGTATCATTATTAACAGTAACCTCTCCGACAACTATAAGCACCAATAGTGCACCAATTATTTTTGCCAACAGTATTTATACGGCAGCACCATTGCCAACGACCCTTTAGACAATCACCAAAAATAGTGTAACGATTAGATCCGACAACGTTGCTGCTTCAGCAGCACTATCGACAACAACCCCTCTGACAACTCAAGACACTAATTATGTATCAACAAACAATGGTAAACCTCTTTCTATATTAAGCTGCTACTATACAAATGCCGCGTCCCTAAATTTCGATAAACTAGCAGAGCTATCTACACTTGCTTCTTCCAACATCATTCATGTAATTTTTGTAACTGAAACTTGGTTCTCAGAAACATCAGCACCACTTTTAATAGGATACAACCTCATCCGTAAAGACCGAGCTAATGGTTATGGGGGCGTTGCAATATACATTTTAAATAATCTTATAGCATGTCAAATTGGACCTGATACAGTGCCCGGACTCTCACTCCTGTTGTCTGAACAACTCTGGGTTTCATTCACTATAAACAACTATTCTTTCTTACTCAGTGCAATATATAGGCTACCTCTTACTGTCAACCACCGAAACAACAATCTAATAGATTCCGAAATAAATAACAACATCAAATTGGCTGCAAATGCTGTTAGAAAAAAATAATTCTATGACCTACTAGTAGTTGGTGATTTTAACTATCCTTATGTAAGATGGTATCGAGATGGATCAGCCAATTTTCTTGAACCTGACAACAGCCCTGAACACATTTTCATCAAAATGTTAGCTGATGAGTTTCATCTCAACATGTACTCTTTCCCACCTTTACAACGGCAGATGGCTCACAAAAAAACACGCTTGATTATATTATAAGTGAAAACTTACTCAGTGTGTTGAACATCATACCAGGTCCCCCTTAGGTAATGCCCGCCAGCCTCATCTGAGTCTACTTTGGAATTATACTCTTCCGACCAATTTGGTATATAAATTTACCAGCTCCAATTTAAACTATAGAAAAGGCAACTTTACCGCTTTGTCAGCTAAATTATCAGATATTGACTGGCCATCATTTCATGCCAACAAAAATATAAACGAAGCTTATGACACCTTTATGTATATTTACCATAAACTGTGAATTGAGTTAATACCAACTTTAAGACCTCATCTAACTCGAAAAACGATAGTGCCTTGGATAAACAAAGAGGTCATGGAACTATCTAGATTAAAGTCACGACTATGACATCTAAACACAGCTAATAAATGGAGGTCCCAAGACTTAAAAACACGTTACAATCAAGTAAAAAATAAATTAAAGAAATTCAGCAAAAATGAACGAAATAAATTTGAATTCAACCTCGCTTGCGATTAAATAAATCCTAAACGTCTGTTTGCTTATATCAATAATAAAAACAAGAGTAAAGTTGGTATTAGCGCTTTACTAAACAGCTCCGGTCAAATAACAATTGACAAAAAACAACAAGCAAACATTCTTAACAAACAGTTTGAAAGCGTCTTCAATTCAGCGTCTAGTCCAATACTTGGCAAACCTTTTAACAAAACCACCAAAAAAATTAGCAATATTAGCGTTAATAAAAATCAAGTTGAGAAACTTATTAGTGAGATGAACCCAAATAAAACCCAAGGACCTGATAATATTTATCCAATAGTCTTAAACAGATGTCCATCAGAATGGGCAAAACCTTTATCCATACTATTTGATCAATTACTTGACCAAGGCGAAGTTCCGGCATGGAAAATAGCCAACATCACTCCTATATTCAAAAAAGACTTGACCATTAAACCGAGCAACTTTCGACCTATCAGCCTCACCTCTGTTACTTGAAAACTACTAGAAAATATAGAAAGGCAAACCATCTTAGCTCACCTTGTTGACAATAATTTGATTTTACAAGAACAGCACGGTTTCGTTCCCCGTAAGTCATGATCTACAATTTACCTTGAAACGATGGACTACTTAACAAAAGCATCCGCTAATCGACTATCGGTAGACTTGCTCTTCCTGGACTTCGCCAAGGCCTTTGACAAGGTTCACCACATGAGTCTAATCTTGAAACTAGAAGGATACGGGATCAACGGTCAAATTCTGGAATGTTAAAATCCTTTTTATGCAACCGTAAACAAAGAGTAATCCTAGGCGATGCCGTATGGGACTGGGCACCAGTCTCCAGCGGTGTTCCTCAAAGGTCGGTATTGGAACCACTACTCTTTGTTATCTTTATAAATGACTTGCCAAATGTAATTAGTTCAATCTGTAAAATATTTGCTGATGATACTAAACTGCTTGCCCCAATTCGACTTAATGAAGAGCAGAATGATTGTACTGTGCTCCAAAATGATATTGACGCTATAACGGAGTGGACAAGAACATGGCATATGAGGCTAAACATCACCAAATGCAAAGTTCTTCACATTGGTCGTTTGAACTAAAACCATACCTATATAATGCTCGATGTCGATAAGTTGATTCAACTTAGTTTGGAATCTAGCTCATCAGAACATGGCTTAGGCATCATAATTAGCAATAACCTCAAACAAAACGCCCAGGTTTGCACTGCTATTTCTAAAGCAAACAAGATGCTTGGGATGCTTAAAAAGACATTTGTTTTCCGCAATGTAGAACTTTGGAAAAAATTATTCATAATGTACGTGCTTCTTCATGCTGAATTCTCTGCTTCAAGTTGGAACCCACATACGATTAGGGATATATATGTATTAGAGAGAGAGTCCAAAGAGGCGCTACTAAGATAGCCCACTGTATAAAGCATCTACCTTATGAAAGTAGATTAGGCATTTTAGACTTGACCACCCTTGAAGAAAGACGTCACCGTGGTGACTTAATTTAACTTTTTAAAATCGAATCTGGAAAAGAAATAGTTAACTGGCATCACACCCCGATCCGTTCTGCGCCACGCCATGGACATATAAGTTGACTGATCAAGGAGATAGTTAGAAATAATAACAATAGAAGCAACTTTTTTACAAACCGAGTTGTTAACAGCTGGAATAGTCTACCGGACAAGATTGTTAATGCTGGAAGCCTAAACGCATTTAAAAACCAGTTGGACAGGTTCCAACAAAACCGCCAAAGTGCCATAAAGTGGCACTGTGGCGGTTTTGTTGGAACCTGTCTGTGACCGCAATGTGACCGCAATGCAACACGATAAAGTTGCATTGCGGTCAACATATTAACTGCTATATATGCTACAGGTTATGCCGTTTTTTGTGTTTAATTCGATGGAATTTAAAATGCAAAATAACAATATAAAATTATCTTATAAGTTGCTGCAAGCATGTTATTGTAGTGATATAACAAAATAGTCGAAAGTTTCCTTGATTGGAACATTGAAGTTTCTCTTACCTAATTAGTAATAAAATCAAAGAGTTGTAAAAGTAGTTCGAGTGCAATTAAAAAAATACTTAGTAACAACCATAAACTTAAAAAATAATACTTTATTTAGTGATTTTTAATCAATAAATTTAGATAACGTCATAACAGTTAAAAATTTATACAATTTTTTTTTGTAGACTTTAAATTTATCAGGGTAATACTAATCCTATAATAAGTTTTAAATTAACTGTTTAAATTTTCACTGTAAAGATGAAAATCATTTTTTACAAATTTTTATCAATTTTACTAGATTTTTTCTTTTAAAAAAATAGATTGTTCTGATGAAGGAATCAAAGTGTTCCAATTTGGGGAACCAGTTGCCTTAATTGGAACAAAATGGTAACTTTGCAAAAACAAATTTGTTTCCAATACCAGTGCAATCAATTAAGTCAAATTGTGATTAAAAGTATAGTAGGGATGTCTGTTTGTATTAATCAAACCATAAATGCTTTCATAATTAAGCCATCTTTGGGTAATAAATATTTATTCCTAAAGTGTGTATATATATATATATATATATATATATATATATATATATATATATATATATATATATATATATATATATATATATATATATATATATATATATATGTGTGTGTGTATATATATATATATATATGTGTGTATATATATATATATATATATATATATATATATGTGTGTATATATATATATATATATATATATATATATATATATATATATATATATATATATATATATATATATATATATATATATATATATATATATATATGTGTGTATATATATATATATATATATATATATATATATACATGTATATATATATATACTAGGATACCTCAGAACGAGATTATTTTTAAAACAAAAATACGTATCTCGTTAAATTTGGTGCAAATACATAGAAAATTGGTATTAAAACATACCTGACTATTCTAGACCCTCCCTCACGGCTCATTTTTGTGCTCATTTTTTGTCAAAATTTGCTGATTTCTGTGAAATTGATTGAGGGTCTAATATAAACCAATTTGGCTGAATTAAACGAAACAATTTACTACACTACATATATTTTGCATTTAAAATCATACATATATTTGCTTTTGTGTTACTACCAAGCATTTCTTATTCAAAATATCCCTAAAAAAATGTTTTTTGGTTATAAGTATTGTAGATTGCTTGCTGCTTTAATTAGTTACGTATTTGAAAATAAGTATCATTGACATTTTAAAATTCAAAATAAAAATTTAAGTAACTGAACAAGCATCTTGTGCAATAACAGTTTGAGCGATAAAGCTACGCCTGATTTTTCAGGTATGTGTTGCATAGAAATAAAAATAATGTACAGTTATCGATTAGGTTTCATGATATTTTGTATTTACCTGAAAAGAGGTCATGGTCACTAAAACACATATTTATCTCTATTTCAACACCAATCCCGTAACTCATTGTACTCTGTAAGATAAATAACGCGCGCTTATTTATAATATTTATATAGTACTGGTAATACTATTTTAATAAAAACCTTTATGGTTTAGGAACGCAATTTCCAATGGGTATGGATATCTTGCAACACTTTAAATGTTGTCAATCAAATATGCCAAATGGAATTACAAAAAAGTTGGATATTCTATATTGTCCTCCAAAGTCAAACTTAAAGGTTGATAGGTGTCAACTAGTTGAATGTGAATGTATTATGGCAAAAGTAAAACATCCATGGATTAAAGCAGGGTTTCCAGTTATTAGCGACGTAAATATTCGAAAAAGTTTAAAAAATCTTAAAAAAAATTCGAGTTTATTAAAGAATGTCAAAAGAAACTCAAAGCAAGAAATTAAAAATCAAATAAGATTTGAAAATTTTGTCAAACGTATTTTTTGGATAGGAATTTCAGAACTAAAAGATTTTATTCAAAATGACAAGCTAAGATCTAATGAATCTAAAATCAATGATTTACAATTCTTAGAAAATCAAGAAGGTCCAAGATTATATCATTTGGGTCCTCTTGACACTAAATATACTAAGAAAGTAACTTGATTTTGTTTTGGTTGTGAGAATTTGCACAGTGTAAGTTTTCTTTTTTTAATGTTTAGGCAATTTTGCGTGAGACCTTAATAAAATGATGCTCTCAAGGTAGATGAACTATTGAGTTACTTTACTATATGGAGTGAAGCATTACTATATAAAATAATAATTTAACTAACTTTATTTTGTTTTTGGATGTTGATTCTCGTCCACACATTAAATTTTTAAATAATATACTTTTTATAGTTTGATAAACTTATTAAATATAACTTTGTGTTTTTGTCACTCTAACAACTTATAACTAATAACTATATTTTTATAAAAGGTAAAATCATTAAATAAAAAGAAGTGCAAAAATGCAATCAAAAATGGATCACCGAGTAAAATCTTAAAATTTTACGAAGAAGACGTTAGCAGTAATGATGAACTAATTTCAGATGAACTTTTCTGATTCTGACTTCGAGGCAAATGGATAAAAAGAAAAATGAAACCAAGCAGTACAAAAATTCGGGCCGACATTCCTAAAGATATTTATTCCGGAAATGTTGCTTTAATGGCAAATGTTAATAACATCTCTCCTATGGTTCTGCAGAGAATTACAACGGTCGTTGTTCATGATGTAGGAGTAGACATGAACGCAATCAAGCCTGTCAACTGCAGCTAAAAGAATGAAAAGGGAAAAGAAAGAAATTTTGAATATTGCTAAAGAAAATGTTAAAACAAAAGTACGTTTATCTACATATCCATGTGTAACTTATTTAGATGGAAAAACTATATTTGAGACAATTAAAGGAAAGAAACTAAAATGCGAGCGACTAACTGTACTAGTAAATATAAATGGCGAATCACACTTGTTGAGTGTGCATTCTTTACCATCCTCTTCAGGAGACGATCAATATATAGGAATAATACAGTTGCTAGATGAATGTGGTATTAAATCAAATGTTGGTGGATTGTGCTTTGACACAACAACAACAAATATTGGTATTACGAAAAAGTTTGTTAATAGAATTATCTATGATTTAGGTAAATACATTCTGCAGCTTGATTACAGGTACCATGTTACAGAGCTTAGAAGAAATCATTTTCAGAAACATGTTATTCATGAAGAATAAATAAGACCAGAAAATCTTTTTTTTTAAAGGATTAAGAAATAAGTTTGATAATCCAGAGTATCATTACAATCTTGAAAACAAAATAAGGTTTGATTGGTCATTAAAGGCTGGTACTGTAATCGAAAAAGTAACAACAGAGCCACTCGAATATTGCAAAATTAACATTTAAAAGAAAAATATTGTTAGGGAAGACAGAAAAAAACTAGCTTGTAATTAATTATTTATCTAAATCAGAAATTGTTAAAATAAACAAACCAGGAGCAGTTCATCGTGCAAGATTTCTTAGCTCAGCGCTTTATTATACAAAGATGCCAAGTAAAAGAAGCTTTAGATAAAGTCATTGACTCAATATTAAAACACTCTTGATACTTAGACTCAACTTTGATACCTCTTTCGCTTCTAGATTATAAAGTTCCTGATAAATATAAAACACTAATCGCTAAATCAATTATATCTTACAAAATGCCATCTTAGAAGGCATCTGATTACAAATTTGAAAATAAGTTGAAAGTGGATATCAAAGAGATAATCAACCTAGATAGCACAACGGCTAGTAATCCACCAAATTTGGCGGTGTTAGTTAACGAGTTTTCCTACTTTATTTTTGCAGTAAATAGGTTTACAGAAAAGAGAATACGCAATTGGTTGTCAGTTCCACCATTTTTCTGGCACACTCAATCATATTACAATTAGTTTTTAGCCTAAAAAATTGATTATAGTAAACAATCATGCAAAAAGAAATGTACGCATGATGCAGGAGTTTATCCTTGGATACATTAGTGAAGCAGAAAAAAAAATGAGACTTATAACCATAGACAAAGTTTGTTATGCCATGAAAAAAAAATCAGAAAAAAAGCTCCAGCAAGATGACAAAAAGGAATATGGAAATAGGTTTAAATAACATTAATAATTTCAAGAAATTCAAAAGTGATTAGAAAACTTTTTTTTCTTTTTTAGACTTTTTTGTAAGATAAATAGAAAACCTACTTTTTATTATAATTGGCGTGAGTAACTTAAAAATTGATTTTGGAGTAAAAACTTAAATCAATTTTTATTTAGTAAAAAATGAGGAGTGACCCTGGGGTTGATAAGGGTAAGGGAAGGGTAAGGCATTACTAAAAAATACATTACTAATTGAAGTAACAATATTATCAACCAAAAAATATTTTTATTACACATGGCCGTCGACACCGGGAGGAGAGGGGCGTGCTCCCCTCCTTGTTTTTTTCGAGAACCTTTTTTTTTGTATATAAAATTGAAAAATGGCCCCCTTTTCACTTTTAAGGCCGGTTCAATGGTCCTGTTATATTAGAAAAATGTATTTGCATACTCCAAATGCTTTCTTAGTATCACAACAAACTCACTAATTTTGTGAATTTACGGATAAATTGAATAAAAAATATTCGGTAATAAAACCATAACAATAACACGTATGATTTTTAATGCAAAAAAAATATTTTATTATTTTTGACTTTATTTTTTGACGAGTCCTAATATAAATGAAAATAAAATTGCTTTCAGCTATGACAGACTCAAAAGTAGCAAAATAAAATGTTAGCTTAAAAAAAGTTTATTAAATTAACATTTTTTGTTTAAAAAAAAACAAAAGTCTACCTTAAAAAGTTGCTTTATTCCAACTTTGTTGAAGGATTTTGAACAAAAAAAAATCTTTTTATTACTTTTAACTTTAATTTTGAGTGAAAAATGAATATATTTTTTTTAAATCAGCATGTTTTTTTTTATTTCTCAGGAAAACATCCATTATACGTTAGTCTTTAAAAAGAGTTTCGCTAATATTAGATATTTTGAGATTTTTTCGGACCCGTCAAAATTATTGGGTCTAAGAAGAATCTAAAAAACTCGTCCAAATTAAGAATTATATTTATCTTTTCTTTTATGATTATTAGAATATTATTTGTGTCTCAGGAATGTTTATTTTCAAACTTTTTTTTTTGCTATGAATATCGCTTTACTCTAATGACGAAGCAATAAATTGTTCAGTAAGAAAATTAACTTCACTCAAGTAGTCTCGTGTCACGTACACAAGTAGTCACGTGTTGATGAATTCAACCTATTATTTAACTGATTACCTTCAATATTAAATGTTGTTATTTGGGGAAACGAAGAAAAAGTTTCTAATTATTCAAAATATTGAAAAAAATTGTTTTTTTCTGGGTTTTTTTGATTTTTAATTTCAAATAATAAAATCTTATTCTTCCATTTGACTAAAATTTGTTTATAGTTATTTTTGGTTGATGGGTTTTATCTTTCTATTTTTACGCCTGATGGGTTTTGTCTTTCTTTTTTATGTCTGATAGGTTTCGTCTTTCTTTTTTTAAGTCTGATGGGTTTCGTCTTTATGTCTGTATTTGTGTTTGTTTAAAAAAAAAAGTTATAATTTTTGTTGGTGACATCATTCATTTATGACAACAAGTTTACAAAGATCCCTTTAAAAAAGAAAGTTAACAGTTTGAATAAATAAGAATGCTTAATTTAGCAAAATAAAACAAGCATTATTTTGCGTTATGTATATAACGTAATTTATATAGAGTAATTTAAAAAAAATAATAATCAAGAAAATTTTTAATGTAGATTTTAACTAATGAGTTTTTCAGGTTAAAAAAAAAATTGAAACAAGTTTTGAGAAAACTTTTTAAATTTTCTAAAGTTTTATTTTTAATTTTGATCATAAAAATCCAAATGAAAGTATATCCAGATAAAAACTGATAAAAATTCATAAACCTAAAAAAACGGACAAAACCTAAACAAATGAGACAAACTAACTGAACAACTACGTGTTGTTGTTTTTACTCAAAGTAAAAAAATATCAACTAAAGTTATTATTGTAATGTTATCAACGAGAATATTGCAAAAAAGTTTTTGATTGCTGAAATTATAAAAAAAAAAACAAAAAAAAAAAACTTCTTTGAAATACTTGGAAAAGAAAAACATCGTACGAGGAAGAAAACATGTTACCTGGAAGAAAAAAATTGATGATGCATATAGAACAAGAAAAGCCTAAAGAATTAAACTTCTTCAACTAAAAATGTTTTTATGAAGTATTTATTTCCAAAACTTTTGTTCTTTTTAAGTTGTGTGATTTTTATTATTATTATTTTTTTTCTTTTACAACCAATAAATTTACACATCGTTACGTTTTAACTACATGACATAATATAATACATCGTAAAAAATGTAACATAAATAATAATTCGTAAAGCATATCGTAATAAAATGTGGTTTAACAAGTATAACTAAGTATAGCGTAAATTAATAGTGTTTCTTATTATAAAACCACTATTTTTTAAAAATAAATGAATAAAAATAAAAAAAGTAAAAAAAAAAAAAAGGGCAAGAAATTTTTTGTTACTTCAGATATATACATGCTGTTGTAAAGGAAAGCTTGTAGAAGTCTATAAAGACTTATCATCGAGTACCTCTTTAAATGGTTAAAGTCTATTTCATTTTTATATATTGTCAAAAGTGATTAAACAATACACAGTCAATGATACACAAAAATATTTTAGTATAAATTTTAATGTTAAGTATAATACATGTCGATATAATTTATGATATTAAGTATTAGGTGTTTTAATTTATTTTTCAATTTGGCACAATGGTTTAATACTTTAAGTTCTATATTTTTGGATATTATTTTGTTATATAGGTACGGACCCCGGTAGCAAATAGAAAACCATGAGAACTTTTGTTCTTTTAGGCAGTGTGAACATGCCTGTTGCTCTTGTTATATATCTATTAGAGTTTACTTGAAAGAAGTTTTCTAAACAATGCGATGGGACTAGTCCAAGTTTGTATTTAAGCATAAATAGTACATTTTGGTAGATGTTGATTTGGTAAACATTTCAAAGTTTTTAGTAAGGGTTCAGCATGGGTGAGTTTACCTTCATTATTAGCTAATCTTGATGCATGTTTTTGAATTAAATAAATAGTACTCAATTTGGATTTGCATGTACTTGCCCATGTAATATTAGCGTACGTAAGATAACTTTGGATGTAAGAAAATTACTACCAAAATACATTTAAAATGATATTATTTTAACAATTTGTTAAATAAAAAATATTAACTATAATTAGGGTTATTATTTACAACGAAGATTGTTATTTATATCTAATTTTTAGGAAGAATATCAATTACTATCTTAAAAATTACAAAGCATTGTATATGGCCACAGGGCCGTCGGGGGGGGGGGGTATCTAGCCCCCTTACGAATTTTATTAGTCGGCGAATTGGATTCTAGAGTCAGCAAAATTGGATTTAAAGTTGGCAGCCGGCAAATGTTGGAAAATAAGGACCTTTTTTTTTGACTTTTGTCGGCAAAAAACATGCGCAGTACCCCCCCCTCCTTTAAAATCTTTTTAGGACGGCCCTGTATGGCCATTTGTTACTCTTTCGGTAACTTGAGTAGCTTCAGACAAACCGAAGTGCAAACTCTACTTACTTCTTGTAATCTAAAAAGTATACGTGACTTTTTTTTCAATTACCAATTCGTTATTCTGATGAAAGATAATTTTTCTTGGGTGCATAAAAAACTATCGTAGAGATATATATGAAAACCAAAAATACTTGAGCAAACTGGTAAATGTAAACCTGGCATTAAGCTGTTAAGAAATTTTCATTTATTTTTCAATAGTACTTGTGAAATTTTTATCAAACAAATAAGATAAAAAAAATTATGCACTGTTATGTTTCACCCACTTTTTGTTCGCTGTAATGTGACTTTTGCTACCAGTTTAGTGACACGTCCACTCGTACTCTGTTTACTTAACCTAGTTATTATTGCAAGTATTATCCATACCTTTTTCATATTTTTTTGATTTTTTTGGTTATTGTTGGTTTTACCTTAAGTTCTAACAACTCCATTAAATTTCTTATAAGTGCAAGTGTTTCATCAAAGAAATTTTAGTTTTCTTTTCATAAATTCAAATGCATTGTTGCAAATTAACAAATTAATTTGTTTTCACTGAAGACAAAATGATAGAAATCTTTATTTGACTTGATTATTCTAAATATTTCCTATCGATTATTCTTACATTGCTCAGGTTATGCTCTAACAGCCTATCTAATTAAAAATAATGAAATTTGAGAACCACTATAAGGAAATAAAAATCTGTAAAAGAGAAAAATAATTTTGAAACTAAACATTGTTACAGAGTATACTCGATTTAACACATAAGTAAGCGATAACACATAAGTAAGCGATAACACATAAGTAAGCGATACGCAAGACCAATAGGCTATCCCGACATAAGTAACAAAGTAAATAAGATGGCATAATCACCTAATCTAAAACTTTTTCCCATATGCTAAACTCCTCCCTTACTTTAATTAGTTCAAGTAACTAACTAACTTTTTTAAATCAATATTTTGGAGCAACAGTTATGTACTTGGGATACAGTCAGTCATTTGACTGCATTCGAAGTCACAGTCATGCATCACAATTCATTTCACAGTAATGCAAAAGCAACCGCGAGAACAATTAAATTGGAAAACGCCTGGACTTGTGTTTGGAGGTAATTTTGTCTTATTGTTGCAAAATATAATGTTTAAATGGAACCTTTGAATATAATCTTTATGTTTTACTTCTAATTTTTAAAAAAAATTTCGGACCAATAGTTTTTATGCATGGTATGCGTATTTTTCAACTTCTCAATTAATTTGATTTAAAACTTTAAAATTTTATATAAAAAAAATTAAACTCAAAAAAATGAGAGCATAAAAATTATATAAGAATATAAAAATTGAAATTGTTGTTTTTTATATTTTATTTAATCTGCTATTATAGTGTTCACTTAACCATTCTTTATCACAAAACTTTGTGATTTTCTACGAGTCTCCCCATATTTTTACAGTTTTTTTTTTCAATTTTTAATAGTTATTTATACTTTTTTGTTTTATTTTTCACTAATGTACAAATTTTAAAATAATCTTATAATAATATGAGGAAAAAAAAACCGAAAAGGTTTTTTTAAAAGGTCAAACAACTCAAGCTGTTACGGCAAAGCAACAATCTTTTACCGCCACTAATTCAATTTTTGTAGCCACCGCATTAAAAAAACAAAAACATTTATAACAAATATTTCATAAAAATGGAGGATATAAAAAATTCCTGGCAACGTAATTGTAGTTTAAAGTAATATTTAACAAGGTATTCTAAAATAAGATGACAATCGTAATTTTAAATCTGTCTAAAAATTTAAAACAATTTAACTTTCAATTTTTTGATCTTATATTGTACTTTATTATTAATTGTATATTATATACAATTTATCATAAGCCTTACTAAGGTCAAAAGATTGAATGTTAAATTATTTTTAATTTTTTTAACAAATTTAAAACTATGGTTTTCATCTTATTTAGATTACCTTATTACGTATTACTTCATACTACAATTACTTTTCCATGGATTACTTTATAACATATGCGATATTATATACGAATTAAAAATAGTAGGTGTTATCTACTATTTTAATACGCTATATAGTATATAGCATATTAAAATAGTCGATAATACCTACTATTTTTAATTCGCCTATAGTATAAATATTTATTTATATATAATATAGTATATTAAGTGTGTTATTGAAATTAATAATTTTTTATTAAAAAAGAGTATATTTCTCAACAAAAACAATTTTATTGCTATTACAATAACAATGTTTATAACATTATAATTGTTGTATAATATTGTTAAACAACATTTTAAATAAATGTTGTTAATAATATTGTTACTAGATAAATAGTGAAGAAATTTTATTTTTATGTGATATTTTATTTATATTATACAATCATACTGATAAAAGTAAATTTAACAATATCATTGTAATACAATAGTATTTTAACTATTATAATCCAATATTTCTATAATACAATAAAATAAAATAGTTATTAAAATTTACATTAATATTGTTAACAAATAATTTTATTATATATATATATATATATATATATATATATATATATATATATATATATATATATATATATATATATGTATATATATATATATATATATATATATATATATATATATATATATATATATATATATATATATATATATATATATATATATATAACAATTGATTGATTAATCATATGCACAAACATGTATAAATTTATGTATGTATGTATATATTATATATATGCAAACATACATATATTCATATATACATACATAAAATCCTTGTTTTTAGTGATCTTATTTTTGTTACATAAATTTTTAAAATAGCTTGTTTAAATATAACTGCAAAAAATTGATGTGGAAATTTCAATATTATGTTTTTGATCATAATGCTATCCCCCTGTTAAAGACATTATTGATATTGTACCATCAAATTGTTTAAGTTGGAAAACTGATATTCTTAACACATTTTATTTTCTTACTCTTAAAATGCGCAACTTTTTATAACTTGTTATAAAAACAAAATCAAATTTGTTTACTTTTTAATCCAAATATATTCTTTTATCACACAATGTTTGAATAAGAGATGTGAAGCTATTTTGATAATAATTTTAAATTACTATTTTTCTGCATCAAATTTTTAATGTTCTTTTATTTATAGATTGTTTTAATAAACAATAATTTAAAATGTTTTATTAAGGAAGTATCTTCTATTTATATACATGAGTATTTATGCTAATTATGTGCTTATGTTTTTTCTGATACTCTTAGCAAAAATAAAAAAAGTTTGCTAAATAATAAATTAAATATTTTTTTTGCTGTGATTATGGAGGTAAGGGTCTTAAAAAATTTTAATGATGTTATATTTTTTATTTAAAAATTTTTATTAATCTTTTAATCTCTTAATTAAATATAGATTAAAATTTCTTATTTTTTATCTTATTTTTATTTTAAAGGAAAGTTATTTACTTGGAACTATAAAATATTCTCTTCTAGTAAAAGTCTAACTTTATTTTTCCAGGATTCAGGAATTTATGTTGGTTTTGCAAATCTTCCAAATCAAGTACATAGAAAATCTGTTAAGCGAGGTTTTGAGTTCACTCTAATGGTCGTTGGTGAATCTGGTTTAGGAAAATCTACATTAGTTGATAGTTTATTTTTAACAAGTTTATATTCAGATAGGCATCTACCAGATGCTGCTAAAAGAATTGAGAAGACAATTTCTGTTTCAACTTCAACAGTTGAAATTGAAGAAAAAGGTGTCAAGTTAAAATTGACTGTTGTTGATACACCAGGTTTTGGTGATGCTGTAAATAATAGTGATAGGTACAAACACTCTTTATTATTTATTTTTATTATTTGAACAAATACTATTATTATTTTTTGTTTAAATAAAAAACTAATAAATATTTAGATTGTTATTATTATTGTTGTTATTTTTATTTTTGATGTTATTATTATTGTTGTTGTTATTTTTATTTGATATTATTATTATTTTCTTTGTTATTATTGCTACTGTTATTTTATTGGCTCTATGCATTTAGCACATACAAAAAAAAAAAATTTTTTTGAGATGCATTTTAAAAGTATAAATAATTTTTAATGGGATTTCAAAAAGTTTTTGTTCCAGCAAAAATTTAAAACTATTTGTGGAATTTTTACTTAAGGATGTTTACACTTATTAACATTATTAATTTGAAATACCTAATTTTGACAATATTATTATTAAATTTAAAAATAAAAAAAAATTTGTAGTTAGTAACATAAAAAGTAGTTAGTAAAATATAAAGTATAATAACAATAGTAATGATAAATGATTTAAAATCAATATTAAAAGCAATAATAAAAATCATTTTGAAAAGTTATATTTATATTTTTGTTATAAAGGTAACTAAAAGTTAGTATACATTATTATATTATTAAGGATATTGGAGACAAGATCTAAAAATCGGTTCCAGCTCCTTTAAAATTTGCTCTGGAAATATATCTAAAATATTTTTGGTCTAACTTTGGCTTTGAAAGTATCTAAAATATCAGGTTTGAGTGAAGATTGCTTGATATAAACTTAGATGCAAAAAATAGTCTCTCTTCACCTGCTTGTTAGATAAGCATACAAGTGACCACTCTGCCCACCTTTTGTATCTTTTATGCATAATATTCAATTCTCGTAAAAGCTGATTTCACTTTTAAGCATTTTATTTCTTCCATAACCTTACAGCTGTCAATAAAATTGGTAATAAAAATATTTTTATCTGAAAAATTAATTTTGACAAATTAAAAATTTTTTAAACTTTTAATCTTCTCCACCACAATTCACCTAAAACTGAATGAAGTGAAAAAACGACAATATAAACTGCAACTTAAAATTTTTTTTTCTTCTTCTTAAGTCACAAAATCTAATATTTAATTTCAAAAATTAGGCTCCAGAGGCTTCTGAAGAATTATTAACAGCGGCAAAATAAAAAATAAATGCAAATCTGTTATTCTTCCTCTTTTGCATTGTTCAAATTTTGTTACCTAACCTAAAGGCAAAGCTGATTTGTTTGCTAAAAACTTTTCATCTATCTCATCTCTTAATTCCGCTAATCACATCCTACCTGATATAGCCAACAAACAAGTTGATCCATTGCAAGACATTCGATTCACTCCAGCTTTTGTATCTAAAGTGATTTCCTGCTTAGACTCTTTACAGTTTATGGCCTGCACAACATACCTGTTACAGTCTTGCAGAAGTGTTCTCCAGAGCTATTGTTTATACTTAAAAAACTATTTAATAAGTGTTTATCTGAGTCTTGTATTCCAGCCTGCTGAAAAGCAGCATCTATTATCTCTATTTTGAAAAATTTTGGAGAGCAATCTGACTCGCCTAACTGATCTCCCCATTAGTCTTCTTTCTATCATAAGCAAGGTTTTTGAGTCTTTAATAAAAAAACACTTAATCTCTCATCTTGAATCCAATAACTTACTTTCTGATCATCAATATGGATTTCGATTTTCGTTTTACTGCTGATTTGTTGTCCTTGACAGACAGCACTCTTTTTCATTTCCTGTAACTTGAGGGGTTTTTCAAGGTTCTATCCTTTGCCCAATACTTTAAACTTAAATTTACATTAATGATCTGCCAAAAATTCTCACAACTTAGGTGACATTGTTAGCTAAACTATGCTACCTTTTATTATTGTCTTTATTAGGAGCCAACACTCTCTGATTGTTTGAAAGGGCATTTGAGCTTGAAAAGGATTTCACTTCTGCTACAGCATGGGGCTCTCTGTGGCTGGTGAACTTTAACTCAGATAAAACTCAATATTTTTTTTAGCTAATCATTATCACAATAATCTAGATCTTCTTATATTTATGAGTGGTAATGTACTCCATGAGTCATCTACCCTTTGTCTTCTAGGATTAGCTCTTACTTTGGATCTTTCTTGGAAAATTTCTTCACAAACAGAAAAGTTAAATGAAATAATTCAACAGAAGAGATGATCAATTCTGATGATGTGAATATTTTCAAGAACAAGTTTGATCTTTTGGAAAAACAAAATAAAAATATAAAATATAAATGATGAAAAACAAACAAAAAAAACTTTTACAAAGGCTGTCAAATTTTAATATATACAAGTGTTAGACTCACCACATCACATTGTATGTGTACAGCAAAAAATTTATTATTATTAATATTATTTACTTAAGAATAACAAAAAAAACTCATGCTTAGATATTCTAAAATATCAAAGTGAGCAGCTAGCTAGGAACCAGCTCCACCTTGAAATATTTCAGCTCTGGCTGTTTAAAAATTCTAGCTCCAAAGAGCTTCGGCTTCAATCCAGAGTATAGATGTGCCAGAAACAGTTCAAGTAGAGTCCCCGGTTTCAGGTACCTGGAAGAAAGTACCGGGTCTGAGTCCGAGTACCCCGCACCAAGTCTATATTAAAATGTTTGAATAAAAGCTTGTGAAATCTCCAGCACTGAATTGTTTTTAAAAAATAATGCTGCTTTATTTGCACTAATTAAGTTTGCCTAAATATATTAAGTTTCTTTTTAATTAACAACCTTATTTACACTTGAGGTCATAAATTCAAATTATGTAAATGTGTGTGTGTATATGTAAAAAAAAAAAAAAAAAAAAAAAGGAGTAGCCTGCTCGACTGTAGTGGCCCCCTCGGGCCTTGGGGAGGTGAATAATTTAAAATATATATATATATCATGATGATGATGATAATGATGATGATGATGCAGGCTTGGTCGGGAAGCGGGAGCGATCGCTCTCGATTGCTGACCGGAACGGAAATAATATTTAGTTGCGAAAAGCTGGCCAGATTTTTTAGTCGTTTTGAGAACATTTAAAAAAAAAAAAAAAATGCGAAGATTAACTGGACCGATGAGAGATCGTTACAAAAAAAAAAATTAGGAAAATAAAATATCTTTTAACGCAAAAAAATTTAAAGGAAAATAAATTACGTTTAGAACAAATATTTTCAAAACATCGCTCTTTTATAATTTTTTTATAAAATTAAGCGACGTTTTTTATATTAAGTAACATCTTACGTTTACTTAAAAATGTTCTTTATTTATCAAAGTTTGCAAGTTTTAGTTTTATCTGAGCTAAATTATTTTATAAATAAAAAAGTTAATTTGTTTAATACCTATTCTTTTGTTTGTTTGAAAAGTTTAACATCTTTGAAACAATTCTTCTTAGTAAGAAAAACAAATGAAATAATTAAATCATTGAATTACTAAAGAAATTATATTTACTAGATAGAAATTAACTAAAAAAGTTAAAAATACTTTTATGGCAAGGAAGCGAAACTGCTTCATAATATGGTTAGTGATGTTTAGTGAGTGGGCTTTTTAATTTTAATTAGTATATAAAGCAGAAAAATATATAACGAGTTTTTAAGAATGGCAACTTATTCGAAAATAATTCGATTAAGTGAACCAATATCTAGAAACTTTTCTTTACATCTAATAACTTGCTATATATATTTATGTTCTGTTGTGACCTCAGGTTTGTTCATCCGCAAGTTACTTTGAATGCATTTGTGACCTCAGGCTTGTTCATCTGCGAGTTACTTTGAGCAGCCCTGGCGCAGTGGTTAGAGTACTGGCTCAGAACCCAGAGGTCCGAGGTTCGACGCCAGCTCCAGCCCAGAAAGCGACATTGGTACGGAAGGAGGCGTGAACTTCCTATTAAATGTTCTCCCGCGGTGCTCTATGATAAGACCGTAAGGACTTCTGGGAGCACCTAAATACATACAAAAAAAAAAAAAAAAAAAAAATGCATAGTTTGTGTTTAGTAACCAGAAACTTTTTACATGTTTGCTACATAATTAGTTTAATTAACTTTAATGATTATTAATAACTTCATTGAAAACGCAATTATTTTTGTAAGTCTTTGTTTACAAATTAAATTGATAAAAAATAGATACACAATATTACATTTACATAAAAAATACATACTCTTTAAATAAGTATATACTAATAAAATCTAAAATTTATAATAAATTTTCAAAATTTTGACTATTTAAATAATTTATATTTAAAACATTTATTTTTGTAAACAAATAATAATAGTTTATAAGATTTAGGCGTTTGCAGATGTGGCTCCGAGAATGAGCCATAGAATTAATAATATATTCTTATAACAATCTATGCTAGAAATCTCAAAACGTAACAAATCATGAATAAAACAATTTCTACAATATTTCAACATAATACTCTAGAACTTTATTTGGCTTAGTCCGTGTATTTTTTAACCAATAGAATTAGTTTGTTCATTAATTTGGCGGATTTTTAGAGTTCGCGAATATTCTTTTCATTCTTCCGCACCAAAATGTTTTGAGAACATTCAAGTTTTTTATGTTTCCATGTTTGTCCGTAAAACCAAAATTTATTGTTTCATACATAAACTTAAATATTCTTAAAACAACCAAAAAACCTGGCCAGTTTTTCGCAACTAAATATAATTTCCGTGGTCAGTATTTGAGAGCGATCGCTCCCGCTTCCCGACCAAGCCTGATGATGATGATGATTAGATGTTGGTTATACAACTTAGTTTCTAATGTTTTTAAATGTTTTTTTTTTGCTCTGGAATCTGGAATTCTTTGATTGATATGATAAATCATTTCATATTATTATGTGGCCCTATCTATATGAACTTCGTGCAGTGTTTCCATCTGGTGAACATATTTCATGCCTTCAATAGCATGTAGCTAAATTAGAACCTTTAGCAGAAGCTGTGATTCAATTAGTAAAAAAGAAGCAAGTTTAATTATTTTTGAACTATGATTTTCGTTTTCAATAAATTTAAAAAAATCAGCACACCTTAGGCTCTAAATATGTGTATCGAGCTAATTAAAAGAATCAATCAACACCAAAATACATCTATAATTTCTCTACTGAGAAATTATAGATGTATTTTTTTTTTTTTTTTTTTAATTTTACTTCACCTCCTCAAGGCCGAGAAGGCCACTACAGACGAGGAGGCTACTTATTTTGTGGCTATAACCCTCTCTCAACACTATAACTCCGAAACATGAACCTTGACGAACAAGGCCGCTGCGCAGAGAAACGAGTTGAGCGCGGTACTACTAGGGATGTGGTGGGGATCGAACTCGGAACCACTCGTTTATGAAGCGAGCGCTCTACCACTACACCACTACCGCATAATTATGGCCATTATCCACAATCTGTTATCGCCATTATCCACAATCAAATAAATTTTTATTATATTCATCTAAATATAATGTAAAATTAGTTGCAAAATAAATATATAAATGTTTATTTTGTGTACCGGAATTGAAAATACCCATTGAAGTTGAAGTAATAGCACAGGAGAAAGCATCTTTTAGTGAAGACATTCTTCATAACTCCTTGTTAACATTTTTAGTACCACTAAAGCAAATCCACAAATCATTGGCTAAAAGTTGTTGACAGAGAACAAATAACTTTGAACAATTATACAAAGCACTTACCATTAAGCCTACATTAGTGGATTGTGAAAGTGTTTTTTTTATTGTAATTCTTCAATAAAAATGTGTTCCAGATTGACTGCCGAAACTCTCAGTGGTTTAGTGTTTTTAAAGTATTATTTGAAGGAATCAAAATTTGACTAATTAATTATTTACTGTAATAACCACATATTAAAACCAAATGTACCTATACTGAAAACTGAACTAATATTAACTATTCATAATACACAAAAATAAATTTATTAACTAGTATTTTCATTGTTTGATTTTTTTTTTCAACAATTACTTGGCTAATCCAGGTAGATAAAAATTAAAGCGTTGATTACCTGAGTAGTAAAATCCACAAGTAGTTGTATTCCCTAATATTATAATAATACAAAAATATTTTGTTGATATATGAATAATAAATGAAAAATATTATGATATTTGTTGCTTTAAACATTTAAAATTAAAATAATTGAAATTAAAATTATAATTGAAAATAATAATTAAAGTTAAATTAAATAATTTAATAAAAATTAAGTTATTAAACATTTTCATATTTTAAGAACAAAACATAAAAATTAAGGTTACAAAAAAAAGCAACCTAGCAAATTAAATCTTATGCATAAATGCATATTTAAACTAATAACTGTTAATATTTTAATGTACTGGTTAATTGAAGTTTTTAAAAATGTTTTAGTTGGCAACCAATAGTGCAATATATCAATGAACAGTATGAAGCATACTTAAGAGATGAATCAGGGCTTAACAGAAGAAACATAACAGATACAAGAGTTCACTGTTGTTTGTATTTCATAAATCCAGTTGGCCACGGGTAATTTATAATATTAATAATTTGTTAATTAAATAATTTATAAATAGTTTGTTTTTTTTTACCTAAAAAAAAGTTGTAAATTGACCTAACTTAGGTTGAGTCAATTTATTTAGTTAGGTAAGGCTGTTATAGTGTGTTAATCCACTGATATTATCAGGTGCTGCTCTAGAGTGTTTTTAATGTTGTTAAACCCTTTTGTTGAATTTGATTTGAATCGTTTGTTTAATTTGAATTGATAATTTTTTTTGTATACTATTAGCTGCCAAAAAAAGGAGGGTGTTTTCTTTAAAAGTTGTAATGCCTGATGTCACATTGAAATAACCTGTTGCTAGGTGCTTTAGTAAATATATTGTGTTACATCAATTGACAGTTTAGGTTGGGACAGCAATCTATATACTTTAATTTTTTCTTCTTTTTCTGAAAAAGCCATATTCTATAAAGACAAGCATAAGTAGTAAGCAAATGCCTATATAAATACATTGTAGTGTGTGTGTGTGTGTGTCTGTGTGTGTGTCAGGCTTGGTTTAGAAGCGGGAGCGATCGCTCTCGATTGCTGACCACGGAAATAATATTTAGTTGCAAAAAGCTGGCCAGATTTTTTAGTCGTTTTGAGAACATTTCAAAAAGCAAAAAAAAAATTCACAAAACATTAATTGGACTGATGAGAGACAGTTACAAAAAAAAAAATAAAAAACAGGAAAATAAAACATATTTAAACATGAAAAAACTTAAAGCAAAATAAAATACGTTTAGAACAAATATTATCGAAACATCACTTTTTTATAATTTTTTTATAAGATTAAGCAACGTTTTTTATATAAAGTAAAATTTTATATTTGTTTAAAAAGGAAACAAATGTTCTTTATTTATTAAAGTTTGCAAGTTTTAGTTTTATCTAAGCTAAATTATTTTATAAATAAAAAAGTTAATTTTTTAATATCTATTTTATATTTTGCATAGTTTGAAAAGTTTAACATATTTGAAACACTTCTTCTTAGTAAGATAAACAAATGAAATAATTAAATCTTTGAATTACTATAGAAATAAACTAGATAGAAATCAACTATAAAGGTTAAAAATACTTTATGACGAGGAAGGGAAACTGCTCTACAATATCGCTGATGTTTAGTGAGTGGGCTTTTTAATTTTAATTAGTATTTAAAGCAGAAAAAAGTATAACAAGTTTTTAAAAATGGCAACTTAAGTGAAAATAATTAGATTTAGTAAACCAATATCTAGAAACTTTTCTTTATATTTAATAACTTGCTATATATATTTGTGTTCTGTCGTAACCTCAGGCGCGGTGCTTGTTCATCCGCAAGTTACTTTGTATGTATTGTTTGTGCTTAGTAACCAGAAATTTTTTATATGTTTGTTACATAATTAGTTTAATTAACTTCATTGAAAACGCAATTATTTTTGTAAGTCTTTGTTTACAAATTAAATCGATAAAAAACAGATACACAAAAATACATTTACATAAAAAACATACTTTTGAAATAAAAAATAAGTATATACTAATAAAATCTATAATTTATAATAAACTTTCAAAATTTTGACAATTTAAATAATATATATTTAAAACAATTATTTTTGTAAACAAATAATAATAGTTTATAAGATTTGTGAGCCATAGAATTGATAATATATTCTTAAATCATTTATGCTAGAAATCTTAAAACGTAACAAATTGTGAATAATAAAATTTCTAAAACATTTCAACAGAATACTCTAGAACTTTATTTCGCTTAGTCGGCGTATTTTTTGAACTAATAGAATTAGTTTGTTCGTTAATTTGGCGGGTTTTTAAAGTTCGCAAATATTCTTTTTATTCTTCCGCACCAACATTCCTATATTAATGAACAGCAATCCTCTTACTGAGTCCTCCTCTTTACATCTTCTTGGATTATCGCTTACTACTGACCTTTCATGGAAACCATATATACAACCATATATAAATTAGCTTCTGCTAAGGTTGCTTCTCTTTACCGTGCTCGCCATTTCCTTACTTCTGATTCCATTCTCTACCTCTACAAAACTCTTATTCGTCCCTGTATGGAATACTGTTGTCATATTTGGGCTGGTTCTTTTAACGATTCACTTTCTCTTCTTGACAACGACCAAAAACGCATTGTAAATGTTGTTGGACCTGGACTATCTGCTAAGCTTGAGCCTCTTTCCCATCGTCGTAAAGTTGCATCTCTTTCTCTTTTCTACAAATACTATCATGATCACTGCTCAAAGGAGTTATCATCTCTAGTTCCATCAACTAAAATTCATTCTCGTTTTACTCGTCATTCAGCTAAGTCTCATTCGTTTACTGTATCTGTCCCTGCATGCTCTAAAAACTTTTATTCGTCTAGTTTTTTCCCCGCACTTCAATCCTTTGGTACTCTCTCCCATCTTCATGTTTTCCTGACTCATACAACCTTCAACTTTTCAAGTCTTCTGTCAACCGTTTCTTTGCTCTATAACTTTGTTCTTTTTTTTTCCTAGTAACTCCTAACTTAATAGTAGTTGCTTGTAGCCTTGTTGGGAGTGAATGCAAATAAAAATAAAAATAAAAAGATGTTTTAAGAACATTCAAGTTTTTTATGTTTACATGTATGTCCGTAAAACAAAATTTTTTTGTTTCGTAGATAAACTTAAATGTTCTCAAAATGACTAAAAAACCTGGCCAGTTTTAAGCAAATAAATATAATTTCCGTGGTCAGTATTCGAGAGCGATTGTTTCCGCTTCCTGACCAAGCCTGGTGTGTGTGTTTGTGTGTGTATTTATATATATATATATATATATATGTATATATATATATATATGTATATATATATATATATATATATATATTTATATATATATATATATTTATATATATATATATATATTATATATTATATGTATGTATATATATATATATATTATATATATATATATATATATATATATATATATATATATATATATATATATATATATATATATATATATATATATATATATAATATATATATATATATATATATATATATATATATATATATATATATGTATATATATATATATATATATATATATATATATATATATATATATATATATATATATATATATATATATATATATATATATATATATATAATATATGTGTGTGTGTCAAAAAGGCAATTTAAACAATTAATCATTAATTAAATTAAAAGTTAATTATTTAAATTGTTCTTACTATTATCTTTATATTTTAATCAAGACTTTAATAAGAAAATTTTTTTTTAGGAAAGAAAACTTTAATTTCAGAAAACCTAACTCTCAGTTGATATATGGTTATGGCTATTTTAGTATAATTTATCAATGAAATTAAAGGTTGCAGGCTGTTTTAAAACATGCTATATGCATTTTATGTACAAAATTCATGTCTTTTATTGTATGTATAAGCAATTTTGGTTATACTAAAAACTTTTTTTGTTTTGTCATAATTAAAATGAGTATATCCTTTGAGAGGTTTAAATTAATATTTTAAAAGCACTGTTATGATTCATGTTTGAATAATAATTTTAATTTTATGTATTGATAAATATCTTCCAGGCTCAAGCCTGGAAGATAAAGATAGCAAGATTGTAAGGCAAGATAATACTGCACGATAAAGGGAAACAACCTTAACAGAGGTCAGTAGTGAATAATAATCCAAGAAGACGTAAAGAAAAGGACTCAGTGAGGGGGTTGCCTTTCATCAATATAACAATGTTAACAGTATTGCAGTAGTTGTTTGCAGTAAATAACTGAATTTTGTTGTTTTGTTTTTTGTTTATTTTTTTATTTGAGTTTTCATTCTATATTTTTCTATACAATGTTCTTATATTCGAAGATATTGTTGGCTTAGCATAGGAACAGCCACAAATAGTCATTAAGACTAATCTAAAGTAGCGTCCGTTATTGACCAACATTTTTGCTTACCAAAGTACTATTCAAGCGCTGAGTTGGCGGCGGCGGGATTTGAACTCGTATCGTTCAACAGTCCGGGTTTTAACTTTTCCTTTAACGCTCTAACCATCTGAGCTATCCCGCCATTGGGGTTAAAATTAACAAGCCACTGCGAGACCCTGATACAAAAGTGAGATCAGATTTAAGATCAGCGACCTGTTCTAAGCAAATCAATCAAAACTTGACTTTGATTGACTTTTTGTCAAGAAATATAAAGTCATCAGCAAATAGAGTTGTTTGCAAGATTGTTAATGTAGATAAGAAACAAAACAGGAACAAGGATAGAATTTTGAGTTACCTCAAAAGTTACTGGAAAAAAAGCCAAGTGTTGAAGGAGAAGGATGATTTTAATAAAGTGGTTAGAAAGAAATAATTTGATAATCTCAAAAATTTCACCAGATACACCATATAAAGCAAGTTTATGGAGAAGACCCGCTTACCAAACTTTATTTGAAGTTTTAGATATGTCAAGAGCAATATCCCTTGTCTCTCAGCATCCATCTAATGCATGATAAAATCTTTCAGTTACAGCAGTTTTAAGTCAGCCGTAGAGCGAAAAGATTGAAAATCTTATTGATTGTCTAACAGTACGTTATTTGACTTAAGATAGGATGTGAGAAATTTGGTTGATCAAAGACCTTGCTAATATCAGATAAAAGACTGATTGGAGGATAGTTGGAGGAGTCAGAATGTTCTCCAAAATTTTAAAATTTTCAACCACTGATGCAGGCCTTGTTTTGAGATTTTTAGCGTATCAGAAAAGTGTAACACAAGTTAACACAAAATATATTATGGCAGATGCGTATTTAAAAGTTAAATTGCGTCAGTTGCGTATTTAAAGTACTGCATTGTAATTAAATTTAATTTGACTATGTTAAAATTCATTTAAAGTTTTGATCTTTATAAAGTATCTTTAAATTAAATAATATTGTTATAAAAAAAATTGTCAATTAAATTTAAATTTGTTTTTTGAAAAAAAAAAAAATTCTTTATTTTAAAAAACTTTTAAAAAATTGTTATAAGACTATGAGAATGGTTTAACCTGTTTAACTGGAACGGAAGGAAGAGTATGGTCATAAAGTTCGATAGTTGAAATAAAAGAAAAGTTCTTTACAAATAGTTCAGCATTGTCTTTGAGAGAGGTAATAAGTCCCGTGAATTAAAGATGGAATGTTAAGGTGAGTTTCCACTCATCCATTTTTCTACGGGAAAGGGAAAGGGAACGGAAAAATAATCACGTGAGCATGCGCAGTTTTCTTTCGAACAAATAAAAACTTATTATTATTACGCATGCTCACGTGATAATTTTTTTCTTTCCTATCCCGTTCCCGTTGAAAAAACGGATGAGTGGAAACTCGCCTTAAGACTTACCTTTGTTAAGGAACCTTTGTTAATGAAAACTCCAGTAGTCTCTAGAGCCTAACTTCTGAGATAATATACAAGGTTTTGTAAACTGATAATAATGTAATAATAATTTATTGCATTAATTTCTTGCAATAATAAGAAAGAATTTGTTCTCAAAAGAGTTTTTTTTTTAAAAAAAAAAAAAAAAAGATTACAATTAGGTTAATCTGTTTAATTGGAATGGAAGGAAGAGAATGGCTATTAGATTCAAGAGTCGAGTTAAAAGAAAATTTTTTTGCAAATTGTTCTGCCTTATCCTTGGGAGAGGTAATAAGAGACCTTTGAGAGAGGTAATCTTGGGAGAGGTAATAAGAGACCCTTGTTAATGATTTTTTAAAAGTCTCTAGAGCCTAACTTCTATGATAAGGTACGAGATTTAGCGAACAGAAAATAATGGATCTTAGCATCAGACAGCACTTTTTCATATCAATTTTTTGCAATAATATATAGCTGTTTGTTCTCAAGAGAGTTTTTTTTTTTGGAAAAAGAAATAAAGATCACGATTAGATGTATCACATAAAAATGAAAACCATGCAGTTGAATGAGGCTGATAAGGAGGAATAACCTCCTGAATCCAATTCTGTCGGCTGTGCTGTGTAACCTCCTGAATCCAATTCTTGGATTCAGGAGGTTACACAGCACAGCCAACAGAAAAGGCATCAGCCTAAGGTCCAAAGTCTTACTAATAAAATTATTTAAATCGTTCACAGCCATTACAGTAAGCATTGGAAACATGTTTACCCATCAGGGTTTTCTTTTTGAGTGTATTTCTACCTTTTTCTTTTTGAGTGTATTTCTAATAACTAATTATTAATAATTTTTTAATGATAGTATTTAATCAGCAAAGGTTGTTTATAAAAAGAAACAGGCCAGCTCCTATGAAGGTACTACATGTCATTTCTAAAAGCTTTTAGTATTAATGTTTTTAAATTAATAATTAATACTCAAATAATGAATTGATAATATTCAAATCATTATTAGGACCTGGGCAAGATATAAGTGTGTTTTTAAAGATGAATTTAGTTACCATGGTAGCTGTTGTGAAACTGTAAGTCTATATTAAATATTTATCAAATATTAAGTCAAACCATAGTCATAGTATTTAACTAGTCTGGAAATGCAAGCCGTTTTCTATAGATTTTGTAAAATAACTTGATCTTTAAGGGGTGACCGGACTGAGAGTGCATCAAATGTTTTATAAATGACTTTTTGTAGCAAAGACTTTGAAAATTTGAATGAATTCGATGCTGTTTAAGCTGCTATTGAGTTGCTATTGGTTGGAGGCAGATCTCAATTTTAGTTCAAACATTTTGCTACCTATTTTATTTTATCCTAACCAAGTTGAAGAAAAAATATTTATATGTTTGTTTTGCAAGAAACGGTGTATATCACACAGTGACTCGTCACCTCAACACCAAGCACAAGGACAAGATTAATAATAAACATTTGTAAAGAATAAAAGAAAGCAAAGATTATTCTTCATCCTATTAGATTTTATAATTTAATCAAGATTGCAGTAAAGCTTGCTTCAGATAAATAGTACTTTGCTACAAGCTGACATTAAAAGTTTAAAATTAAGTATAAATATTTCAATTATTTCAAGAAGAAGTCATTACAGCTTAGTTCCTAGTAAAAATGTAACTGATTCATTTGATTGAAATGCTGAAATTTTTTACTGCTGATTAATCACTACTTATGCTACTTCAAAACATGAAAGAACATGAAGTAGCATTCAAAACATGAATGCTTTCAAAACATGAAAGAAATAATTTTTTTGTAAAATTGATTCTATAAAACTTTTTCTGAAAAAACAATTACTTTCATGTTTCGAAGTAGCAAATTTTGTCTTTGTTTATCTGACTGGTACCTCTTTTATCAATCGTATTATAATATTTAAGCATGTATCCCTCTACATTACTAAACAAAACATTCTATTATGACTTAGTGAGAATGTTTTTGGTACCTCTAATTTTACAATTGGTTTTAATTCTAACATGTCTAAGTTGTATAATGAGCAGTGTTTATCATATTTGCTTGCAGCTAAGTATGCATGATCATCTAACATTTTACATACAAGTTCGTAGATTGTACATTGCAAAATATAACCTGAAAGCTTTCAAAATTCAAAAAAATCAAACTAAATTAATATATAAAGAACATCAATTGAAAAACACCCTCTATTTTGAAACAAGAACATTAAAGAGAAAGTGAGATGACTTGAACCTACTAAAGCAACTATTTTTATAGCCACATATTTTTTAAAAATATTATTGGTATATAATTAGCTTCTAGAGTAGTACAATAAATGCTTCATGTATATTTAATAGTTTTATGGTGCAGTAACTTTATAATAAAACAATGATAAAAGATTGAATAATAAAAATAATATAATTGTCTTTTTAATTTTAAAATAATAATAACACTACTATTTTACATATCTAAAAAATATTTAGTTTTGAACAAATCTAATAACATCTTTTTTTTGTTTTGGCATGACTTGATGCTATATTACTACCACTTTATAATACCCGTGTAGCTAAATACATTACATTTCCAGCTACTAAACATGTTTTTTATTTTGTTATTATTGTAAGTCATTAAATGATGGGTTACCCTTGCAAGCACTAAGTGATTGTTAGTGTTGGAATAAATTTCAAATAAGCTATTCCATAATGTAATAAAAATTTTAATACAGCAAAAACTTATTACTTAGGCAGCAAGGTTAACACTTTTTAATTAATATTTTGTCAACTTTATCAAAAGCAAGTTTAGGTAAGATACATTCTCTGTCTTCATAGAATACATAAGCGATATGGTTCCACTGCATAAACTTACCATTCTTACATATATCTTTTCATGTATATTATGATTTATGTATGATAGTGATGCAATATTTGGTAGAAGGCTTTTGCATCATCTTTATTGC
Organism: Hydra vulgaris; assembly: GCF_022113875.1. NCBI lineage: Eukaryota > Metazoa > Cnidaria > Hydrozoa > Anthoathecata > Hydridae > Hydra > Hydra vulgaris. Next base: position 49,084,053 of record NC_061165.1, read on the forward strand.
ATCAAGTATATATTTTTTTATTTGCTATTATATAAATTGCAATACAGCATAATAAAAACAAAAATTTATATACGAGCTTTTGAATTTTAGTTTAAATATACTTTGATATACTTGCTATTTTTAAAGTATTTATTAAAATTCTAATTTTTTTTACTGATTAAGTTTTTTACTTATTAATAAAAATAGAAAAACATTTTTGCACAACATTTATTATTAGTATAGCACTTGTAAAAAAGGTAGAAGTTCTATCATAGGGTAGAATATGTGATATGCACATAGTAAGGTAAAATCTTCTACCTTTCAAGGTAAAAAATTATATCTTTAAAGCTAAAAAAATTTTTCTTCGTAAGGTAGAAAATTAAACAACAAATCATTATTTTTAATATAATTTAGGTAATAATTAAGATATAATTTTCTCTCTAAGGTAGATAAATATGTTGTGTTGAGGGTATAACACATATCTTTAAAGACACCAACATTATCTAATTTAGCTTTGAAACCATTTAAAATGATAAAATTGTACCTGATTTTTACTTGTTTCCAGAAAAAATACCAACATAGTGTAAAGAGTGATATATAAATTATTAACTAATCCAGCTAAGTAAACTATATATAGAATATAGAGTTTATTAAGCTCTATCAGCTAACATTTTAAATAAATATACTCTGAATATAATACAAAGCATTTATACCCATATGCATCCATCAAGTTATACAGTCAATGAAATTTTGCATCTATAACATATTTTCATATAGTATATAACTATAGTATATAGTATATAACTTAAATGTTTATATGATATAAGCTATATGGTTGAATAAGCATATTTATACCACTACAAACTCTACCACATAACTACATTTATCAACAGTTGATGTCTTTATTTTATGTTATATTCATCATTTTTATTCGGAATACGAAATATATATGCAATCCAAAATATTAACTTGAAATTGACTAACCAAAAAAATCACAATTTGCTCATGCCATTTCAATATTTATTCCAGAATATATGTAACTTATCTATAGCGAAATACAATGTTTACAATTTGATGCACTCTAAAGTAGGCTGAGCAGTAGTATAGAGAGGAACTTAAGTGTTTTAAGAAAACAGCCCGCGTTTCCAGACTAGTTAAATACTATGACTATGGTCAAACACAATTTAAGATCTACAAAACAGATTTTATAACACATCAATTAAATATAATTAGAATAACTTAAGTTCATTTAACCGTATTTTATAATGGCGTGATTGACGTCAATTATTTAGTTCAAATACACAGTTCTTAAGAGTATAACAGTAGTCGTGCAACAAAATGTAATTATAGCGTGATTAAAATAATCTAAACATACAAAAGTGACAAATATTTATGAGATCTAGTTCCAAAGCCTAATTTCATATTACACTGAGCAGAAACCAAAGTTTATTATAAAATAAAATATAGCAAAAACATTTGCTAAAAAATATAATCATTTTTGTACTAAAAAGTAGAAAATAAACTTTTTAATTTAAATTTAATAGTTCAGTAAACTAAAGATTGACAGGTCTGCACAAGACTTATATAGAAACATACCTGTCAATCTTTAGTTTACTGAACTATTAATTTTAAATTAAAAAGTTTATTTTCTACTTTTTAGTACAAAAAAGATTATATTCTTTAGCAAATATTTTTACTATATTTTATTTTCTACTTTTTAGTCTTTACAGAGAGTTACTATATTTAGTAATGCGTTTGTCAAGATATTTATAATTAAATCAAATTTTTTATCCTTATTAAAAAAACAGAGTATTTCCTGATTAAAGGAGCAGAATATTTTTTTTATATAAAATTTTTTTATATCAAAGTAAAATAATATAAAGTACAAATATTTCATTTGCATTGCCACCCTCGTCCTTCCACATATGTAGTATATTTTTTCAATTTTATTTAAAAAAAAAATTTTTTTCAAAAAAAAAGATTTAAAAAAAAATACAAACCTACAAGCAATCTTAGCCAAAAAATGAAAAAATATATTTATAAAAGAGAGTAAATCATATTAAAAAAAATTACAAACCCACAAGGAAATTAATCCTATTTTAAAAATGAAAAGATTTGTTAATGAAAAAAGATTACTTTTAAAAACAAACCTGTAAGCATTTTAATAGTTAATCTCTATTTTAAAGGTTAGTATTTTGTGCACCAAGGATGACAAAGAAGGTTGAGGAAGAGTTTATATCAAGTGAAAGAAAAGATTGTAAAAATGATATTTTGATAACCAAATTTCAATTCTGGCCAATCAATTTTAATTGTCAAGAATTGCAAGAGAAACCTAATAATGAAAAATTTAAATACCTTCAAAAGCAGAAAATTGAAATTATTAAGTTAGATTTTAATGTTTTTGATTACTGGAATAAAAATAGTTTTAAGAACAATTTTAGAGTATAAAAAAAAAGCATGAGAATATTAGTATAAAAAAGTTTACATGATTTCTTCTGCAATTATATTTGGTTTAAATGTTTTTATTTTTCTCTAATTAAAATATGGAATGAAATATCTTGGGTTTTTTGATTAGCCATTTTTACAAGCATGGTCAATATTTTCATGTTTATATAATATCTTAAAGAAATAAGGAAAAAAAAAGTTTTTGATCTGCTTTTAAAATTGAAAAAACTGCAATAAAAATTAAAGAAAGTAAATAGATAACCCACAAACTTGAGTAAAAATATTTTTAATGGTTGTTTTAACCGTTACTTTTATTGTTTAGAAAATATTTAAAAAAAAACAGTTTTTCATATTTTTGTACAGTTAATATAAAGCACGAATTTTGTTGATTAATATTATACTCCAATCAACATTCTTGTAGGTTCAAGGTTTTTTTACAATTTTTTTCCTTTTGACTATTGACAAACAATAAACAGCTGTGTTAATCTTGAAACTTCAATGAAAATCTGCTATTACAAAATATTGCCTGATTTTCTATTATCTATCATAAACCTCACCCACTCCCCACCCCCGAAAAAAACAATGCTTGTCCAGGTAATTTGATCTTTTGAATAATTTAATCTAGTTTTCAAACTTCTTGCAGATATCACCAATTTCTTAACTGGATGAAGGTAGTTTGGAAAAACAGAGGTGATTTTGATGGGCTAGAAAAATACTTGCACATTAGGTGAAGTAAAGGTAGATGATTTGAATAGTTACTAATTAAAGAATAAAGGTTTGAAAAATTTGAGGGGGTGACTTAAATTTAATAAGTATGAAAGGGTATCTGATGATTTTGATCCAATAAGATCATCATCATCAGTTAACTTTTTCATCTTTATGATCAAAAGAAATCTAAATTGATAGAAACTTCTTGTCCCAGTATCAGTGGTCACAAATCTATCAGTGTTTCTCAAACATGCTCTATTTAAGTAACATTTTAATAAAAATGAAATCTTTTTTTAAACTTGCAATATTTACAAATATTTTAAATTTTTAACATTGTTATACTTTTTTAAATATTTGGACTTAACGTCTCTTCTTTTACTTGAAAAAATTTGAAGCATCTCCATAAATTAATGAAAGTGTAACCCATGGTAACAGCAAAAAATTTGTTTTGAATTTTTTAAAAACAAAAAATTATTAAAATTTTGAGTTTTGTTATTTTCTTTATTTCTTTGGATTCATCACTCAAAAAACACAAACTGGTCAGAAACAATTTCTACTAGAACTTAAATTATTCATTTTAAGGTAAAAAACTGCAAAACACTTTGGCAAGCAATTAATCACTGAATTGCTGCTTTAGCTTATTGTCTACCCACAAGGAGCTAAAGGGTTGCTACCCCTTTCAAGCGAGATAAAGAAAACTCATTTACTTTGTGTAACTAATTTAATCCTTATTTGAATATTTTCTCGCTGCAGCTTATCAT